>CM064330.1:131745517-132211351 GCA_032595735.1 Pelochelys cantorii
TGTCTTCTTGTGCTTTCAGCTCTGCCCATGGTTGTGAGATGGGTCCTCTGTTCACGCAGGGCTGGCAACACTCACAGCTCTTGTCTTCCCCACAGCCCATGTTACAGTGAGCCCCTGTGCTCTCCCCCTCCCCACTACCCTGCTCAGAGCATTGGTTCTGTACATGAACAAAGCAGAAGACAACAGCAGGATCCTATTTACCACTCTTGCAGCACCTCCTTCCTGAGGCCCCGCCCCTGAAAGGGAAGGGAGCCAATGAAACCCAAGAGCAGGAGGCAGAGGAAGCCAGGGACAGCTAGGTAATGGGCCAGTTGGTCTTGCTCATGGAGCACGAGGCCAGGCACCGGGGCATAGCCACGCTACTGAGCACCCGAGGGGAAAGCAAGCTACACCTTGGAGCAGCGTGTGAGCTCGAACCCAGCCGGTGCACCGGCTTCCCTGCCTGAGGGTCAGTCCTGTTTCAAGTCACACACAAAAATTAACCTGTCGGTTACTAGTTCCAACCAGGTCCAATCAAATTTCAATCTCAGGCGCAGTAAATGCAAAGGGAAAGACTAGAAACTAAGCACTGAGGCTGTTTTGATCATTTATTTAGTTTTTAACTTTAACTCTGCCTCATTCTTGTGCCCCACCCATATTCTCTCTCACCTGCTCAGTGCTTTGCTCACTGATGCCACAGGGCAGGGCCAGTGGCATGCCCAGTGGTGGGGAGCAGTCACTGCAGCAGAGGAAAACACTGCTGCCTCACAGACAGAACTAGATCTAATCAAGCCTGCCATCAGAAGCTGGGTTGGGGAGGAGAAAGAACGGGGGTAAAGGCTGCAGGGGAGTGCCAGTAAGGATGATGTTTACTTGTTAACCATTTACATCCCCAGTGTAGGCAGGGTAAGAAGATGTTGCTGGGCCTAGCTGCAAGAATGAAACAAACAGAACAAGGAAAACTTCTTATTGGGAGAAAATGATGTGGATGAAGATGTGGATATGGCTGCGTGAATCAACTGGTTCGTAACTGAAATATTTCACTTTGCAATGCATCATTCTTCAAGCCTCTCTCTATGCCTTTGCTGTGTCGGATGTTGCTAGAAAAAAAGTTTAGCTGAACTAAACCGTATGGCTTGTTTAATTGGTTAACTAGGTTTAGAAACGATCACCTAAGTATACAGTACAGAAAGCTGCAGGAAGAGAAATCCAGAGTTGCCAGTTGCCACTAAGTGTCATTTTCTTATTTTATATTACCTAACGCATGCCCCTGATTTTAGAACATTGTGGGGACGCCATAAGTCTGTTCCCTAGTTTACTTCAGCATAACTCAGCTTTCCCAAGGGAACCCCATTCTGTGCTTGTTTCCTCAAAAACAGAGAAGCCCGTGAGTTCAATGGGAGTACCTCCAAAATTAAGTGTGCTCCAAGCACAGTCAATTTTAGCTTTTTTGGTAACTTGATTTAAATCAATGATTTTTTTTGTGATTAAATTGTGATTTAAATTAGTCTACTCTACAACACACTGTGTGTGTCTTCAAACACTCACACAAACACACTGTTTTTCATATTCACTTTCCTGCCAGCGCTGGTGAATGCAGCGTGTGGGGAGGGGGGGCTGATATCTACTGCCAGCACCAAGCCCCCTGCAAATTTGTATTATTGATATTATTCCTTCCTGCATTGAACGTATATGCCCTGCACATTTATTCTGTCCAAGTTCTGTTATTTTAGGGTTTTTCACTGGTCTGTGCATTTCATAATTTTTATTTCTCTCTTACGTTTACATTTAATTCCATGAGTTTGACAATGCCTAACTTGTCCTGGCTGAGTGTCCCAATGGTAATGGCTTAAGAGAGATGTATAATAGCTAGGTTTTTCACCACTGGTGAGAGACACCTGCATATTGATGCATCTAACATAATTCATCCCGCACCTAGGTGGAAAGAATTAGAGGGAACACTGGACACTAGTCTGGATTGCCCCCCAGAATGTGATCATGAGACTAAGGATGTTAAGGACTGGGTGACTAGTCAACTATCCGATAAGCAAATGATAGAGGCAGCTGGGGAGAGGGAGGGGGGAGAAAGGGTACTTCAAAGCGTGGCATTTGCGTGGAGCCTGGGGGTGAGCTGGGGAGTCCCCCGTTGACCCAAGCTCTGCGTGGCATTTCAAAGTATGGCACTCAGGGACAGCTGGGGATTTCCGCTTTGAAATGCACAAGAGCACTCACTGGTGGGCCCCACTGATCAACTATTCCCACCAGGGCCTCTCACCCATTGCAATCAGCTGTTTGTAGCATGCCTGAGTCACTGGGAGGAAGGGGGCAGAGGGAGGGCTGCAGACAGGGGAGTTTGAGAGGGAGTGAAAGAGATGCCACCGCTGAACAAACAAGGTGAGTGTACTAGCTTTGGGGTGAGTGAGTTTGCTTGACTGCATTTTTTTCAGTTTCAGGGGATTTCAGTTCCTGTGTCAGTTGGGATTGGGTGTCTGGGAGTGTTTGATTGTTCCCTTGACTAGCCTCACTCAGCCTTGTGATCCTGATCCCCCCCCTCCTCCCCCCGCCCCCACCCCCGCCCCCGCCCTGTGGTTAACAAGGTGGGGTAGGACTGATCTAGGAGAAAAGGCTTTAAAAGCCAGAGGCAGAGTGACCTGGGGAGCGAAGCAGACAGGGCTGCAGGCTGCTTCCTACTGATCAACAAAGATACTGAGATACAACACTGGTAAGGGGGTGAAGTGAAGGAATGCTAATCTGTATGATATTCTCAAGCCACGAGGTGGCGCTGTGTGCACAAGAGCTTAGCTCCCTTCCTCAGCTATACCTGGCCATGTATCGGAGGAGCTTGCAGGGTGCACATCTGCTGTGTATCTCTCTGGGAAGTACACTCTGCACTCAGTCAACAGCTGATACAGAAGCCTGACCTGCTAGGAACAACCCTGCACCCACAGTGCACAAGGCATACATGACAGCCCCTGAGCAGGGTACAGCCCACTCAGCCTCCCCACATGGCCCCTGTGCACACTCTGTCCCCCATGAGCATCTCCCACTGCCCCGGGGCATGGTGCATCCCCTGGACCCCATCTGCATGGGCCCTGCACAGTGTGTGTGGCCACCTGCACAGCCCCTGTGTGTGGTGCATCCCCTGGAGCCTGTCCGTCCCCCTGCACCTCTTTGCCTGCTCCGCCAAGCTCCCCACCTACAGCTCTTCACACCCTCCCACGAATCCCCCAGTCCCCTTGCCTGTCACACTCACCTCTTTGCCTCCTGGGGAGTTCCCCTATTTCTTCTGCTTGTGCCTCTTTGTCCCATGTCTGCCTTTTGTGGCTCTTTGAACTCTTCCTCAAGTCCACCTGTGACGAGGCAGCAGAGCCCCGCACTCACGCCGGACGCCCCGCGTGCCCATCGAGCTGGAGGCGGCGTGGGGGAGCACAAGAACGCCCCGCCTCCAGAGGCGGCCTTGCAGTGCATGCACCCAGGCTGCCACCAATGGCAGGGAGAGAGCGACCAGATGGGGGTGGATGGCGGGGCCGGAAGTGACAGGCTGACATTCCGAGCGCAGCCCCGCCCTGCACTTGCGGCTGGGAGTTAAAAAACAGGCCACCCCTGGCAAGGGGGGAAGACGGAGGAGCAGGAAGCCGGGGAGGAGTTGGCGAAGAGGATCCCCTCTCGGAGAGGGCATGACGAGACCAGTGGGCCTGAGACACTTCAGGCAGTGGAAGATCAAGTGAGTCTGTAGAGGTAGGGCGGGGGAGAACCCGTGACTGGCGGGTAGGAAGTGGCCCAGGGCAGGACACAGGAAGGAGCCCGGGGGGTTGGTGCATTAGGGGAAACTCCCCACCAAGCGGACAGGGCTTCGCCACCCTGTCCTTAGGGCCCTGGGTCGGGACCGGGAGTGAGGACGGGCCCAGGTCCCCAGCCTGTAACAATGCTTGGGATTCTTCCGTCCCAAGTGCAGGACTCTGCACTTGTCCTTGTTGAACCTCATCAGATTTCTTGTGGCCCAATCCTCCAATTTGTCTAAGTCACTCTGGACTCTATCCCTGCCCTCCAGCGTATCTACCTCTCCCCCTAGCTTAGTGTCATCTGCAAACTTGCTGAGGGTGCAATCCATCCCTCATCTAGGTCATTAATAAAGATGTTGAACAAAACCAGACCCAGAACTGAACCTTGGGGCACTCCGCTAGAAACCGACCGCCATCCTGACATCGAGCTGTTGATCACTACCTGCTGGGCCCGGCCTTCCAGCCAGCTTTCTATCCATCTTACCGTCCATTTAGCCAATCCACATTCCCTTAACTTTCTGGCAAGAATATTGTGGGAGACCGTATCAAAAGCCTTGCTAAAGTCAAGGTAGATCGCATCCACTGACTTTCCCATATCCACAGAGCCAGTTGCCTCATCATAGAAGCTAATCAGATTGGTCAGGCATGACTTGCCCCCATGCTGACTATTCCTGATCACCTTCCCCTCTTCCAAGTGCTTCAAAATGGATTCCTTGAGGATCCCCTCCATGATTTTTCCTGCGACTGAGGTAAGACTGACCGGCCTATAGTTCCCTGGATCGTCCTTCTTCCCTTTTTTAAAGATGGGCACTACATTTGCCTTTTTCCAGTCGTCCAGGATCTCTCCCCATCTCCAAGACTTTTCAAAGATAATGGCCAAAGGCTCCTCAATGACATTTGCCAACTCCCTCAGAACCCTCGGATGCATTAAGTCCGGACCCATGGATTTGTGTACGTTTAGCATTTCTAAATAGTTCCTAACCTGTTCTTTACCCACCAAGGGCTGTCCACCTTCGTCCCATATTGCGTCACTTAGCGCATTAGTCTGGGAGCTGACCTTGTCCGTGAAGACAGAGGCAAAGAAAGCATTGAGTACTTCAGCTTTCCCCACATCATCTGTCACTAGGTCACCTCCTTCATCCAGTAGGGGCCGCACACCCTCTCTGATCACCACCTTCTTGCTAACATGCCTGTAGAAACCTTTCTTGTTATCCTTCACATCCCTTGCGAGTTGCAATTCCAATTGCGCTTTCGCCTTCCTGATAAGTCCCCTGAGTCACACAACACAATCTCATATGCATTGATAATATACATACTAGAAGGTTTACCAGGCATTGCTTGGGTCCTTCAGAGCAGGGGGCTGGGGATGTGGAGGGGGGGGGTACATGAATCAGGGCATGGAGATGTGGGGGGTGTGTGTGCCGGAGTCAGGGCATGGGCTTGGAGATGTGAGGGTGCAGGGTATGTGGGGGTGCCAGAGTCAGGGCAGGGGGAGGTGTGGGGGGGGTGCTCACCTTGGCTGCCCGCAATGGGTGGCACTGCTCCAGTGACTTTGGCTTTCTTGGGTACCCTGGGCCATACTGCTCAGCTGGAAGCTCCTCCAGGAAGGTTTGTGCTGCCCAGCCCAGCCCTGGCTGGCAGCTCCTCTGGGGAGGGCAGGACTGTGCTGTCCAACCCTGGCCGGTGGCTCTTCGGGTGGGGGGCTGGGGCCGTGCTGGCTGTCCCAGCCAGCAGCTCCTTGGGGGAGGGGAGTTCCAGTGGCCGGCCCCAGCTGGTAGCTCTGCTGCCTGGTCGCAGCCCATGTCTCCTCCAGGAATGGGGACCGCTGGCTGGCCCAGTCCATGGCTCCTCGGGGGAAGGGTCCAAGGCTCCACTTCTTGATGCTGGTGGTGCTTCCAGGGGGCCATGGTGGTGGGGCCACACGCTGGGATTGTGACCCAAGGTGCGCTGCTCTCTGCCTCAGTGCAATGCTGCTGGTGAGCATGCATCCCACTGACGTTAAGGACCAAAGTGCTGACATGCAAAAGTGATGTAATTACGCAGCAGCTGTTTGTCAACGTAACTGTGGTCAACTTAATTTTGTAGTATAGACTTGCCCTTAATCTCTAACAGAAACAGATGCACCGTTCCTGGCAATGCTCTTGCCAGAAGGGGCAGCTACTAATCTACTACGTGCTCCATCCTTAAGAACATAAGAATGGCCATATTGGGTCAAACCAAAGGTCCATCCAGCCCAGTACCCTGTCTGCTAACAGTGGCCAATGCCAGATGTCCCAGAGGCAGTGAATCGAACAGGTAATGATCAAGCGATCTCTCTCCTGCCATCCATCTCCACCCTCTGACAAACAGAGGCTAGGGACACCATTCCTGACGCATACTGGCTAATAGCCATTTATGGACTTAACCGCCATGAATTTATCTAATTCTCTTTTAAACCCTGTTATAGTCCTAGCTTTCACAACTTCCTCAGGCAAGGAGTTCCACAGATTGAACTACTGCTCCTTCAACTGGCTAAGAGTCACCCTTGAAGAGCTGAGGAGGCGCAGAGAGGAGAGTGTGGTTGAGTACCATGTCAGTAGCCCACTATGTAGAGCCAACCCTCGCTGCGGCTGAGAGGGGGAAAGTGGCTGCAGGTCACTTTTCTGCTTCTACAAGCTTGGGGCAGGTGGAAGCTTGAGCAGTTCTAGCCTAGCCTAGAGGCTATGCCAAACAGTGTGTATTCTTCCCTGATGGCCCTCATACCCCGTTCCTAAGCTGACCCCTGCTCAGGACTGGTAGGGAGAGGCAGCACAGAGCTGGCTATGCCAACTTGGTGCCCGTGGCAGAGGGAATCCATAGTAATTGCCGTGTTAAGAGAGTGTTGTACAGCTGCAAGGGAGGATGCTAAGGACCAAGCCATGTCCAACGAGTCTCACAGCTGTAGCCAGGGTTGTGCTGCCAATGTTTAACAAGGGGGTGATGGCAGAATTTTAACAAGGGGCTTTGGAGAGCCCCGGAGCCCAGTTCAGCCCATGCCATGAGGGGCCCTAAAGAGGCTGGGCTGGGTTTGGAGCCACTTGTTTCCTGCAACGCCAAATGGACAAAGAATGCAGGACAAGCTGCAGTTCATGGACTAACTGCTGAAAATTGCTGGGTGACTGCACTTGTGCCCATCAGCATGTGACGAATCGGCAGAGGAAGATGGTTAGGAAAAGATAAGATCAGTTTGCAGGAGGGAGTTCCCCTTCATTACTTCTCCACATTTCATTGCCGTTTGCTGTAGAAAAAAAACATTTGAACAACCCTGAGGAACAGTCAAGGGAAGATCAGATAGTGGCAACAGGCCACTGGAAAACCAGAGCTCCACCTGCGGCCCACAGATCAGGGACGAGAGCTAGAGGGCTGGGTCGAACACAGACTCCCAGTTCTCTGCAACAGGGAATCACTGGCCTCTTCACAAGGAAAGAGGGATGTGTTCTCTGTTCCCACACTTCCAACTGAGCGTTGGACAGCATCCCTGAGAGAAGCAGAGCACCTCCTGCTTTCTATATGGACCGGAGCAGCTGTGGCCTTGCCTCGGAACCCAGCCCGAGTGGAGGATCTGCTAACGCAGTGTGCGTTCTTCCCCAAACTGCCCTGACACACACACACCCAGCCCCACCCTGAGCCCTGCTGCTGCTACTCTGGGATGACAAATGTACTTACAGATCCCAAATGATGTAGCTCAGCTGGATCAAACCCCATTCTCCTACCTGTTGGGGGGTGGGCAAAGGTTCGTTCTGAGCCAGGAACTCTGACCAGGGCTCCTTTTGGAACCATGGGCAAGCCACTTCCCTAGGCCTCTGCGGCCATGTTCCCACTCACTGACCCTCTGTCCTGCTGAGCCCCGATGACAGTGGAGGAGGCGTGGCTCTGGCTCAGTGTGCCAGCAAATGCCTTACGTTACCCTGAGTCAGGGCTCCTCACGAATGCCTCACTGTGAGCCAGTGCTCCTCAGGCCTGGCCGTCCATTTTCCAAGGTGACAGATCAGACCTGTGCAGGGGCCAGCAGGGCGTGATCCTTCACTCACCTGCACTAGGGCTACCCCAGCATAGCGCCACTGATGTCAGCGTGAGGGCGTGGAGAGCAGTCCCCAGGGGAAGGTTTGCAGTGCCAGTGAGATAGTCTGCGCCAGGTGTAGCCCTAAGGGAGTAAGAATGTTCAAATGCGATTATCTGGCTAATCATATAGTCAATGCAAATTGTATCGACTATATGATCGATAAGCGCTGCTGAATCCAGCCGGGAATGAGCAATCCTGGCTCGTGCCGGCTCTGGAGCCACCCGCGCTGTGGCTCTGCACTTTTAAATGTAATAAGCGCTACTGGGCTCTTACTACATTTAAAAATGCAGAGGCACAGCGATCAGTGCTAGCTGGGACTGCTCAGTCCTGGCTCGTGCTGAGTCCAGCAGGGGCTCGTGCCAGACCAGCCTGTTTGCAGCGGCCAGGGTTGGCCACGGGCAGAGGCTGCTCAGGCGCAACCCCCTGTCCACAGCTAGCCCTGGCTGCTGCAAACTGGGGCTGGTGCCGGAGCAGCCTTTGTTCACGGCAGCTAGGGCTGGCCACGGAGAACAGAGACTGAAGCAGTCCCTCTTGTGCCATTTCCCGCTGTGCCTCTGCCTCACCTGCCCCCCCCACTGAGATGGTGCTGGGGGGAAACTGGCTTAAAGGAACCTGCACCAGCTCTTGCTGCCTCTCTCTGATAGAGGCAGCAAGGTGTGTGGGGGGAGAAACAACTAGTTGAGTCACTACTCGACTATCCAATAAGCATTTGCTTATTGGATCATCGAGTAGTTGCTTACATCCCGATAAGGGAGCTGGAAGTAGGGATGTCAAAGTGTAGTTGGCTATACGATTAACCAGTAAGCCTCATCAGAACAATCCTGATGGGGGGGAGGGGGGGAGGTGTTCCTGCCAACTTCCACTGCGTGGGACAGCTTATTTGTGTGAGCATTTGCTGGTGCAGCCCACTGAGTCAACATTCCAGCCTGTATTCAGACACAGTGCACCTAGAGAGCCTCACTTTGCTTCTGCCTCTGCCTGCTGGCTATGTTACTGCCTGAGGGTGAGCACAAGGCACTGGGGGGGTGGGGAGTTGCAAACAGATGTGGCTTTCCCAGCAGTCAGGTGATGCCATTCTAAGGCTTGGACTTTGTGCGCTGAACTGCCCCTACCCGAGGTGAAGGGAAGGCTTCACTGCTGGCACCAGAATGACTCAGCCAGCTCTTTGGCTGAAGCACTTTGTACCCGTTGGGGCTGTGCACGCCAGACTCTGTTAATTAGCATTGACAGTGTGGTAGCGCCCTGAGCCATCAAGTGGACACTGCATGGGCTCAGGCCAAAGCACTGATCCTTGCCTCCGAGCTGACAAGCTAAAGGTCAGATTCTGAGAGCCCCTGGGTGAAAGGGAGCAAGCACAGCACACGCTGTGGGCACCCTAATGCCCGGAATGAGGCATGAATAGATGCATGTGGTGCCCTTGGTAATATTTACTCCTGCTAGCGTGCCCCTGTTTGCATTACACACAAGCTAGCATTTATTGCATGGCAAGTGTCCTAAATGTATAGCACTGCCCCTGGCATTTTGAGGCACTCTGTAGCGGCGCACTGAAACGCTGCCGCAGAATTCAGTGGCTCCCAAACTGGAATTAAAATGACAACGAATAACATAAGCAGTGTAGGATTCCTTGCAGTGTTGATTATGATTTTAAATGCAGCTTATTGTACTCTGCACCCTTATGTTTTCCAAGTATTATTTTGTGTTAAGATAACTGGTGGAGGAGGAATCTGAGCCATTACTGCAGCCTGCACATTCCTTGGCACATAGGAAATTCAAGAGCACCGGGGGAAAGACTCATGTCAGCCCAATATTATCCAGGGTTAAATGAGATGACCTGGTTTACTACAGGTCAGTCCCATGCAGGGACCTCAGTCCCATGCAGGTGGAGCCCAGCTGGACCAGGGTTATAAAGAGAGTAAGTTTGCAGCAGAGAGTAGGTAGCTCAAGGGGGAGAGTCTGCAGTCAGTCTCTGAAGCACAGTGGGAGTGGGTGTGGGGGGGGGGGGAGGCGAATAAGCTCTGGAACTCTGGCCCTGACAGCAGGGGCACCCCAAAGGAGTTGCAGAGAAAGAGTCTGAGAAAGCTGGGGAGGAAAAAGCCCAACCAAAGAGCAGCAAAAAAGGGGACGGTGCAGACCTTGTTGCTGATTGGATTGGAACCCAGTGTAGTGAGAGGACCTGGGCTCCCCTGCCAGCCACGGGGAAGTGACACGGAGCTCTTAGAGGTGCCTTCTGGACAGCTGGTCAGGTGAGACTGAAAGGCTGAATAGCAAAGAGGGAGTACCACAGCGGCAGAGCAGCCATCAGCAAGGGCACCATACAGGTCAAATGTTACTCACCCCACCTGGCCAGGAGGGGGAGTTCTTGGGATACGTGACCTGATGCAATAGGATGTGATCATGCCAGAGTTCAAGGCCAGAATGGACCACCAGATCACCCAGTCTGATCTCTGGACCCCACAGGCCACTGATCCTGCCTAGCACCCCTTAAACATGGTATCATAATAAAGGGGTCTAAATTACGATTGCAGGGGCATCTGAAAATCTGGAATTTCGTAGCTTTGCTGTCCTTGACTTTGACACTTCAATAATGTTCTTTTCAGGAACTTTTAAATTCAATTTCTTAATTATTCTAAAACACCTGAACAATTAAAATAACTGCAAAGACAGAAAGTCCACCACACTGCAGCTCCCTTGTGGTGCCCATGGGGCGGAGCCCTTCGAGAGCCATGGGACAGGCCGCTGGTGCTACTTGAGCTCAGGGTGTAACTGGCAGCAGCACAAGGTTGAGGCTGCACATTAGCCACAGAGGCGAGATGAAGCACTCATTTTGCCAATGGACTGCAGGTGTTTGCAGAGACTCAGGGATGCTGGGGAGTGTGCTCCACTGGGCACACACATCTGACCTGACCTGACCCGACTCCACCAGGCCTGCCTCTGAAAACTAGTATACTCTGATTTCAGAAATCAGCTGTCTGTGTTTCTACTTCTTTGGTTTCCAGACTCACTGAAACGAACAGGCAGGACCATACATTAGGGAGCAATGTCACTGACTGCAACGGGTCAGGACCAAGCCCTAAAGGTACCACAAAGAACCTCCTTGGATTTGAGAGAGACACAGGAAACGGTGGCAGAAATGCTGGCTCACCAAAGCATAGCTAGATGTCAGGAGTAAGTGGACATCCTGTGGACACAGAAAACAAGGAGCTGTCACACCTGTCCATGCCACAGCTCCACTTGCCTCTGACCATGCCCTATGCCGGGGCGGCCAACCCATTACAAACGAAGAGCCAAAATAGTGATGGATACACTGCAAAGAGCCAAGGGAAAAAAGTTGTCGAGAAAAAACAACAAAAAAGAGGGCCCAGCCGCTGCCCTTTTAAGAGCAGAGCAGGCATTGCCCTTTTAAGGTGGCCATTTTGAAGTCTGCACACCACGACTCCAGCTCTGTCTCTTTCAGACAGAAACACGCTGCCCCTTTCAGAGCCGCAAGTGCCGCAATTTTTTTCTTTGAAGAGCCGCATGTGGCACGCAAGCCGCAGATTGGCCACCCCTGCCCTATGCAAGGATAACAAGAAATCCAGTGGCACTATAAAGACCAACAAACCCTAATACCCCAATGCATGTGTTAGACTTTAAAGTGCCACCAGACTCCTTGTTTTTGCTGAAACAGACTCACACAACTACCTCTCTGAAACCTGCAGGTTTTTATGTAGGAATGTGATCTTTAGACAAGTCAAAACTAAAGCAAGAGGTGCCAAAGCTGCCTAATGCTTGTAGTGGAGTCCTTAACAGAGTTTTACTACAAAATAATCCCATTTAACTCAGAAAGCCAGCATCAACATTTTTCAGTTACATGAAGCAACTTCTTCCTAAAAAAAAATACAGAGGGTTGACTGGGTATAAGTCATAGAATATTGCCAAAGAGAGTCAGGCTGAGTAATCCATTTACATAAACTTGATAATGTGTCCAATGTGTAATCATGAAATACATCACTATCAAGAAGAGAAAATATTGAGAGGCTACAGGAAGTGATAATTGCTGAAGTGTTTTACAATCACCAGGGCATTTCATATATCAGAAGGGTAGCCGTGTTAGTCTACATCTGCATAAACAACAAGAAGTCCTGTGGCACCTTATAGACTGATTTATTGGAGCATAAGTTTTCGTGGGCAAAGACCCACTCTGTCAGATACATGTCATCTGACGAAGCGGGTCTTTGCCCACAAAAGCTTATGCTCCAGTAAATCTGCTGGTCTATAAGGTGCCACAGGGCATTTCATGTCGCCCATTTCTACCTAAAAATAGAAAGCATAAAATAACTTAATTTTCTGAGCAATTATTTGAATGAAGAAAAAAAAATCAGAGACTCTTGCAAATTAAATCTGCTTTCCTTTGGTGGAGCAGGTACTTGAATGAGAATAACTATGAATTTATTTATGTATTTAACATTTTTATCCCTCCTCTCTATTTAAAATATTTGAGGCAGCTTACAACTTTTTCAAAAACACAATATATAAGTAAAATAAATTACCCCAAAGGGGCTGACATAAAACTTGCTAAAACACCTGAAGATGAGGGACACACATACAGTTGCCACTATAAATCATAGTGAACAGTCATTTGGCCAGAGAGAGCACAGAATAACTCTATGCCCAACCTACCTGGCATTTCAACTGTTTGTTGTTTTTGCGGGTTTTTTTTGGCTAAAACTATTCAATGAATTCATATCAAATTACCTAATAATTTTCAACTTCATTAAAACACCATATTCAGCAAGTATTTATCAAAAAATTGGCAGGTTTGCTGGCACCGACTTTCACTAGAGGAAAGAGAATTGGGTTGGATTGGCAATTAAACGTAGTTCCATAAATCACGCTTTGGACCAGAACAGTCAATTTTTTTTTTGTCAAGGTTCACATTTCTTGGTCAAGGTATAATCGAGGTGCAGACTACAGAGAAAATAATAATAATAAAAAAGCCGAACAGCAACCATCAGTAAATTAAAAGATTTCAGGGTTCATTCAAAAGCATATAGTGGTCCAGATTTGGCCCATGGTCCACCTATTGACTACCCAAGTCTGAGAGGCCTGAATAAGTTCTTTGGTGAGTAGAGAGAGAACACTGCTAGAGCAGCATGCTCAATACAGCTACTGAAATATCTCAAACAATTGTTCTCATCTCTGAGGGTACGTCTACACTGCAACATTATTTCAAAATAGCGTTATTCCAAAATAACTTAGTCCACATCTACACAGCAGGCAGTTATTTTGAAATAGTGTCAAAATACCGTCAAGCTGGAAGACTTCTCACTCCGACTCCTGTAGCCCTCATTGTACGAGGAATAAGGGAAGTTGGAGAAATAATGCTCTATTTCGAAATAATTGCTGTGTAGATGCTCTCTAAGTGATCTTTTTTCTAAAACTGAAATCTTCATGTAAGATTCATTTTCCCAAAGATTTGCTTTTTCAACAAATCCCCAATATTAAAAAGAGGAGGTTACTCACCTCCTGTAACTGATGTTCTTCGAGATGAGCGTCCCTGGGGGGTGCTCCACATCAGGTGACTACAAGCAGTCTATCTTATGGAGGTAGGGACTTCGGATCCGGTAAGTATGCCGTCTGCAGGACAGCCTTAGCTAACTTAGTGTGGCGTAAAAGACCCGAGGCAAGCGAGTAGTGTTTTGCGAAAGTGTGATCCGTGGACCACGTTGCTGCTGCACAGATGTCCTCCAGTGGAACTTTCCTGAGGTATATGTGATCGAGGTTGCAACTGCCCTGGTAGAGTGTGCTCGGATTGGAGCAGGTGGAGGTAAGTTATTAAGTGAGTAGCAGGTATTAATACACTCTGATATCCAATGGGATAGTCTTTGAGATATTTTCTCTTCCATGTTATGGTTAGCAATGGAAACAAACAGGTGAGGAGAGGACCTGAATGACTTCGTTCTGTCAATGCAGAAAGAAAGAGCTGTTTTGACGTCGAGCGTGTGCATCTGTGCTTCAAAGGCGCTGGAATGGGGCTTTGGGAAAAACACAGGTATGTGTATTGTTTGATTGATGTGAAAGGCTGTGCGGGCCTTGGGTAAACATTTTAGGTGTGGCCGCATGGCCACGCTATCTTTGAGAAAAGTAGTAAATGGTGGACCTGACATGAGAGCGGCCAGTTCGCTTACTCTGCATGCTGATGTGATAGCCACTAGGAACGCTGTTTTAAGCGTTAAGTGGAGTAAGGAGCACATGGCCATACGTTCAAAGGACAGTTTTGTTAAGGTTGCCAGAACCAGGTGGAGGTCCCATGGTTCTTGTGGGGGTGACACGTCAGGGTAAAGAGCTTGCAGGCCCTTCAGAAACCATTTTGTCGTGGGGTGTGCAAACAAAGTGGTGTCATCCAGTGGTACATGGAATGTTGTTATAGCGACTAAGTGCACTCTGACTGAGGCTAATGAGAGATTAGACTGCTTCAGGTGCAGTAAGTATTCCAATATTGTTGGGAGTGGGGCTGTTTGCGGCGATATATTGCGCTCGCTGGCCCAGTGTGTAAATCGTGTCTATTTGCTGATATATGTCTTTCTTGTCGCAGAAGCTCTGATATGCAGAAGAACTTCCTGGACTTGTTGGGAGCACTGGAGCTCTATGCCAGTGAACCACTGAAGTGCCACGCTTTTAGATGGAGCATCGCGAGTTGAGGGTGAGGCGTGCTGATTTGCGGGTGATAGAGGAGGTAAGGAATTTGTGGTAATGTGATTGGATAGCATTGTGTCATCCGGAGTAACAGAGGGAACCAAGGCTGTCGAGGCCAGCACGGGGCTATGAGGATGATCTTCGCTTTGTCCCTCATCTTTATGATGACCCTGTTCAGGAGGGGAAATGGAGGGAATGCGTATAATAGGGGTGCATTCCATGAAAGAGTCAGAGCGTCTCTTAGGGATTGTGTGCCCATGCCCGCTCTGGAGCAATACATCTTGCATTTTCTGTTGGATCTGGTGGCAAACAGATCTATGCAAGGGTGGCCCCATTGGCTGAATATTTCTCGCAAGATTGTATGGTCCATCTCCCATTCATGCTCCTGGGGAAGGGCCCTACTTAGCACATCTGCTGTTATGTTGAGAGCCCCAGGTATATGGCATGCAGATAACTGGATATCCTGTGCTACTGCCCAGTTCCAAAGGTCTATGGCTTCTCTGCACAGGGGCTGTGACCGTGCTCCGCCTTGTCGGTTTACATAAAACATGCACACCGTGTTGTCCGTGAAGACACGGACGTGTATTCCTGTCGCCTGAGGGAGCAGCTTTTGACACACTAGGCGAACAGCCCTGAGTTCTAAGGTATTTATATGCAGGGCACGTTCCATGGGGGATCACAGTCCTTGAACTGTTCTCCCTTCTATGTGAGCACCCCAGCCTGTGAGGGAGGCATCCGTGGTGATGACCACTGAGGGCTCTATGGATTCGAAGGGTGTGCCTATAGTTAGATTGGACACCTCTGTCCACCATTTCAGTGATGCTTTCACTGATGGAGGCATAGTTAGCCTCTTTGTCAGTGAATGAATGTTTGGTCTGTACTGCATTAGGAGCCAGCCTTGGAGACACCTCATAAATAGCCTCGCATTGAGAACCACAGGGTTGCAGGAAGTCATATGGCCTAACAGGTGGAGGCAGACGAGAGCGGTGACTGTAGGCATGTCCTGGAGGGACAATGCCAGGTGCCCGATGTGAGTAGCTCTGGTGGGAGGGAGGGAGGCTCTGGCTGTGACAGAATTGAGGTGTGCCCCAATAAATTGGATGGTCTGCGAGAGAGAAAGCATCGATTTGGGGTGGTTCACTAGGAGCCCTAAAGAGTGGAAGCAGTCTAGCACCATGTGAGTATGCAGGTGGCACTTCTGTCTGGACTTTGCTTTTACTAGGCAGTCATCCAGGTAGGGATATATAGTGATCCCTTGTGTCCTTAGGTAGGCAGAGACTGCCGCTAGGATCTTGGAAAAAGCTCTTGGAGCTGTAGAGTCTGAAGGGCAGGACTGTGTACTGAAAATGGTGTGCACCTAAAGTAAAACAGAGAAAACGTCTATGAGAAGGTCTGATAGAAACATGAAAATAGGCATCATGCAAGTGGAGAGAGGAAAACCAATCATGCAGCTCCAGAGCTGGGATGATTGTGTTTAGAGGAACCATCTTAAACCTTTGTTTCTTTATGAAGCTATTTAGGTATGTGAGGTCCAGGATAGGTCTCCACCCACCAGACTTCTTTTGGATTAGAAAATAGTGGGAATAGAACCCTTTTCTGTGGAATTGAGATGGGACAGGTTCTATGGCTCCTATTTGTAGTAGGTGATCTATCTCTTGTCGTAAGACGATCTCGTGAGATGGGTCCCTAAAGAAGGACGGGGTTGGAGGGTGGGAGGGGGGAAGGGAAAGAAAGGGGATGGTGTATCCCTGGGAGATAATCTGAAGTATCCATTTATCTGAGATAATAAATTCCCATTGGTAGAGGAAGGGGACTAAACGAAACTGGAAGAGATTGTAAGGGTTTTGATTTGCTGGAGATGGCGATCTGGTTTTCGATCTCTCGACTATATTCTCAAATTTGCTGATTGGATTGCCCCTGGCGGTTGGAGGTGTTGGTTTGAGACCGTCGCCTCTGTTGCCTGTTCCGACCCCGCTGTTGGTAAGGTGGTTGTTCCTGTCTGTGGTACTGGAAGGGGGGCTGCTGGTATCTTGGCCTGCGGTATGGCTGATACCTATATTGTCTGGATCTTGTTGTAGGGGCCTGAATACCCAAGGATCAAAGGATGGCCCTGGAGTTTTTCATGGACTGAAGAAGCTCATTGGTCTTCGAGGTGAAGAGACTGTTACCCTCAAAGGGCAGATCTTCTACAGCTGTCTGAAGTTGCCTCGGGAAGGCTGAAGAGTTATACCAAGCAGCCCTGCGCATAGTAACCGCTGTAGCCAATGCTCTAGTGGCTGTGTCTGCTGCATCAAGCGCCGCCTGGAGCGCTGTCCGTGAAATTTCCTGGTCCTCAGAAACAATGGCCTTAAAGTGCCCTTTTTTACTGTCTGGCAAATCATCAATAAATGAGTTCATTTTTATATAACTGTTGTAGTCATATTTACTGAGAAGGGCTGAATAGTTTGCCACCCTCAATTGGAGTGTAGCAGACACATACACTCTCTTGCCAAAGGCATCTAGCCTTTTGTTCTCCTTATCAGATGGGTTGAGCGATTTTGTTGCTTGTTTCTCTGTTGTGCAGCGTCCACCACCAGAGAGTTAGGGGCGGGATATGTGAAGAGAAACTCAGAGTCTTTGGGTGGCACAAAGTCTTTTCGATCCACCTTTCTACTAGTAGGGGGAATCGAGGCAGGTGGTTGCCATAAAGTTCTTGCAGGTTGGAGAATGGCTGAATTGATAGGAAGAGCAATTTTTGAAAATGAGCTGGACTGTAGGATGTTAGTGAGGTCATGAGGAGCGTCTTGTACCTCCTCCACTGAAATGTTCAGATCTCGCACTACACGTTTAAATAAATCTTGGAAAGAGGTTATGTCCTTTGAAGTATTGCCAGTGGGAGGCAGCATCGGTTCTCCCATGTCTGCTAATGATGATCTATGAGCCAGAGACCCTGTGGCTGATCTGGCGTAGTACTGGCTGTCATTATCACTCCTCATGTCTCTGTGAGGAGATTCAGTAAAGCGCGAGAGCGGCTTCTCTATATGTTTCATTTTACACAATTTCTTTTTGCGCTGATGTGAATGATGGTTACACATTTGCCACTGTGGGGGGTATGCCACTGGAGGGGCCATCCAAAGATATGGAGCCCACGGGGCCATCTGCGCTCTGAGGAGGTCTGATGGCATATAACGATGTGTCCCCACTGCCCCTTGAGGTTGGGGGTGGGCTTCAGTGAGAACACTTCACATTCCTCCTCTTCTTCTTGTGAGTGGGGGGACTGCGGATCTGAGTCATCAGAGAGAAGTGACTGAATATATCTATCTTCACTCAATATAGGAGAGCAAAGGGTTGAATCGATGCACAAGTCTTTACTCTCCCTGTAAGTGACAAGGGGAATTTGCGACATGGAGGGCTGTGCTAACTGAGAGGAGCCTGTATTTACCTCAGAGGTGAGAGGGAGAGCTGTAGCCCCTAACTGTTGAGAAAAGGGGGCAGCGTTCAGAGAGTGCTTTATCCCTTCACTGGGTGCCATTGTGAGTGGCTGAGGTACCGCTGTAGCTGTCACTGGGGTCAGCATGACCGGGTTTACTGAGGCTGGCACAGAGTGGCAATTTGCCTCTATCGGTGCAGCGTTTGAAGCGCTTTCAGGCTTACTACACTGTTCGCCTGAGGTACCTGGGCTGTCGAATGTGCTGAGGCGGCTCTTGTCTGAGTAGCCGGACTTTTTTCCCCTCAGACTGTCTCTTAACGGGTTGCTGAGGTAAAGAACTTGCCCTTCTTTTAGAGGGCTTAGAGATTTCATTATTAGATGATGAGCCCTGCCCAGATCCTGAGTCAAAGGCATGTTTTTTTGTTGCTGTCAATAGGGAGCGATTTCACTTTAAGCTCCTTATCTCTGTGAGACCTAGGTCTCATTTTAGCACAGTGGGGGCAATCTCTGCGTGAATGAGAGCTCCCCAAGCATTTGAGGCAGGACTCATGCCCATCGGAGGTGGATATCGCGCCGCTGCAGAGCGCACAGCGTTTGAAGCCGGGAGAATTCATACCGGCTTGAGCGCTGAAGCGGCAGTTCAAACCCTGCGCCACTTTTCTTTCTTTTTTTTAATTAAAGTAACAGTAACAACTAGCCAACATTGAAGAAGAAAGACTAAACTAAAAATGAACTGAGAACTGACTAACTAAGCTAAATGAGCTGAGGAGAGAGAGCACTGCTGCATTCTGTCCGCAGCCGGGGACGGTAGAAAGGAACTGAAGAGAGGCGAGGGCCGCGCATGCGCATAGCTAGTTAGGGAGTTCGCGCGCATTGCGTGCCGCACATGCACAGCCCCCACTGAGGCACTGCTAGCAAAACTCCATCCAGAGGCGCTGGGACGCTCTACACCTGATGTGGAGCACCCCCAGGGATGTCTCTCGAAGGAAAATGTGCAGTTTTTATTCTGGTTTTCTTTTCCTCTTTTCCCTTCTTGTTTCTCCCTTTGCAATGGCAAAATAGAAAGAAGAAAGGAAAGGACAAGAGAAGAAAGGTGGGAGGAGGAGAGGACTGACACTGAAAAAGTTCTAAATTTTTTTTTAAAAATCATTTTTTAAATTTGTAGACAAAAAATATTTCAAAATGTTCCATCATTATTGTAATGGGTTGGATCACAGAAATTCCCTTGGGGTTATCCCCCAGTGTAATCATCAAGCCACTGATGCCCACCTTCCTGCCTGCTGGGACTCCCCACCATGCTGTCCTGCTGGGCCAGAAGTTCTGGTCTCCCCAGCCAAGGCACCGAAATGAGGTTACCACACCCCTGCATAGCAAAAGAGATGTTGAACTGACTCCGCTCCAGGAGGGCTCAACAGCCAGGAACACAGACCCCAAAGAGGACCAAACCCCCAAATAAATCCATCTTAACCCGTGTAAAAGTTTTAACTAGAGAAAGCTCGTAAGGTCAGTCCTCTTTATCAATGAAAGAGATATGCACAGTGGTTGCTGCTGCTCCTCCCCCCCAACAATTATTTACACTGGGTTTGATAATAAACAGAAGTGTTTTAATTAAGTATAAAAAGTAGAATTTAAGTAATTGCAAGTGAAAACTGACAAATCAAAGTAAGTTACTAACTTAAACAAAAGATGTTAGAGAGTTACACTCCACTAAGAAACTTATTACATGGAAATTCTTACCCTAAAGAGCAGCTCTTATCTCAGGTAAAAATCTTCAAGTCAGTGTTGATCTTTACTCTGGCTTGCATCTACAGCTTTTTTCAGAGTTTTTTTTTGGTCATGTATCTTCATGTGTATCCTCTTTGAATGGGCAAGGCAGTTTCAAAGGTCAGCTAAAGACACAGACTTGATTGCTTTCCATTCCTTAAACCAGGGTTCCCAAACTTTTTGACATAGGGACCAGTAAATCCATTCACGAATTTTTGGAGGACTGGTAATGTTCATTTGCATATTTGCATATTCATTAATCAAATGATGAATATTCAAATAAGTTGTTTCTGGTCCTCCCAAAACCCGCAGTGCCAGCTTTAGCAAAGCTTTTGATATGGTCACCCACAATATTCTTGCCAGCAAGTTAAGGAATATGGATTGGATAAATGGACTGTAAGACAGACAGAAAGCTGGTTAGACCAGGGTTTCCCAAACTTTTTACTTTAGTTGGAACCCTTTTTTTTCAGTACTGCTTTTTGCAGCCCAAAAATATAAACACATAAAAAACAAACTGAGAAAATACCAGACATATAGCATGTCTGGTATTTTCTCATTAGGTACGTTGTATTATTATTAGATGTATCAGTTTGTAGTTTCGAACTGCCTGGCTGGTAAATGTGCTCAGGCTGCATGAGTGTGTCTACCAGCCAGACAGTTCACAACTACTCGAGGGGGGTGTGTGTGTGGGGGGAACAATAGAATCCCCGGGCTGGACTAACTCATGCTTTGTGCTTTGCGGGGCGGAGGGGGGAACGGGGGCAGCGCCCCAAAATCTACATATGGCCGGGTCAGTCCCACTCCCCGCAGGCCAATTCATTCCTCCTCCCTGCTCCCCCTGCTGCGCCTCTGGCCAGTCCCACAACCCCCTCCCGGGCAGCCAGTTCTCCCCAGCTTCTCCTCCCAATCTCCCTTGGCCAGCCCTGCTGCCCGCATCCAGCCCTCCTTCCGGCAGCCACTTCTCCCCCCCCTCCACCACATCTTCCCCGGCCAGCTCCCTGCCCCCAACCTCACACCCCCCGGCTTCCACCGGCCCCCCAATCTCCCCAGCCTGCCCCGATTCCCCCGTCCAGTGCTGCTTCCGGTGGCCAGCTCTCCCCTCCTCCTCACCCCAGAATCCCCTGGCACCTGCACCTTCCCTTAGCCCTGCACCCTCCTGGTGCCTCCCCCTTCCCTTACTGCCCCTGCCCCCTTTCCCCTCTTTTTCCCTAATACCCACCCCCTCACCACTCTCTGCCCCATTCCCCTCCTGCCCCCACACATGACTTGCTCCATCCTGGTCTTCCTCATGCCCACCCCTTCTGTCAAGCCTTCTCCCAGCACCTCCTCCTCCAGCCCCCAACGCCCTTCCCCTCTCCTCTCCTCTCCCAGCATCACCCTGTCCCCCCTCCCACTGACACCTCCCCTCCTGTCCTTTCCCTCATTGTCTGCACTTGGCCCCCTGGCATTTGTCTCTCTCTCCTGCACCCTGTCCCTTGGTGCCTGCCCCTCCCCCCGTCCAAGCCCCCTCTCCTTCCCACCCCCCGCCGCCTCTCCTCCTCTCCCCTCCCCTCCACCGCTGCACAAGCCGGTTCCCTACCTTCTGCCTTCTCCGTTGCGGGGCTGGAGTCCATGCTCAGGCCCTGGAGGCCAAACCCGGAGCCAGCCAGGCCCTGCAACGTGCCTCCCATGAGTTTCAAAACCCCGGGCCGTGACGTCATGTCACGCCCGGGCGTCCTCCCCGCCCATGTGCAACGCCATGTATGGGCAGCAGCAGCAGGCGGCGAAGAGGAGCTGCGCATGGCAGGGACGTCCGGGGCCGAGGGGGATGCTCTGGGCGTAGGGTGGGAGAACGCGCTGGGGGGTGCCGGGACCTGCTCCAGGCAGAACCGGGGAGAGACCCAGCTCCACATATTGGTGGAGCAGGGCCCCGGCTCTGTAACTCGCCTGCACTTCCAGGTTCAGGGGCGCGGGGTCCGATTCAACCAAATCGGCCTAAGGGCCGGCAGCCACCAGGCACACTGAGGCCTGGTATTTTTTTCCCAGTTTGGGAAACGCTGCCTTAAACAAATCCCCTCCTCCCCTGGCAAAAACCCTTTGGCACTTTCCATCCGTGGAAAAGTACCCAATGCACGATGGATTCCAGTACCAGGCAGCATGGCCGCATGTCTGGGGACAAACTACAGTTTGGGCTTAAAGGACAGACAAAACCATGTACTGGTCGTTGGTTTGAGTACTGAGCCATTATGACCCTTTAAAGCCTACTCAACTTAGGATCACAATGATACTCACAGCACATGCTGAGGGCCGCAACTTAGTGGTTGCATATACATGCAAATATATATTCAAATAGCTTCTTTCACATTGATGGGCATAAATACAAAGATTAAGGCAAGACTACACAACACGCAGGCCCCATTTAAATCGGTTCTGTGATATTAATAAAATGCAATATATGCCCGATTTCTACCCATATACAGCACTTTTAATGAACAATGACAGTCCAGGAATGTAAATACTAAAATGCATCTCAACAGAAGACCATTATATTGGCTACCTTTTTATTTTGGCTCCCACCCACAGGCTGCGTGTTGAGCCCCGTGTAAACCCAAACTGCACCGCAGGCCGCATGTTGAATAGCCCTGCTTTAAAGCATCCCTAATGACCCTCACAAGCACATTTAGAATTAAAATCAGATTCACATGTCATATTTCTAACTTCACATACCAGAATGATACAAACACAAAAACAGGATACAGGAGGCCCCCGGGATGCGACCACCCGAGTTCCGACCCCCCGCACTTACTACCATTTTTGTAAGTGTGGAAGGGGCTGGAAATCCCCGACTTACATCCTTGGCCCGCATTTATGACAGCACATGGCGCCTACGGTAAATGCGGGTTCGAGTTACGATACCCCAACTTGCAATGCTTCCTCTGGAACCAATCGCGTCGCAAGTCGGGGGCCTCCTGTATACAGATTCAGCAAACTGTAATTTTAAAATTGACATGTCACATGATGCATTTTGCATATTCTTGTTCATAAGCAAAGCATGACAGTTATTGCAAACACAACCACTTTCCTGCCAGGAGATTGCCCTGGTTGCAGGTGAAGTGATGAAGAAGGATTTGGCTTGTTCCTGAAGGAGCCAAGTTTGCTCTTCTCAGCTGGAAGGAGCCTCTGAGGGTGCAAAAACTCAGATGGGGATTTAGGAGATAACCCCACAGAAAATGAAATATCCTTAAGCAGCCGTTCAGGGACAAACATCTACAAATTACAGAGCTTATGAGCTCCTATGTGAGGCTCTCCTTCTCGTCTCTGTTTGTAGAGTACCCAAAACAATGGGGCTCTGGTCCATGATGAGTGCTGCTAGGTGCTACAATAATGCAAATAATAAACACAGACCACAACCGTCCCTTCTGGCTTTGCATTCTATTACTCTAGCTCAGCAGTTCTCATACTGGGTGCCAGAACCCCAGGGTGGGTCACAACCTCATTTTAATAGGGTTACCAAAGGCCAAAGCCAAAGCCCAAACCCCACCATCCGTGGCCTCATCCCAGGGCAGTGAGACTCAGGTTACAGGCCTCCTGCCTGTTCAGCTTTGCTCCCCAACACCTCTGGCAATGCCAATACCTCTGGCAACAGGGCTCAGGCTTTGCCCCCCTCCTACCATCAGGGGGACAATCCTCAGGTGGGCTCAGGCTTCAGTCCTCCCTTCTGGGGTCATGCAGTAATTTTTGTTGGCAGAAGGGGGTCATGGGGCAAAGAAGTTTGAGGTGCTGCCACAGGAACAGAGCCGGGAGAGTCCTCTCTCCTTGCTCTAGCTCTGGGGCAATCTGCCCCCCAGAGCCTGCACCTTTAACCAGAGCCCTCACACACCCCAGCCTGAGACCCCTCCCATATTTCAACACCCCCCCCCCCCGGAATTTTGTTATGTGCACCACTAGGGAGGTGATGTACACATGGCACCTGCACAACATTCATTCTGCACTAAGAGGGAATACTGCACCTGGGGTCACCAGCGTGACCCCCAATTTCTTTTCCTCCCTTTCATACCACTGGTTCGATAAAATAAACCCCCAGTCACATCACCTCTACACCTGGCCCATGAAAGAATCCAGACAGTCTACACAGGGACTTGGGGCTGCTTGAGGAGGCTTCTCAGGGGTGGGGGTGGGTTCACACCGAGGCATAGAGCCCAACTAAGGCTCCGGGGCAAAGTAGGCCTCGAGGCGACAGAAGGTCCGCGGCCCCGGACAGCGCAGCAGCCTCACGGAGAGGCCACGCCTGGGTCCGCGTCCGCCCCCGCCCGTGCAGCCGCAGCCGCCTCCTCCGGGGGGCCTCTCCCTCCCAGCCCCTCCGCTCGGGGTGTGCGGGGCCCCAGGCGCCCATAGCCCTGCCCGCTGCAGGGGGAGGAGCCAGCCCCGCCCCGCCGGCTCTAGCAGCCCCAGCAGACGGAGGCGGCGCGCAGCGCAGAGCCGGGGATGCGCCGCGATGAAGGAGGTGCAGGGCGGCGGGGCCCTGCCCGGCACCTCGCTGCAACGGGCCTGCCGGCTGGTTGTGATCTTCTGCGCCCTGCACATCTCGGCCACGCTGCTTTACTACCTGTCGGGCAACGCCCTGCGTCCGCCGCGCAGCCCCGAGCCCCCGCCGCGCAGCCCGGGCCCCGCCAACCGCTCTCAGCTCGGGCCGCCGCCGCCGCCACCGCCCAGCCCGGGCCCCACCAACCACTCCCAGCCCTGGCCGCCGCCGAACTGCCCCGACCCGTCCCCGCTGCTGGGTAAGTGCCCGGCCCTGCGCCGCCTGCCCGCCAGGCGCAGCTCCCGCGAGCCGTCAGCCCGTGCCCCACGGGACTGCTGCCTCCCCACCAACCCTCTGCAGAGCTCAGGCCGCACCCTGCCGCCAGCCGGGCGTGCGTGGCTGTGGCCAGGGCAGGAAGCCGGAGGCTACGCGCTTTGGCTCTGGTAGTGCTGGGAATGCTGCTTTGTAACTGCTCGCCCCCTCTGCGGGTAGCTTCCGCCGCGTCTTCCCGGCTCCTTTTCCAAGCCCGGCCTCCCTGGATAAGTTCGGCAACTCAACTCTGCGCCTTGTCTCCCCGCTCCTGTTTCCATGCCCCACGCGTGAGGGATGGCGCAGTGTGTGGAGTTTTGCGCAGGCTTGTCAGTTACGGACTAAACTTAAAAAACAACAAATGGTCTGATAGCACTTCATAGACTAACAAAACATGTAGCTGGGATTGTGAGCTTTGGTGGGCACAGCCCACTTCTTAAGACTGACAGGGTTAGAGATTTATTGTATCAGTTCTTTGAAACTGCATATCCCAGTGCCTGTCATGATCTCATAGTAATACCCATTGGGCTAGCTTATTCTACAGCAGTGCCATAAAGAAAAAACCCAGCCAGCCTTCTCAGGCCCTAAATCAATGTTATCTGTATTTAAAATCAGCGAACAGGCCAAACAAAGGATGAAAGGAGACTAGGTCACATATCTTACTATAGGTTGAAACTCTCTAGTAGGACACTCTCTGTCTGGCCACATCCAGATTTTAGTTAGTTGGATGTCCACTTTTCATAGGTTTGGCCAAATTTCATGCAATCTTATAAAGTTTGTTTACAACCACCAATCCTGGCTTTCAGTGTTCTGGGCTGATATTTAGCTCAAATTTACCCCGAATGTCTTCTAAGTATCCAGTAAGCAGTGGAAGTGTTAGTAATGCTGCTAGACAATACTGACCTCTTGTGGTCCAGCAAATGCTCTGGTTCAGGACCGGTTAGGTCCTGAGGGTGCTGGACTAGAGAGGTTCAACCTGTAGTGTCAATAGAGCCCAGAAAGGCAATTACATAAATCCACATCAATTGTATGTTGAGAAATTCCTTATCATAGGGTCCATGAACATGTATGTGAAAGAATAAAAAATAATATACTGAAGTCAGTGGAGATTGCATTCATTTTGTCTCCCTTTACAAAGGTAACCTATCTTAGTACAGATTACTATGGCTTGTTTAATTGCATATTAAATGCTATTATTTAATTTTCAAATAATAGTTTACAGTGATGCTAACTGACAATTTGTTTCACTGTTTTGTGTGATCCACTTCCTGGTCGTTTACCTTCAGATTTAAGAGCTGTCCCTGCTACTGATAGAACAGTCAGGTGGCCTGGCTCTGGCCGGGTTATATCCCTGACCTACATTCTAACATGTTCTGTAGACAGCATTTTACCCACTATCCTGGAAATTGGGATCCTTTTAGAATTCAGAACAGGTCCCCTGATGTGGCCATGTTTGTAGGATAAAGAGATCCTTAATAGTAACATTAAGAATGGCTGCTGAAAAGCATAGGTGTGTTTTCAGATGGCATTTTATTTAAACTACCACAATAGAATAATATTGGGAAAAGTAAAATGTACATATTTGAAGAGTCCTTGGCTCTAGAAACATATTCAGTAACACCTGAGTGC
Source organism: Pelochelys cantorii (assembly GCA_032595735.1). NCBI lineage: Eukaryota > Metazoa > Chordata > Testudines > Trionychidae > Pelochelys > Pelochelys cantorii. Next base: position 131,771,647 of record CM064330.1, read on the forward strand.
TGCTGAGAAGAGAGTTATTAGAAAAATTATGAACGGTTTATATTTTACATATCTTACCAGAAATCTTCATGGTAGTCTTAATGTGTGTGTGGGCAGGCGGGGGGGAGGGGTTAAGTATTTTTTCCTCTCAGACATATAAATATTTTACTTAGTCTTGTACTTAATGTTTCACCATCACAATGCTAGGGTTACAATTCAGTTTCCTTTTACATATCCCTAGTTCTTAGGACTGTTTGGGGGGGGGGGTGTGTCTGAGTTTCCCACCAAAGGAATGATATTTTTTGATTGTTCCATTTAACACATTTCAATAGATTCTAGCTGATTTTCTGTCTGCTAATCTATCAAAAACCTGATAGTTCTCACCAAAAACCAGTGTTCTCACCCACCTTCTCAGCAAAGATTAAATCACTCTTATATGACTGACTTTTGGGATTTTCTGTAATTGGAGTATTTGGACAGCATCTACCATGTGGGGGAAGCACAGAATTCTACATACAAGTGTTACAAAATGCTATCAGAAATAAATGCATCCAAGTAACAATCACCAGAGTGAACAGTCAGTATTAGCATGCCTCTGACTTAAAGGTGACCAGGTAGCACGTGTGAAAATCGGAATGGGATGGGAAGAGAAAGGTGCCTATATCAGATACAGCCCCTAACATCCAGATATCTGGTCTCCCTATTCTGACTTCCAATACCTGCTGATCTGCAATGCATTTTCTACTCATTGGTGCAAAGTAAGGATGTATGCGAGTAGTTAAGTACCTGCTAAGCCTAGGCTTAACGGTTAGTTGAGTCGACTACTCGCACCTCCCCCTTGCTGCCTCTGTATCAGATGCAGCAGGGGAAGGGGGAAGCCGAAGCCAGTGCTGGTGGCAGCCAGCTTAAAAGGAGGTGCCCCCCAGCATCATCAGCTTCCCCTGCAGGGAGCAGGGGAAGCTGCGGAGAAGCAGCCTCTGCCTGCGGTGGGCCCAATCTTGCCACAGGCAGAGGCTGCTCCGCATCCCACAGATTAAAAGGGAACCCACTTTTAAGCTGGCCACCCCCAGCACTGGCTTCTGCTTCCCCCCTCCCCCGCTACATCTATACAGAGGCAGCAAGGGGGAGGAGCGAGTAGTCGAGTAGTTGGCTGTGAACAGGGGCTGCTGCTGGAGCAGACATGGCTCCTGGACCCAGGTCCAGGAGCTACCCTCATTGTGGCTCTGCAGTTTAATGTAGTAAGGCTTTCTCCCTTATCAGCTAATTGTGTAGTTGATAGAAATTCTGTTGACTACATGATTAGCTATTTACTCACTTCCTAACATCCCCTAGTACAAAGCAGGGCCCAGATACTGCAAACATGCACACAAGCAGCCCCAGCATGCCTACAGTTATTTGTGTATCTCAATGTTTGCAGGATTGTGGCCTAGTGATGTTAATATATCAAATCGGTTTGGGAAAGCTGTATAGCTCAACTACGCTGCATATTAGTGTGAGATAAGAGAAATTTGAATTCTTTCTGCTGTCTTTGGCAACTTATTTATTAACTGCTGCTGTTAGAGGCAGATATTATTTGAAACTGAAATAATGAAGCTTGATATGTTGACCTTGTAGTGTCTAAGATGATTAAATATTGCTACTGCATAACCGTAAGCATATGTGATGATTAGAAAGAGAACCTGCCCTCTGACTGGTACATTATGTTTACACAAGGACTCCTTTCAACCAGAGAGTTTTTTTTAAATGCTTTTGAGAAGCTTCATGTGGTTTTCAACATATACAACTCTGAGAAGTTCCCAGCTGACCACTTACTGCTAAGTGAGAGGCTGTTTATGGATCAACACATCTGCATAACAAATTACTGGTTTGGAGGTGGTTTTGAGGTCACTAAAAGGAACTGTGTGCAGTGTGTTTTGTTGCATATCTTTCACTTTTTCTTTATCATTTTAGAAACCAGTTGTGTGGCTTGTACTGTGCTAAAATCCTGTCCACACAAAAAGCACAAATCTGAATCCTTCTGGAGACTGGCTTAACTTGGCACTAATTGAACTACATAGTCATGTTAGGTTACAAAGTTTAACTATCAGAGCTTTTCAGTGCCCCTCAAAAGAGAAGGTCAAATATTTTCAAATGCTTGGAATCTTGAGACAGGAAAGAGAGTGCCTCATGATTCATTGCACTCTTTTCCCCACCCGAACCAGGAAGCTGAATTGTCAGCCATGTTAGTTCACTTTTCAGAAGTACGTGATGCTCCACGCTGCGACACTCTGAGTCAGCTTACTTCCCTGTTAGGTGGTCGCCACTTTCTGTGCAGTTTGGTGTCAGAGGTAGAGCATGTGCTGTGAATTAGGGATGTTAAAAAAAAGGTTAATAATGTAACAGTTAACAATCTTAGCAGTTACACGCTGCGGGCTGTGCAATACAAAGCTTCTACTGCAGAGCCCGCAGCCTAGCGGGCTCCCTGGGAGCAGGGCAGCTGCTGGGAGCTGGTGCATGCCGGGAGCTAGTTTATAAGCCAGCTCCCAGTGCATACCAGCCGCCAGTCTGCCTCCCAAGGAGCTGGCTGCCTGAAGCGGGGCCGTGAGGTGGCATGACCAATAATTAAATAGTTACAATCTCACATCCCTACTGTGAATTGTGGGGTTACCTGGAAAGGCCTGCCTGGCTGGCAGTGCCACAGCTTAAGAGCTTTAAGTTGAAGTACGTGCAGTATTTTGCCTTGTCCCATGGATAGACAATGGCATGTGGCTGGATGCTTTTGAACTCCATTACTTACTGTCCATCAGGCTCTGAAAAGGACAGAGACTAAGATCCTGGTGGCTCATGGGTGGCTGGAATTCTTCCTGTCTGTTTAAATATTGGCCGTTGTTAGCAATTAATCATTGTTCTGTGGCATTCTGAGGGCCACCACAGCAAAAAACTTTCCCTCCGTTTTGCTTGTCCAGTTTAGACCATGTTGAGGTTGTGCTGCAGCAGGGGCTACAAGGTGCCAGTTGCAGAGCTGGTGGGGTGGGGTGGGGTGTTATCCCCATGCTAACATACCCTTAGGCTTGCTCTGTACAGGGGCTCAGGGCTACAGCAAGGAAAGATGTCTCTGCCCAAGCCCTGAAGCTGTTCTAGCAGAGGGGATCCCCACTGGTCCCAGCAGGGAGCTGCCAGGGAAGAATGGCTTCTCTCCAACACCCAGCACAGAGCTGCTGCAGCCAGGGGGTTGGCAGGGAAGTGGCCAGCAAAGCAGGTCCAGCTCCTAGGCAGGGGGACCACAGGCCTCTGTGCAGTCTCTTTGCCCTGTGGGCGAGAGCAGAGCACCATGGAGCCTCATGCTCCCCAACCCCCAGAGCTGGACCTGTTGGCCACAGGCACCAGGCAGCCTGCCTTAGTGCCATTTACCAAGAGCCTTCCAGGTAAGCCTGAGCCATTCCCCATCCAGAGCCGCCTCCCAAACTCCTCATCCCTGACCCCACCCCATAGTCCATACCCCGAGTCCAGAGCCTGTACATATGCCTCCTGCAGCCCAATCTCCAGGCCTGAGCTTCTCTCTAAACCTGGAGCCTTCTCTAGCATCCCAATCCTCTCATTCCTGAGCTCATCCCCTCCTGCACTCCAATCCCCTGCCTCAATCCACAGCCCCTCCCTGTATTCCAAATCCCTCCACTCCACCCCACTGCCTGGAGTCCCCTCCTGCCTCCCAAACCTCTCATTCTCAGCCACTGCACCCCACCCAGATCCCTCTCACCACTGCGCACTAACCCTCTGACCAGCCTTGAGTGCCCCGTCCCCAGACACACCCTAGAGCCCAGAGTCCTCACATCCCTGCCCCCCAACTCTCTGCCCCAGGCCTGATCCCCACTCCCCACCACATGAATTTTGTTATATGCACCAGTATGCAGGTGATGGTGCACATCCCTCCACAATGGTGCACGTAACAAATTTCATTCTGCTCAGGGGGTGGAAAAAATTAGAGGGAACTCTGATCAATACTAGCAGTTTCCTTGGTATAACTATGTCATGCAGGGTGTAGAATACCCAGACCCCTTAGAGATACAGTTATACTGACCTAATCCCCCGTGTAGACAGAATTATGTCAAAGGGAGGGGTTCTCCCGTTGGAATAGCTACCACCTCTCATGGAGGCAGAGTATCTGGCCAGGAGATGCCCTCTTTGGGTAGTGGATAGCGTCTTTACCACAGCAATACAGCTGCACCACTGCAACATTTTAAGTGTAGAGTGGCCCATGAGAAGAGCTCTTCAGTGTCCTCTGCAGTGCGGACCTTGTAGTCCATGATATGGCACAGAGTAGAATCACAGAACAGGAAGGGACCTTGAGAGGTCATCAAGTCCAGTCCCCTGCCTTCACAGCAGGACCATGCACCATCCAGGGGAGGGGGGGAGGAGAACTGCTGACCCACAGAAAAATCGGTCAGGGGCCATGCACAAGCCAAAAAAAAAAAACCCCACAAAAACCCTCATGGCCCCTGACTGATAAGGAGAACAACCCTCCTCACAGTCCCCTTGCACACCAGAGCCTAGGGTGGCCCAGGGCTAGTAGATTTAGTGTGCTCCAGCCCTGTGAGGATTGGGGGGCGGGGGGGCTAGAGTGCCAGCACGGACTCCCCAGTGCTAGATGGGAACACTGAACCTTGGGGCCTGGATCGAGGCAAGTTGGGGGCCACATCCAACCCCCAGGCCTTAGGTTCCTCACCCCTGCTCTAGATCATCCCGGACAGGGATGTCTGTCTAACCTGCTCTTAAATATCTCCAGAGATGGAGATTCCACAACCTCCCTAGGCAACTTATTCCAGTGTTTCACCACCCTGACAGGCAGGAAGTTTTTCCTAATGTCCAACCTAAACCTTCCTTGCTGCAGTTTAAGCCCATTGCTTCTTGTCCCATCCTCAGAGGCCAAGAAGAAGAATTTTTCTTCCTCATTCTAGTAACAATCTTTTAGGTACTTGAAAGCTGTTATCATGTCCCCTCTCAGTCTTCTCTTTTCCAAACTAAACACACCCAGTTCTTTCAGTCTTCCCTCACAGGTCATGTTTTCTAGAATTTTAATAATTTTCGTTACTCTTCTCTGGACTTTCTCCAAATCTTTCTTGAAATGTGATGCCCAGAATTGGACACAATACTCCAATTGACACCTAATTAGCACAGAGTAGAGCGGCAAAATTACTTTGTGTCTTGCTTACAACACTCCTGTTTAATGCGTCCAAGAATGGTGTTTACTTTTTTTGCAACAGTGTCACACTGTTGACTCATATTTAGCTTGTGGTCCACTGTGACCCCAGATCCCTTTCTGCAGTACTCCTTCCTAGACAATCACTTTCCATTCTGTATGTGTGAAATTGATTGTTCCTTCCTAAGTGGAGAACTTTGCATTTGTCCTTATTGAATTTCATCCTATTTACCTCAGACCATTCCTCCAGTTTGTCCAGATCATTCTGAATTATGACTCTATCCTCCAAAGCACTTGCAACCCCTCCCAGCTTGGTATCATCTGCAAACTTAATAAGTGCATTCTCTATGCTAATATCTAAATTGTTGATGAAGATATTGAACAGAACCAATCCGCAAACTGATCTCTTTGGGATCCCACTCATGCCCTTCCAGCATGACTGTGAACCATTCACACAACCACATCATAAGCATCCAGGAACCCAGCCCTGCAACCAAACACGATGCCAACTCTGCCCACATATCTATACTAGCGAATTCATCACTGGAGCCAACAACATAAGCTACCAAATCAAAAGGTCATTTGACTACACGTCCAGTAATTTGATCTATGCCAGCAATGCCCCACTGCTATATATATATTGGACAAACTGGACAGTCTCTGCGGGAAAGAATCAATGGATACAAATCAGTTATACGTAAAGGGAACATATACAGAAACCTATTGGGGAACACTTTAATCTTCCTAATCACTGTTTAAAAGATCTTCAAGTGGCTGTCTTGTCACAAACCAATTCTACTAGCCAGATACACAGAGAAGCATTGGAATTAGAGTTCATCCGCAAATTCAATTCTTATGCTAATGGACTCAGTCGTGATGAAGGATGGTTAGGACATTATCTACCTAATAGTCAATGAAGGTACAAACAGCTCTTTGTGTAGATTCCTATGTCAGGAAGGATACTATCAACTGACTTTGATTCTTATCTGCTTCGTTTTAACTATCCAAGCTTCAGATACTTATTGATTCCCTCTACCTTCCTGAATTTTCTATACCCTCTGCTCCGTCTCCCACGCCCTCTTTTTTTTTTCCTCCTCCTCCCCCACCCCTCCTATTTATTTTGGGTCTGCACATCCTAAATTCAAAACTCCGGTCATCTGAAGAAGTGGGCTCTGCCCAAAAAGCTCATGATACCATCTACATGTCTTGTTAGTCTATAAAGTGCTACCAGACCTTTTGTTGTTTTTTTCTGTACAGACTAATTTGGCTACCCCCTGAAGCATTCATACAGAGTCAGCAGCACGGAGTGGAGGGTGTGGGAGGGGAAGGCGCTGCGTATAATCATTCATGGTAACCGATAAGCCCAGGCTCATTGGTTAAATGAGTAAACGTTTACACTTTCACATCCCTACTTCTTCTCTCCCTCCCCTTGAAAGAAAGTGGGGAGAGGTGGTGATAAGATTCTTGGGAAGAATAGTCCGTTTTAGTTAGGGATGGGAATGTTTCACCGCTTACAGTTAATTAGTGGGGGCTAGAGCAGCCCGCCACCCAGCTGGAGTGGGCCTGGTCTGCGGTGGGAGGGAAGACACTTCCGTCCACCTGGCTGAAGCAGTGAAGCAGCCCCTCCTCCCCATTTAATTGGTTACCTGGTTAAACATTATGTTTAACTGGTTAACTAATTAAATGGGATTTTATTTCCCTAGTTAGGATAACTCATTATAAAATAGACTTTCTCTTTTGAGGCCAGAAGCCCATAACATTGGTTATTCTTGTATAGGTTACTGTTCTATCCAGCACATAAGCAGTTGATTTAAAAAAATAAATGGAAAGCTTTTTAATACAATTATGCACATTAGAGGTTTCTGCTTGCTTTGTCATTCTGGTGATGTGTGGCTGGTACAATGGAAGTTGTCACGTGCCACATGATATTTGTGTTTTTACCATGACACAGAGGTAAAAATTCCTTGTATGCAAAAATGTTGCAGCTGTGTGTTTTATAAGGTATTGAGGAGGTTGTATTAGCACCATAGCCCCTTTCTCTAAAAGGTCTGTTTCTCTGGTTACACCTGCCTTCCAAACCATGTTCAGAAATTGCTAGTGTAGCACATGGTCTAGTTTAGTGCTGATAAGCTGTGCTTCAGATGTTTATTCCAGCTGCTAAAACAACTTACAGCAACTCAGTCACATTTTTATACCATCAGAAACGATTAACTTTATAACATAACTGTACTGAAAATAGAAGGATGAAAATACATTATTTCATTTGGGGCCATAATTCTACCATGGGTGTGGGAGGGGTCCAGGCTGAGATCGAGGAGGAGTGCCATGTTGTGCCATGGCTCCTGCTTTGGGTTGTGTGGGTGGGATTTGTGGTTGCTGTAGAAGAGGCAGCCAGCAACTCCTCTCTCGGCTTTGTGATTCAAATAAATAAAAACAGCTGCAAGGCCCTTGAGTTTGTTTGTGATATGACAGTGGTGGAACTGAAGGCATGCGGATGTCCATGGAGCTATTCAGCCAGCCTAGATATTGTTATGTAAGGTCATTAATCATTTCTGTACTGCAGTCGTGCCGAGAGGGGCCAGCTGGGAAGCAGGGCCTGAGTGTGTGAGGTGCTGAGTGGATGAAAATCCAGGGCATGGCCTATGGAGTCTCCACCGGAGGGTCCAGCTACGTTGGTGGCTTTTGCTGGCTGCAGCGGGCCTGCACGCGTGTGTACTCAGTTACAGAGCTGGAGGCTAAGCAATGCCAGATGAAGTGCAGAGGGCAACTCTGGCCACAGTCATTTGGACCAGGTCTAATTGGGTTCCAGTTTAGAAGGTAGCTGGGATGTCAGCGTTTTGGTGCCTTCCTAACTTGCCAGTGAGCCCTGTCTGGTACGGATGTAGCCCTGGTGGTACAGTTACAAAAGCCAATGGCAAGCAATAGCCATGACCGTGCTGAGATGGGCTACCCACTCTGTCCTGTGAAAACAGCAGTCATGTTGTAAGTAAAATCAACAAGGAGTCCGGTGGCACCTTAAAGACTAACAGATTTATTAGGGCATAAGCTTCTGCAAGGTGCAGCTCACTTCCTCAGATGCCTGAAGTGAAAGAATCAGATGGCGGAGGTATCTACATACATACAGGGATGGGAGTGTGACAACAGTGTTAACGAGGCTAATTCAATAGGGGAGATGTGGCCTGCTTGTAACAGTGATAAGAAGGTGAGAATACCTAAGGGGAAAATTACTTAATGTAATGTAATGAGTGGGCTGCATGAGGAGACTGCAAGGAGGAAGTTAGAAGGGCAGAGGAAACTGCTGTGACTTCTGACACACCCTATGTGTTAAAAGCGGGAATGGCAAAGAAGACCCAGCAGTGTGTGTAACAATAAGTGCAAAGACACCTGTGACCAATTTCTGCTCTGATTTGTGCCTCTTCATGGAATTACACAGGTGGAAGTTGAGACAGAATTTGGTCCATGGGAGTATATTTATCATTAATCCTTACGTGCCTCCCTCCTCTGCTCACCCCTCCCACCTCTGCTATTAGTTTACAACTCTGAAAAGTTAGTCATTTAATGGGGAGAAGGGGCATGAGTCCAGATGCTGTTCAGCGTGTAGCTTTGTTAATGGGATATATTTTAATTTTAAATCACATGCTTAGCACATGGGTTCCCAAGCTGGGGGGCATGAAGAAATTCCAGGGGGGGCGCGAGGCGACCCAGCCCCCCTCCCCCCATCAACTCCTCCCCCCCCTAAGTTTTGCTGCTATTTTTGTTTTCCGGTCAGTTCCTTTTTTTTTTTTTTGTTCAACAAGTTTTGCTGCTGGGGATGGGGGTCGTGAGGGTTTCTCAAAAATCAAAAAGGGGGCATGATGCCGAAAAGTTTGGGAACCACTGCTTTAGCAGCAAGACTCAGCAAGTCCAGTCAGAGAGAAAACATGCAGCCTGGTATAATCCATTATATCCCTATAATCAGGGCTTGATGAACGGTGGCAAAAGCCGCTCGCCAGCCTCGCACTGCGCATGCACAAGACCTGCATTGCACATGCGCACGCCGCAAATGAACGGGTGCCCAGCTGAAATCTACTCGCCATGGGTGAGTAGATTCAATAATTTGTCGAGCCCTGCCTATAATCTAGTTAAAATAAGAATCTTGAACAATGCAAACTTTATTTAGACTTGCAAGCGACAGTGAAAATGTTAGCGTGCATTCCAAGGGTCCACCTATTCCTTACACAATATGGTAGATTGTGACGCACAGCAAGGAAGAAGGGGAAGTTTTCCATCTCCCACATCTAGTGTTTTGCAATATAGTTGTTCTTCTGGCCAGTTTTTATCTGAGGGAATGGCTGGTTTCTCTGGGCCACATGCCCAGTTTATGTTTACAGAGAAATGGAGGCTGTGCAGTGTCCCAAATACTGAATCCAGAGACAGGAGACTCTTGATTGATTAAATCCTTGGCTTTTCCTGTTTTCAGATTCTTATTCATCCTAGAATGGCCTAATTTGAATGATGATTAGCAAATGGCAGGTTTTGTTATTTACAAAATGACAGTCAGTGGACTGGTTCTGGGGGCGAGTGGGGTTGTTGTCACAGTTGGACCTACAGATGTACTCTGTTTCTACCTGAACTGTATTAAAAGAAAGTGAAAGCTTATAAACTGCAACAGTAACCTAGAATAAATATTACCAGGGGAAAGGTGCAAAAGGGAGACAGACTAAATGAGCACAAACAAAAGCCACACGATCGTGCCCAGCAAACAACAACAGAAATGTGGGACTGGAAATCAGTGAACCCGAATTGACGTGTTGAAAATTAAGCCTAATTGGTGAACAAAATAATGAGGGGATGGGCGTTCCATCCATCACTCCCATTCTAGGGGCTTCTTTTAAAAGCAAAAGAAGAATAGATGTTAAGGAGAAATTAGTGGAGGAGGATGAAAGTGGCTATCTCCATCTTCTCCTGTGCCCTTGAGCTTCTCTGTAACATTGCTGCATCTTCCTCATGCTGATCCTGAGAGATCTCCTGACCAGGGCCCTCCATTAGCTCGGGCTAAATCCCACTCACCACCTGGGATGTGAGACTTTGTCAAAACTGCTTCTTCTATTTCCGCACTCTGCCCTCCTCCTTCCCCACTTTATTCCTTCTTTCTTACCCCTCTTTTTCCTAGTAAGAATCTGGTTTAGTCAGCCAAGGGTGTCAGCAATACTGCTGAGCCTATGACTAGAAAAAGGCAGCTAACAGCAACACCCTAAACAGCCTGATTCTGGGACAAGTTCATCAGGATTTGAAGGGGTTTCTTCACCCACAGGGATGTTAAGACACAGTTTATTGGCTAATTGAGTAGTAAATAGAATTTTTATCAACTATTCAACTAGCACGGGAAAGCAGCCCAGCTCAGTCTCGGCTCGTGCTGAGTCTGGGACCTATCCCTACTGTGGCTCTGCATTTTAAATGTAGTAAGAGCCGGGCTACTTTGCGGCAACCTCCAGTGGTGCCCCACCCCCTCTTCCCTGCTGTTGCCTCTGATAGAGACAGCAGCACAGTGGGGGGGAGGCAGGTGGCACCACAGAGACGGTGCTGGGGAGAACCAGCTTTTGAGCTGGCTTCCACCAGCACTGGCTCCTGCTTCCCCCACCCCTGCTGCCTCTGATACAGAGGCAGCAAGGGGGGGGGGATGTGAATAGTCAACTCGACTAACCAATAAGCCAGAAGAGTCCCAGAGATGAGGGTGCATCGTGAGCCCGGAAATCTACATTGCAGTGAAACAGCCCCATAGCCGAAGCCCCACAAGCCTGAGTCCTGGGGCACAGGCCAGTGGCAGGGTCTTAATTGCAGTGTACACAGACCCTGATAAGACTGAGTGCCATGCCTGTGTTTATACAGCAAAGAGGCTGTCCGTAAGAGTCAGCACCAGACACAATCTGCATCTTCTCTTTCCTCTTCCCTTTTGGGTGTCTTTGTCCTTTAGTCCTTGCTGCTAGCTGTAGTGCTGTCCCAGAGACTGCTGAGTGGCGTTGTTGGCTATTCCTTTTAAAACCCTCCTTCTAGTTAAGGGTACTGGGGTGTTGCTAAAACAAAAGCTCTATGTAATGCTTTGTGTTCAAAGCATTTAACTCTCTTTCCTTCTTTTCTGTATGATTCAAAAAGAGTTAAGGGGGGGGGAGGTTATGGTGCGTGTGCCATGCTGCTAAGCAGGCTGAGGTCTCTGTACACCAAACCCAGAACTGTGTTTAGTGCTGGGGCCATTTCAGCATCATGCAAACTCTTTGGGCCCCTTTATTCCATCTACATTAGCGCAACAGGGTGCGGCATCTGTAGCACAGTGGGATGTATCTGTGCCAAAATGCAGATTCTAGCTGTAAGATGTGGCAATGCAGGGCCTGTGGACTGCACAGGCCTGTGCACATTGTACTGCTCCTTCCAGACAGCTGACCTGTCCATAAGCGTGTTTGACAGTCACTGAGAAGCCACTGAGACCCCAGTCTGGGCCATGAACTTCAGTTCTTCAGCTATTGGCTTAGCCTCGTGGAGAGGGGGGGAAGAGGCCAGCATCACTGGTGCGCATGGCTCAGAGACAGGGTCCCTAGACAAGAGCACAATTCAGCTATAGGTAGGGTGACCAGTCATTGCCCACTGGCAGAAGGGATCCCCGCCTCCCCACCCCCCCAGTGATCTGCTCCCTGCCACTGGCTGCTCCCAGCAGATGTCCCTGGGCTGCTGAGGAAGGGGTATATTACCCACAGATTTCTTTGCTCCCCCATTTTTCTGCAGGGTAGTAAAGAAAGCTGCGGAAGGTATGGATTCTGTGCCTCCACATAGCTGCAGCATTCTCCCTGGAGTGCCACTGGCTGTCTCTGGCCTGTTTCCACTACAGTTGGTGGCACCCGTAAGCAGCAGAAGCACTGGGGCTGCAGTGAGCCTACAAGTGCTACTGCAGCATCTACATCACCATCATGCCATAGGGTGGACTCTCACAGCTGCAATGGGAGGGATTTCACTTCCAATAGCCTACCTGCATCTCCTAGATGTAGCTCCCCCTTTTCTTCTGTCCAAAGCACCTTCTTATAGAAACAACACCACAGCCTGTACTTCAAGCCAAAATGAACTGCAGGCTAGTTGGGGGCTTTTTGTTTGAATGGCTGCGGTGGTGTTTTTCCATCAACTAATTTTGGGAAACAGCTAATAAAATATTAACAATTACCCACCGCTTATTAAATGATTTTGCTCTGTGATATCTTCTGAACTCAGCCTGCCTGCTCTGATTGCCTTTTAGCAATCCAATTCCTCTGCTTTTGGTAACAGCCACAGTCCTGGGGGCTCCCCCTTCTGACTCCTCTGCATGCTCTAGGCATTGTTACCTCGAAGCCAGCAGTTGTCACGTTCTAAATTCAGGCAGTTCTGAGAACCTCCCACGAGCACTTAACCTAACATTTCTAGGCCAAATAAGGCCTTCAAATGCAGCTGTGGCCTCTGTGTTCTGAAAATGTTCCGAGAAGTTTGTCTGCAGTGCGGGTTTGCTGACTAATCTGCCAGTTCATAGACAGGGGACAGGGAGTTTAGCTGCGACTCAGGATATATCCTCTTGTTTCTCTACCTAGTACGGATTGTCACATTTCCTGTGTGGATTTAGCATTTTTTTTCTTATTCCCTCATAAACCACCCCTACCCTAGCTAGCATTTTCCCCAAGAAGTAGCAAACAGCCTTAGTCATGTGGGAATGCATGCTGTGTCTATACTGCACCCCTTCCAAAGGCCTGGCTGTGCCCCTACCGCCATGACATTGCAAGGTGTGCAATGTACACTCTTGAGAGCTCTCCTGGTGACAGAATGAAACCACTCCCAACAAGGGACAGTAGTTTGGCAATGGGAGTGCGTCTACTGCCAACGATGTGCAGTCCATACCAGTGCTTTTCGTCATTACAATGTTTGTCACAGCCCAGAGTGACCGAAGTTTTCATGATGGAAGTGCAGTGTAGACATGGCCTAGCACACCACATGCATTCTCAGTGGCATGAAAGCCACAGTGGCTTAGCATAGGTTAAACACCACCAGTGTCATGGCAGCACAGAAGGGTGCTGTTGTGTTGGCTATGCAGTTAGGCCCTGATCCTGCAACCAGGTCTGCAGTGCCCATGGAAGCAGGGATCTAGCTGCTGTATTGTGGCAGGAGAGCAGGGAGGTTTACCTGTCCAAATCCGCTTGGACAGCTACAGTGCTTACTGGAGAACAAAAAGATATAAATTAAACCAATGTGACTCGTGTGTGTAGACAAGGCCTTTAGGGTTTATCCAGACAGAAGTTGCATACCTAAGCTGTGGACCTGAACTGGATTCCAGTAGGGATGTGAACGACTAGTCGAGCCAATGCTTATCAGATAATCAACATACTGGTTGACTTGTCGTTTCCCTGCCCCCCTTGCTGTCTCTATCAGAAAGAGGCAGCAAGGGGGGAACACAAGATGGGAGTGCTTCAAAGCGGCAGCACCACATGGAACACAGGGCCAGACCCGAGCTCCATGTGGTGCTGCCACTTCGAAACATCGCGTGCAGCGTGGGGCCAGCTGGGGACTCCCCTGCTGACCCCGGGCTCCGTGCTGCACTGCCGCTTTGAAACACTGTGTGGAGCCTAATGGCAGGCTCCCTGCAGCGTTTCAAAGAGGCAGCACCGCATGGAGCCCAGGGTCAGCAGAGGAGTCCCCAGCTGATCCCGGACTCCACAGGGCACTGCCACTTTGAAACACCATGGGGAGCACGGGGCCTGGTGCTCCCTGCAGTGCTTTTGCCTTTGAAGTGCAGCAACAGCCCTGGGGTTGTTGCTGCACTTCAAATGCGGAGGCGTCCTTATCGACTAATCAAATAGTTGTTGCAAATTGCATTGACTATTCTATTAGTCAATTAATCGAAATGTAACATCCCTAGATTCCAGTTGTCTGAATATAGCTCAACTGGAAAAGGGGGGGTGGCTTTCTGCTAACTTTGCACTCTAGTCCTGTTGCTGGGGTTGCATGGGTGTAGGCATGTCACTTTTCCATGCAGACTGGTAGGCGTTTAGGAGCTGCTGTGCTGGTTCTAGGCCAAAGAGAGAGGCCATGGGACAGAGCTGGGCAGAAGAGCTAGACCTTAGTGGACATGCTAGTTCAGGTTTTACAGTGAAGATGTGACTGCTTGCAAATTCACAACAGTTCTTCTGAATCTGCAAGCAAATCTGAATCTCCTATTGCTAGCAAAGGACCTGTTTCTGAGTCTACGCTATACAGCTTTTAGCGACAAGGCTGTGTGAACACTGCTTATCGGCACTTTAATTTCCAGCCCTAGGCTATGTCTAAACTACATCCCTCTTTCAAAAGAGGGATGTAAATTAGACAGATCGAAATTGCAAATGAAGCCGGGATTTGAATTTCCCGAGCTTCATTTGCATAATGGTGGTCACGTGCACTTTCGATAAAGGGCTTTAGTTTAGACATGCCCCCAATGAACATTTAAACGATTTTTTTTTTTAAACCCAGGAGCATTAACTGTAGTCAGTAAACAGAACGGTTTGTGTGGTCCCCATGTCTTTCAAGGTTTTAGAACTAGTTGATTGCATACTGTCACACCACATTTTTATTCAGAGATTGGAAGTGGAAAACAAGCTTTCCTGCTTTTTCAGTTCCCAGTTGGTTTCTCAACTCTGAATGGGATAGATGTGGAACTGAACTAGCTGGATACATTTAAATGAAAATAGCCTCTTCTTCAGGTGCAGAGAGAACACTACAGTCAAAGCTGCTGTAGCACTTGGAATCAGATTGTGCTGAGCCAATGATGTCTATCCGCTCAGTGGTTTGACTGTCTTTAAAACTTGCTCAGCAAACTTATATTGCTTGAATATTATCAGTATTTAATTTAAATTATTTTAGTAGATTATAGTAAGGTTATGGCTTCATTTAGGTTGTCATAATTTTAATTGTACATAGATTTATTGTTAAAAAAATACGTATTTAATAGAACTTTTAAAATTAATTTTTAGAAAAGATCATTGATTTCTATTGACCTTTTGAGCACTGGACACAACTGTTAGTCTGTGTCTAGGAAGTTAAGTATATCTTGGCTACTGGAATAAAATACGTAGCTGAAGACAGCACAATTGTTGACCCTCCTAAACAGGCACCACTAATTTTCTTAAATTTATCATGGATTTATTTTCCTTGAGGATGTGGAGTTGGTACATTTTTTAAACCAAAAATTGAGTTCAGAATTATTCTTCAGAAATAGTGTTCCCGGCTCTTTGCTTATATTCATTAGGGTTACTGGTTTAAAATCTGTTCATTATAATTTTTCACTTTCACATGTGTAAATATCTGGTGGCTGGGCAACCCGAAAATGAACAGATTAATTCTCTGTATGTGTATCCTTTCCTGAACATTTACTGGAGTAATATTCTGTTGGCTCGCAGAATAAACCCTTCTGCCTCCTCGTGCAAATAGCACCATCAGTTAGCCTACTGATCCAGGAGGCTTTTTGTGCAATGTTTGCCATGGGTATAGAATTATAGAATCACAGAATGCTAGGGCTGACACAGAGCTCAGGGGAGTCATTGAGTCTAACCCTCTGCGCAAAGCAGGACCAACCCCAATTAAATCATCCCAGATAGGGCTTTGTCAAGCTGGGACTGAAAAACATCTAAGAACATAAGAACGGCCATACTGGGTCAGACCAAAGGTCCATCTAGCCCAGTATCCTGTCTACCGACTGTGACCAATACCTGATGCCCCAGAGGGAGGGATCACAACAGGTAATCCTCATGTGATCCCTCCCCTGTCACCGACCTCCAGAGAAACAGAGGCTAGGGACACCATTCCTACCCATCCTGGCTAATAGCCAATAATGGACCTAACCTCCATGAATCTATCTAGCTCTCTTTTGAACCCTGTTAAAGTTCTAACCATCACTGCATCCTCTGGCAAGGAGTTCCACAGGTTGACTGCACTAAGTGAGGAAAAACTTCCTTTTGTTTGTTTTAAACCTTCTGCCTATGAATTTCCTTTGGTGACCCTTAGTTCTTATATTGTGGGAATAAGTAAATAACTTTTCCTTATTCAGTTTTTCCATACCAGCATGATTTTATAGACCTCTATTATATCCCCCGAGTCTCCTCTTTTCTAAGCTGAAAAGTCCAAGTCTCTTCATATGGGACTTGTTCCAAATCCCTAATAATTTTTGTTGCCCTTTTCTGAACCTTTTCCAGTGCCAATATATCTTTTTTGAGATGAGGCAACCACATATGTACGCAGTATTCAAGATGTGGGCATACCATGGTTTTATACACAGGCAATAAGATTTTCTGTCTTACTCTCAATCCCTTTTTTTAATGACTCCTAACATTGTATTTACTTTCTTGACTGCCACTGCACACTGAGTGGATGTTTTCAGAGAATTATCCACAATGACTCCAAGATCTTTCTCTTGAGTAGTTGTAGCCAAATTAGTCCCCATCATATTGTACGTATAGTTGGGATTATTTCTTCCAATGTGCATTACTTTACATTTATCAACATTAACTTTCATTTGCCATTTTGTACCCCAATCACTTAGTTTGGTGAGATCTTTTGAAGCTCTTCACAGTCTGCTTTGGTCTTAACTATCTTGAGCAGTTTGGTATCATCTGCAAATTTTGCCACCTCACTGTTTACCCCTTTCTCTAGATCATTTATAAATAAGTCTGACTAATAAGATGGGTGAACTAGAGTACCACGTATTAAAGGAGGAGATTGACATAATAGGCATCACTAAAACCTGGTGGAATGAGGAGAATCTGTGGGATACAATCATACTGGGATATAAAATATATCGAAAGGATAGAGCAGGCTGGGTGGGTGGTGGAGTGGCACTGTATGTGAAAAATAATGTAGAATCAAATGAAATAAAAATATTAAGTGAATCAACATGTTCAATAGAATCGCTATGGATAGTAATTCCATGCTCCAATAATAAGAAATTAGCAGTAGGGATATATTACTGACCACCTGACCAGGACAGCGATACTGACATTGAAATGCTGAGGGAGATTAGAGAGGCTACCAGAATAAAGAACTCTATAATGATGGGGGATTTTAATCATCCCCATATTGACTGGGTACATGTCACCTCAGGAAGAGAAGCGGAGATAAAATTTCTCAATGGCCTAAATGACTGCTTCTTAGAGCAGCTGGTGCAGGAACCCACAAGGGAAGAGGCAATTCTCGATTTAGTCCTGAGTGGAGTGCAGGATCAGGTCCAGGAAATAACCGTTACAGGACCGCTTAGGAATAGTGACCGTAATATAACAACATTCACCATTCCTGTGGTGGGTAGAACACCTCAGCAGTCCAGCACCCTGGCATTTAATTTCAAAAAGGGAAATTACACAAAAATGAGGAGGCTAGTTAAACAGAAATTAAAAGGCACAGTGACTAGAGCCAAATCCCTGCAAGCTGCATGGAAACTTTTTAAAGACACCATAATAGAGGCCCAACTTAAATGTATACCCCAAATTAAAAAACATAGCAAGAGACCTAAAAAAGTGTCACCGTGGCTTAACCACCATGTAAAAGAAGCAGTGAGGGACAAAAAGGCATCTTTTAAGAAGTGAAAGTCCAATCCTAGTGAGATAAATAGAAAGGAACATAAACACTGTCAAATCAAGTGTAAAAATGTAATAAGAAAAGCAAAAAAAGATTTTGAGGAACAGCTAGCCAAAACCTCAAAAATAAATAATAAAATGTTTTTAAAGTACATTAGAAGCAGGAAGCCTGCTAAAAAACCTGTGGGTCCCCTAGACTATCGAACTATAAAAGGCGCAATCAAGGACGATAAAGCCATTGCGGAGAAACTAAATGATTTCTTTGCTTCAGTCTTCACGGCTGAGGACGTTGGGGAGATTCCCAAATCTGCACGGTCCTTTGTGGGTGATGAATCTGAGGAACTGTCCCGGATTGAAGTGTCATTAGAGGAGGTTTTGGAACAAATAGAAAAACTTAACGTTAACAAATCTCCGGGACCGGATGGCATTCATCCAAGGGTTCTAAAAGAACTCAAATGGGAAATTGCTGAACTATTATCTGTGGTTTGTAACCTATCCCTTAAATCGGCTTCTGTACCTGATGACTGGAAGGTAGCCAACGTGACACCAATATTTAAAAAGGGCTCTAGAGGCGATCTGGGCAATTACAGACCGGTAAGTCTAACTTCAGTACCGGGCAAATTAGTCGAAACAATAGTAAAGAATAAAATTGTGAAGCATGTAGAAGAACATAATTTGTTGGACAAAAGTCAACATGGTTTCTGTAAAGGGAAATCCTGTCTTACTAATCTGTTAGAGTTCTTTGAAGGGGTTAACAAACATGCGGACAAGGGGGATCCAGTAGATACAGTATACTTAGATTTTCAGAAAGCCTTTGACAAGGTCCGTCACCAAAGGCTCTTGTGTAAATTACATGGCCATGGGATAAGAGGGAAGGTCCTTTCTTGGATTGAGAACTGGTTAAAAAGACAGGAAACAAAGGGTAGGAATAAATGGTAAATTTTCAGAATGGAGAGGGGTAACTAGTGGTATCCCCCAAGGGTCAGTCCTAGGACCAATCCTGTTCAACTTATTCATAAATGATTTGGAGAAAGGGGTAAGCAGTGAGGTGGCAAAGTTTGTAGATGAAACCAAACTGTTTAGGATAGTCAAGACAGAAGCAGACTGTGAGGGACTCCAAGAAGATCTTACCAAACTGAGTGATTGGGCAACAAAATGGCAAATGAAATTTAATGTGGATAAGTGTAAAGTAATGCACATCGGGAAAAATAACCCCAACTATACGTACAGTATGATGGGGGCTAATTTGGCTACGACAAATCAGGAAAGATCTTGGAGTTATCGTGGACAGTTCTCTGAAAACTTCCACACAGTGTGCAGCGGCGGTCAAAAAGGCAAATAGGATGCTAGGAATTATTAAGAAAGGGATAGAAAATAAGACCCAGAATATCTTACTGCCCCTGTATAAAACTATGGTACGCCCACATCTTGAATACTGTGTACAGATGTGGTCTCCTCACCTCAAAAAAGATATTTTGGCCTTGGGAAGGGTTCAGAAAAGGGCAACTAAAATGATTAGGGGTTTGGAACGGGTCCCATATGAGGAGAGGTTAAAGCGACTGGGACTTTTCAGTTTAGAAAAGAGGAGACTGAGGGGGGATATGATAGAGGTATATAAAATCATGAGTGGTGTGGAGAGGGCCGATAAAGAAAAGTTATTTAGTTCTTCTGTTTAGGGAACTAATAGAGGACACCAAATGAAATTAATGGGTAGCAGGTTTAAAACTAATAAAAGAAAGTTCTTCTTCACGCAGCGTGTAGTCAGCCTGTGGAACTCCTTGCCAGAGGAGGCTGTGAAGGCTAGGACTATAATAGAGTTTAAAGAGAAGCTAGATAATTTCATGGAGGTTAGGTCCATAAAAGGCTATTAGCCAGGGGATAAAATGGTGTCCTTGGCCTCTGTCTGTCAGAGGCTGGAGAGGGATGGCAGGAGACAAATCGCTTGATCATTGTCTTCGGTCCACCCTCTCTGGGGCACCTGGTGCTGGCCACTGTCGGCAGACAGGATACTGGGCTAGATGGACCTTTGGTCTGACCCAGTACGGCCATTCTTATGTTCTTAAATTGAATAGGACTGGTCCCAGGACAGACCCTTGGGGGACCCCACTAGTTACCTCTCTTCACTTGGAAAATGTACCATTTATTTCTACCCTTTGTTTCCTGTCTTTTAACCAGTTATCAATCCACAAAAGGACCTTCCCTCTTATCCCATGACAACTTACTTTACTTAAGAGCCTTTAGTGAGGGACCTTGCCGAAGGCTTTCTGGAAATCTAAGTATACTATATCCAGTGGATCCCCCTTGTCCACATGTTTGTTGACCCCCCTCAAAGAACTCTAGCAGATTAGCAAGGCATGATTTCTCTTTACAGAAACCATGTTGACTTTCCCCCAACAATTTATATTCATCCATGTGTCTGACAATTTTATTCTTTACTGTAGTTACAACTAATTTGTCCGGTACTGACATTAGACTTACCAGTCTGTAATTGCCAGGATCACCTCTAGAGCCCTCTTTAAATATTGGTGTCACGTTAGCTATCTTCCAGTCATTAAGTACGGAAGCTGATTTAAAGGATAGGTTACAAACCATAGTTAATAGTTCCGCAATTTCCCATTTGAGTTCTTTCAGAACTCTTCGGTGAATGCCATCTGTCCCCGGTTACTTGTTACTGTTAAGTTTATCAATTTGTTCCAAAACCACCTCTAATGACACCTCAATCTGGGACAATTCCTCAGATTTGTCAGCTAAAAAGAATGGCTGAGGTCTGGGAATCTCCCCAATATCCTCAGCCGTGAAGACCGAAGCAAAGAATTCATTTAGCTTCTCTGCTATGACTTTATCATCTTTGAGTGCTCCTTTAGCATCTCGATCGTGCAAGGGCCCCACTGGTTGTTTAGACAGCTTCCTGCTTCTGATGTACTTAAAAAACATTTTGCTATTACTTTTTGGCTAGTGTTCTTCAAACTCCTTTTTGGCTTTTCTTATTATATTTTTACACTTAATTTGACAAAGTTTATGGTCCTTTCTATTCTCCTCACTAGGATTTGACTTCCACTTTTTAAAAGATATCTTTTTATCTGTCACTGCTTCTTTTCCTGATTGTTAAGCCATGGTGGCACTTTTTTGGTTCTGTTACTGTGTTTTTTAATTTGGGGGTATACATTTAAGTTGGGCCTCTATTCTGGTGTCTTTGAAAAGTTTCTATGCAGCTTGCAGGGATTTTACTTCTGTCACTGTACCTTTTAATTTCTGTTTAACTAACTTCCTCATTTTTGTGTAGTTCCCCTTTCTGAAATTAAATGCCACAGTGTTGGGCTGCTGAGGTATTTTTCCCATCACAGGAATGTTAATTTTATTACGTTATGGTCACTATTTCCAAGCGGTCCAGTTATATTTACCTCTTGAACCAGATCTTGCGCTCCACATAGCACTAAATCAAGAATTGCCTCTCCCCTTGTGGGAACCAGCTGCTCCAAGAAGCAGTCATTTAAGGTATCAAGAAATTTTCTCTGCATCCTGTCCTGAGGTGATGTGGAGTCCCAGGAAGATTCCACCCTCTCCCTAGGGAACCCATTCCAGTGCTTCACCCATTCCAGTCCTAGGGAAATAGTTTTTCCTAATGTCCAACCTAGACCTCCTCCTATCTTGTCCTAGGCAGGGGTTTTCAAACTTCATTGCTGCCTTTTGAAAACACAACCCCAGGAAGGGAGACCAAAGCCTAAGCCCACCTGAGCCCCGCTGCCTTGGTAGGGGGAGGGCCAAAGTCTGAGCCCCAACACCGTGAGCAGGTGGGCCAAAGCCAAAGTTCAAGGCTTCAGCCCCAGGAGGGGTGCCTGTATCCTGAGCCCCACTGCTCAGATCTGAAGCAGTCTGGCTTTGGCCCTGGGTGTTGGAAGCTTGGGCTTTGTTCCTGGGCTCCAGCAAGTCTAACACCAGTCCTGGAAACTTAATTAAAATGGAGTCATGACTAGGGATGTAAAAAACACAGTTAATGTAACCATTAAAAATCTCAGTAGTTACTCAGTTACACACTTATAAAGCTTATACTGACAAGCCTGCAGTGCACCTGGCTCCCCAGAAGCAGTATGTGGGAGCCAGCTGCCACCCCGTGCTATGGGCTCTGATACAGAGCTAGCAGTACGGGGTGGCAGCCAGCTCCCCAAGAGCCAGTTTATAAGCCGGCTCCCAGTGTGCACCAGCCCTGGCTACTGGCCCCGCTCCCAGGAAGCCGGCTGCGCTGCGGTCCCTGCGGTATAAGCATTACACAGGAGGTGGGACAGGAGCTGGTGTGTTACCGTAACAGAAACCAATAAGCTCATGCTTATCAGTTAACGGTTACACCCTTACATTCCTAGTCATGACCCATTTTGGGGCCCTCCCAGCTCACAGTTTGAGAACTCCTGTCCTAGAAAAAACTATTGGTTAACCTGGAGTTACAATTGAAAGAAACTGTCATATTAGCCAGAAACCCCTGAGAGAACGTTGCTGTTTTCCTACTGTGTATATGTAAAAGTGATCATTTCCGTTGATTAGAACTGGTTTTCTAATTTACAGATTATGCTACAGGCAGTTCTTCAGTGATGATTATGAAATTATGAATTATCAGTGTGAAATTAAAGGGTTGTAAAAATAAGGGTTGGATGTGAATGGCACTTTGTTTTTAAATCTACCTGTTGATAGTTCAGATGTTACAAATCTGCCTTGGGTGTATGTTGATCAGGTTCATGGGAGGTTAATCCCCCACATGGAATAGGCACATCACTGACTCTACAGCTGTGTTTTGTAAAGTGCATCTCTGCCACTAGGTCTCTGTTGTTCTACACCAGCCTTACCTTTGAAAAGACACTTCCTGTTGTTCAGCAACTAGTACAACCACACCGGCTCTTCAGACCACATCTGCTCCTGCCCTGCTTCTGTCTGGTGTTTCAATGTGATTAGTATATGCCAAGCTGTGCCCTTTTCGGCAACTCTGGCAATACCGTGATCATTGCATGTAACAGAGTATAAATTCTCAGTACGTGACAAGTGACTAACCCAAAGCCTGACATGCTAGTATCATGCTTGCAAGTCACAAAGTGGGAGGTAGCAGAGTACTGGAAGAGATGCCTGCACAGTGTCTCTGGGTAATACAGGAATATGGAGCCCAGGTATTGCTCACCTTAGGGGCTGTCTGATCCCCTGTTTGGCCTGGAGGAGGGAGCCTGGCAAAAATGGGTTATGGCATCTCTGCCTTGCTGGGTGACATGAAGGAAGAAGCTGGCATGTTCTTAGCAACTTAAACACCAAGGAGTCCTGTGGCACCTTAAAGACCAACTGATTTATTTGGGCACAAGCTTTCCTGAGTAAAAACCACTTCGTCAGATGCACTTGGTCAGATGCAAGTGGTTTTTACCTATGGAAGCTTGTGCACAAATAAATCTGTTTTTACGTTTAAGGCCCCAGTCTTGAACACATGTTTAGGTGTTTAGTTTTACATCATCTGGAGAAGTGGGTTGTGCCCATGAAACCTCATGACACTATTTATGTTTTTTGTTAGTTTCTAAGGTGCTGCAGGACTATTTGTTGTTTTTTATTTTTTTCAGTTACAGACTAACGTGGCTACTCCTCTGAAACATTTGGACTTAACGTGTTTGCAGAACTGCAGCCTATGTGGTTACCTTTGGTTTAATAAAAGTGCTGGTGAATGTCAATGATCTTTAGTGATATGGTGCCTTGTGACCAGACTTAGCAGTAGGCCTTATGCTGCAGGGACTCATATTACCAAATTATGCTAATTATAATGCCGAGAGCAGCATAGAAGTAGAACCACCTGAACACAGATAATGTGCAGAACTGATTCCTGGGGGGGGGGAGTGAGGGGGAAGAGGGTTAAGTGGGGTTCTCCCCTCCCCCATCTGGATGAACTGTAACCTGATACTAGTTTTTAACTGAAAATAGCTGGACATTTCCTTAAACTTAACATTACAGTTGCCTTGTTGCTTAGCGTTTCATCCGAATAGACCCACAGTTATGGGTAGTGGGGAGCCGGGGAGCCTGTGAGAGCAAGCTTGAAAAACCCACATTAGCAGTGCATGAGAGAAGGAATGGTTGGGTCCTGGTGAAGGTGGGTTCCGAGTCTGCTAATCAGATGGCAGGGGTGCTGAGAGAAGGAATCATGTATGAAATGGTTTCCATGTAACACTAAATGCGAGAGTTCAAATAAACTACAGAAGAGCACTAGAGGCAGAAGCTAGTCTGAGAATGCCGTTGATGTGAGGAAATGGTACTAGACTTACTTAGGAAACCCTTTTCCCCTACCCACAGGCTTGGCTGTGCTTTGTTGCTGATTTCACTAAAAGAAATGTAGCTGCTAATTAAGCTGAGCCCCAGCAAGTCTAAGCTAGCCCTGGCAATCCCATTAAAACAATGTTGTGACACACTTTGGGGGTGCTGACCCACAGTCTGAGAACCACTGCTCTGTACCAGTGGGGAAGTGCTCTCCCATCAGTGGTGTCAGTCCACCTACCAGAGAAGCAGTAGCTATGTTGACGGGAGAAGCTGTCCCATCAACATACCATTGTGTACACCAGGGGCACGGTCACTATAACTACATCGCTCCAGGATGTGGATTTTTCATAGCCCTGAATGAGGGAGTAGTACTGATGTAAGACTGTAGTGTGGAAGACCCAACAACCTCAAACTATCAGGGTACCATTGGCTTTGTTCAAGATGATTTCTCTCACCAATCTTCCTTCTCCCTACCCTGGCTGACTTTCCCTCAGATAGGGACCATCCACAGAAGTACCAGGCTCTTCCTTTGTCTTCCAAGGTGAAAGGTCTTTGCCTAAGCAGGTTTCTCCCCTATATTCAGTTTTCAGAGACTTTGACTTCACCCACCCACCCCCTTGGTTGAAGGACCCAGCTTGTAGGGCTCTGTTCCCTTGTTTTTATCTAGTGGTGGAGGCTTCTGTCCTTGCTTGTATCTTCCAAACATCAGTGACCTGTTATGAGAGAGAGGATGATGTCAAGCTTTTCTTCTGTTCCTGGGGACTTCCCATCCCCCTGCTGATTCACATGTAAATAGGACTTCTCTTGTTTTAGTCACATTTTGCTACATTTCACTGGAGATGCACAAACCCTAATACTAGTGAGTGTCTGTAATTCTTCAGACAGTCTTAATACAGACATTTCACACTGCTATCCCCACTGTGTGATAGGCTTTCACAAATCACTAGGGATGCAAAATTGATCCGCGGATACCTGCAGATATAGAATGGATTTGCAAGGCTCTAGAGATCAGGTTGCTCAATACACTTGGTGTAGGATATTACAGCATGACAAATTAGCCAACTCAGGTGCTTAGTACTTCAAGTTCAGCCCCCTCTGTATTCATTGAGCAGGAAATCTTTGCAATGGATTCTTTGACGAGTGAAACTCAGACCAAGCTTCTCTCCACTGCTGGGTCTCCTCCCTCACTTGTTAACTTGATAGCTTTGTTTACCTAAAAGCAGCGAGGAGTCCTGTGGCACCTTAGAGACTAACTGAAGTGTTGGAGCATAAGCTTTTGTGGGCAGAGACCCACTTCGTCAGATGCATGTAGTGGAAATTTCCAGAGGCAGGTATAAATATGCAGGCCAGAATCCACTACATGCATCTGACGAAGTGGGTCTTTGCCCACGAAAGCTTATGCTCCAACACTTCAGTTAGTCTATAAGGTGCCACAGGACTCCTCGCCGCTTTTGCAGATTCAGACTAACACAGCTACCCCTCTGATACTTGTTTACCTAAGTGAACCTCCATTGTCTGCCTGGTGATTAGGCTGGTCAGAGATGCAAACATGCTCCTTTGTCTATGGCAGACCTGTTGATCAACTCTCTGGCTCTCCGTGTCTTAAACTCTTTATTGTCATCATTCCAGCATATGTCTGTAACTCTTAATACATATCAAGTACCATGGTGCAAGAATATTGAAGAGGCCTTTTAAATGTAGGTTATAGTCTAAAGACTAACAAAACATGTAACTATATCCAGATCCAAGGATAAATAAGGAAAGTCCTTGGATCTGGACTTCCAACACTCTGGTCATCTGAAGAAGTGGGTTGTGCCCACGAAAGCACATGATACTATCTACATGTTTTGTTAGTCTTTAAAGTGCTACCAGACTATTTGTTGTTTAAGTTTTTCCTGTTACAGACTAACTCAGCTACCCCTCAGAAGCTTTAAAACATATATCATGAGCTTCCGTGGGCACAACCCACTTCTTCAGATGACCGGAGTGTTGGAAGTCCAGATCCAAGAATAAATAAATAAGGGAAGGGGGGGGAGGGTGGAGAGAAAGGGGAAAAAATTGAAGGGGAGGAAGGAAAAAAAAAAAGACAGAGTAGATGAGCTTCAGAGGGATAGCCCGGTGAGTCTGTAACAGGAAAAGCTTAAAAAACGACAGTTAGTCTAGTTAGTAGCATCTCAAAGACTAAACAGTTACAAGAGGCTGATAAGATCTATTAGTTTGCACATGGAAAGGAAGATGACCAACACCAGATTGTACACAGACATCAAGAACCATTAGCACCATCATTGTTTGGTTGGTTGATAATGCGGGAGCCATCCGATCAATTCAAACCATTAGCATAAGAATTAAACTTGTGAATGATATTAAGTTCCAATCCTTCTCTGTGTATTTGGCTTGTGGAATTGGTCTGAAACAAAACAGCGACTTGGAGATCTATTAATGAGTGTCCAGGAAGATTAAAGTGTTCTCCAACAGATTTTTGTGTGTTGCCTTTTTGGATATCTGATCTGTGTCCATTAATTCTTTTCTGTGTAGAGACTGTCCAGTTTGGCCAATATACATGGCAGTGGGGCATTGCTGGCCTTTGATGGCATAGATCACTTTAGTAGATGTGCAGTTAAATGAGCCTCTGATTTGATAGCTGATGTGGTTGGGTCCAGTGATGAAAACGCATGTGTAGATGTGTGGGCAGAGTTGGCACTGGTGTTGATTGCAGGGATGGGTTCCTGGATGCTTATGATGTAGCTGTGTTGCGTGGTTACAGGAAAGAATTTGTTTCAGGTTAGGGGGGTTGTCTGTAAGCGAGAATTGGCCTTTCCCCCAAGGCCTCTGAGAGTGAGGGGTTATTTTCCATTATAGGTTGTAGATTTTTGATAATGTGTTGGAGGGGTTTAAGTTGTGGACCATAGGTGATGCCAAGTGGAATTCTGTTGTTTTCTCTTTTGGGCATGTCCTGAAGGAGTTCATGTCTGGGTACTCTTCTGGCTCTGTCAATCTGTTTTTTCACTTCTCCAGGTGGGTATTTCAGTTTTAAGAATGCTCTATATAGATCCTGTAGGTTTTTGTCTCGGTCTGTGGGATTGGAGCAAATCCGGTTGTATCTTAGGGCTTATAGTCATAGTGAGTTGGGGTACCCTGAATTGGCCAGGCTAGCTAAACCTCTCTGCAGTGAACCCTTTGGCACTGTCATGCACTTAGGGTCATGTGCTTAAACCTCAGACACTCTCTCCTCCTAGATGTTTAAGGGAAGTGCAAGGAAAAATATCAAACCATGTCTGTCATTTTCCACCCAACAGAACAGTATCGAATCGGGTTTGGGTAGAGAACCATTTTTTATTCTTGCAGAAAAGGTGGGGACAGGTACAGCCTGCTGGTGTTTTCTGGGCAGAAAGTGGTGGTGATTTAGGGATGTAAAATCCTGGTTAATTGGTTAAACGTGCACCTCACTAAACAGTTTAGTTTAACTGTTCACAATGCTTCACGGTGTTTTAGTCATTGGTTGGCAGGATATTTTGTAAAGGTATCAACATCTTGTTAATAAGAGATTGTAGAGGGGTCAGCTGCCTCCTGGGTGGAGGTCATTCTGTGGTGTCCTGCTCTAATTTCTCACCTCTTCCAGGTCCCTTAATAACTTGCAGTAATTACAACTTTCTCCTCCTGGGCTTCCATGCATTGAGTCCTTACACATTGGCCCCTCAGGCCCCAGACCACTTTGATCACTCTCTCCCTTTACTTAGGGACACCCCAGAGCTAGGTTCCAGTTCAAACTCTCTCTGGCTTTACCTGGCTGGAGCTCTGCCTTCTGCAGGCCTCTGGTCCCCAGCCCTTGAAGGCTGGATGCCTTCTCTCTGGGCAGGTCTGCTTGATTAAAGCTCCACGGCCTTGGGGCTCTGAAGGTGCTCAAAGCTTGGCTACTGCCTCTCTTGGAGCTGGAGTGGCTCTGTCAGTGGGGGAAGCTCTCCTGCTGGACCAGTTCCCTACGTGCAGGGTGGTTGATGTCGCTGTATTGATGTTGCTTGAGGGGAGGGAGGTGGATTGTTCACAGCCCTGAGTGACGATGTAGGTAGCATGCAGTGTAGCCCTGACCTGTGTCTTACTGGGAAACTCCTGCTGACTGTGCAGCACCCCGTCACAGTTCCCTTTGGGTTCAGGGTCTTCCCTGCAGGAACCTCTCACACACTGCAGTCTCTCTGCCATTTCCTGAGCTTCTCCCCCCTTCATTGCAGCTTTGTGCGACAGTGGGGGTTGCATCTACAAACTCACACCACCCGTACCCTTCTGCAGCTCTCGTTCAGTGTCATGCCAGGTACACCCTAATATGCTGCCGAGTCAGGGCTACTCCTGACCCCAAAAGCCTCAGACACTCTTCACAATGATGGTGCTAACAAAATAACGGGGTGGGTATGGGGTCTATGTAGCGCTCCCTCCCTGGCCACCATGGGGGCTGGCTCAGCTCCCAACTGCACCCCCCCAAATGTTCCTGCATGCCCCCCTATGGGGGCACACCCCAGTTTGGGGACCTCTGTTTATAGGGCAGTGCTTCTGCTCTCTCCCGGTGTGGCTTACTCTGTAATGAAAGTTAGCTATCCCAGCCCTCAAGGAATGAGATGCCCTGTTACAGAGAGCTTGCTGGCTCATGGGGAATATTGACAAGCCCCATGCTGACCCCCCTCCGCCCTTGCATGGAGCTGGATGTAGGGCTACACCTGAAGCAAAAGTATCTCCATGTACTTTAATACACAAGAAAAAGGCCACAGACCAGGACTAGTCGTATTTCGATGATACTGCTATACAGGAATGGGGCATGAATATCAGTATAGATCCAACTCCCTGTAACAGCTACCCATCTGTGTGCGTCTCTGATAAACATTGCCTTCCAGATGCTTTGTGAGGCTGGGCTTTAATCTTAGTGATTTTCCCAGCTGTGCATACTCTTGAGTGCTTTCCCTTGTGGCAGACACTGTTGAGTGTGGGCATGGCACGATCACTTATTAAATCTTAGGATGAAAAGGGGAGGGGACTAATTAACATCTCTCAAAAACCGCATGTGTCTTGAAGTGCAGATGGCCTTGCAATGATTACGTTGAAAGACATGCCAGTCATGTTTTGCTACAGCTGAGCCTCGTTCCGCTGTGTGTTTACATTGGTGGATGGAAGTGCTAACGTTTTCTGAATTCCTCCTTTGGAGCAGACATCCCACTGACCTACAAATGGTGGGGCGCTGCACCCGGTCTACGATGGCCAGGTGCTCCTGTCAAAGAACACCACGCTGAAGGTTCCAGGGCAGCCCCCAAGGGATTTTGGCCTCTGTTACTGTGGGCCCCCCCTCCCTGGGCTGCTCTCACGATTTTGAGGGCTGGATTTCCTCTGCATCATTTTTAGAATGGGCTGGATTGGCTCAGAGCACAGAGCTGCTGCTGAGAAACCGCCCAACTGACGAATAATCAACACTTCTCCAATACGTGGCTGTAGACTTGGCTGGTGCCCCCACACATCATTTTGATAGCACCATCTCTGTGAAGGGTGTCTGAGGCCTTCTTTGGACTCAGGAGTAGTCCTGACTTGGCAGCACATAAGGGTGTAACTGGCATGACACTAAATGTGAAGGATCCTTTTCTGTGCTGGCTGCAAAGTCCTTGTGAGCAGCATGTTGGCAAACACAATGGTTCAGAACCCTGTGGGAATGTGGTAACGTGTCACAGTGCAGAGGAGGACAGGTGAAGGTCTGCACCAATTCAGTTGAGTTTTCCCCAGAGCTGTTCTGTAAGGGGTCGACCTGGCCTCAGTCCCAGGATGGGCCTCTGTACTGAGAATGTACAAACACCCCTGCAAAGGGTGGCAGACAGAACGTACAGCTTGGCTTTTATTCCAAGCCCTTAGCCAACCCCTGCCATGGTGGACACTCACCCTTTCTTGTCAAGCCTTTTGTTCCCCATGGGTTCAGCTTGCACCATGGTGGAGTTTAGCCACATTCGGCCTTCTATGAAGTAAGGCTAATGCAATAGTTTGCTTCAGGACAGACTACTGTGGCAACCTCAAAACCTGTTGTACCGAAACCATGCACAGATTGCCAGCCCAAAGGCAAATATGGTTTTGTTTCCTCTTTCTAGAATAAGAACCTTAAAGGTGGGTATACTTTCAGTTGCTCTGTGGGTGTTCTAAGGGACAAGAGGTTTTGTTAGTTTTGCATATGGTTAGTCCTTAGAGTAAGAAATTGCATCAGTAGGAGACTATGTTTAAACCATGTAAGACCTGCACTGGATTGCAACGTAGTAATTAAGTGGAGTGTTTCATCTCTCCCCAGGCTGGTACCAGGGTGGGTGTGCCAACAGCAGAGTGCATGCGGGATTGTTACTCCATGCAGAAGCCAGTGACCTATGGCAGGTCTGAGGACTGCCAGACCTACCAAATATCAGATAAAAATTTGAGGCCTAATTCAAATCACACTAAAGCCAGTGTCAGTCTTCCTTTACTGGGACTGGGTCTTGCACTACTCCCATATTGTGCAGCTGGTTTTGATGTGCTGGGTTAAGGGGACAGTTTTTCGTGTCTGTAGGCTTTTCTTCAGTTCCAGGCCCCTGTCCTTGGGTTATCACAGAATTGTGTTTCTTCAAACCATAACAGAGAATTGTATCGGCCTTTTGGAATCTACAAACTCACTGTCTGTCATGGTCCTTTCCAGTTGGCGCACTGCGTGTGGAATTTTCCCAGCCTGTGAATCTTGAGGAAGTTGAGAAGATGAACCCTGAAGTGAGAGAAGGCGGCCGATATGCTCCAAAAGACTGTAAAGCACTTCAGAAAGTAGCAGTTATCATACCATTCAGGAACCGAGAGGAGCATCTAAAGTACTGGCTGTATTATCTCCATCCAATCCTTCAAAGGCAACAGCTTGACTATGGAATATATGTCATTAATCAGGTAAGGATTTTGGACATATGTACAGACAAGGAATAACAGGGAATTCCTGTGCTAAGGTGCAGTTGGTTTATACTCAGCAATCAACTTACTGGTTGAGAAGATTAATGCACAAAATGAAAGGGTGAAGAGTCAGGAACCATCACTGCATAATCTGCAAACAAATCCCAACACTCCTGCTGGTTTGTTTATATAGCTTTAGAAAAATGCCTCCCTACAGTAAACTGAGATTCTCCTTCTCAATTTAGGCAAACTTCATGTGACTAAAGTAATCACTCTGAGGAGAACTTTTAGTAATGCAGGGTAATCTTATTTCCACCAGGATACATTCATCACCATCTTGCACAGGACTTTCAGGCCTTGATTCCAAGGCCAGAAAGGATCATGAGATCCCTAGTCTGATCTCCTGTATGATATAGGCCAAATACTCAGATAACTCCCATTAACAGCAATAGGAACTAGGAATTAAAATTCCATGTAATTAGTTAACCAGTTAAATGTTAAGTTTAACTGGTTAATTGATTAAAAGTGGGTGCATGGGGGAGCCATTCCAGCCTGCTGGGCTACAGCCTTCCCCCCCATCATGGCTGGGCTGGAGGGGATCCCATGCCGTGGGCAGGGGCTGCTGCAGCTCGTCTGCTCCTCGTGGGGCTGCTGGCTCTCATGGGCAGCCTCGCCGGGGCAAGGGGGGGAAGCTGCTGGCTCCCAGCATGCGTGGGATTGTGCCCTGCCCCCAACCCTCTGCAAGGCTTCCAGCCCAGCATGAGGCTGCCAACTCTCAGCCCACATGAGCTGGGAGCCAGCAACCTTCCACCCTCAGCAGGCTGCGGGCAGGGACCTGCTCCTGGGCAATGGTGAACCATTGCCTGTTCACATCCCTAATAGGAACAATGAACTAAGTGTTCTGTAGAGCATAGATCTCTGATAGATGTAGACAAGTACATATCCATTTCAAGTAAACAGAATACAAAAAATGACTGCCCTTTTCCGGTATATTTGCCTTTTAGCCCTCCCTGTGACCCTCTCCCACAAACATGATTGGGTTGAGCATATGCCATGATGGGGGGGAGGGGGAAGGCTGTTGTGCACACATTGAGAAGCTTACAAAATTAAGAAAACTGCATTAGTTGTGATGAAAAGGCACCTGTATCTCTCTGAATATCTGGCACATTGTTATTAACACAGCATCTCTTATCTCATTTTGGATCTGCGTCTGTTGCAGTGCTGAAAGGCAGCACACTCCCTGCAGCATAATTATTTCTAGAGTGAAGAAGAGAGACAAGGTGCACGAGGTAATATCTTTTATTGGATCAGCTTTACCTCATACACCTTCTCTCCCTAATCCTGGGACTGACATGGCTACAACAACACTGCCTAAAGCAAAGGATAATATCTACAGTGAAGATGATTGGTGTGTTCAGGTACAGCCAGAAGCTTTGAACAGTTCTTCAAGCCACAGAAAATGGATAAATGGTAAATATAGGAGGCCCCCCAAGTTCCGACCCCCTGCACTTCCAACCATTTTTGTAAGTGCGGAAGGGGCTGGAACCCCCGACTTATGTCCTTGGACCACATTTATGATAGTGCATGGCGCCTATCATAAATGGAGGTTCGAGTTATGACGCCCCCGACTTGCGACGCTTCCCCCAGAACCAATCGCATTGCAAGTCAGGGGCCTCCTGTACTGACCGAAGGAATGCTAATACTTATCTTCTGTGTGTGATGTGACTTGGTTCATGTTTCTGTGATGGCAGAGTTTTCTATTTACAGATTGTGTAACTGCAAATAGCAGATTATTTTAACTTGGATTATAATGAACTGTCATTAATCCCCCTCAAATCATTTTTGTATATGTGTAACATGCTTCTATATCGCACCATACTGATGACTTGTCAGCTTTTGTACAACTGGTAATAACAAGCTTGACTAATGACACTAAAACTTACCTCTGGAGTTGCTCTGCAGACCCCCTTTGTAGTAGAGTACAAAAGGCCCTTTAGAATACAACTCTCCAGACTGAGCCGTGCAAGACAACACCCCTCTCACAAATGGTGGTATAAACACCCAGCCATTCCTAGTTCACGAAGACGGTATTTTGTCACACTAATGACCTACTACATACATGCATATATTTTGTTTGCCTATATAATGATACTAGTTTCTGGTAAAATCCCCATTGAAAACACATCCCTGGAAAGAAACTGGATACCTGAGCATTCTGTACTTTCATCAGCCAAAATGCTCCTCTTTCCCAGCATGCCAGTTACATAAGTTGGGTACTTTTGTATAACTTGGAAAGTCGTAAGTTACTGGTATGTGGCTGTTTCAAGTAAGTGGTTACTGGTTGCTCTAAGCTTTCCTGTGTTAGAGTGTACAATATCTTGTTTAACATACGGCCTTTCAGTCCTATCAGTGGGGTTTACTCATATGATAGTTTTTCTGATGCCTTTGAAAAATGACTTGTATCTTGGGCTAGTTGCTAGTAAGCAAATATCCACATCAGCTGGGGCTAATTTCCTATGGTTTGTGTTCCTGGCAAAGAAAGCGATGTGGGGGCTGAACAATGGCCATAAGGCATTTGGCATATGCTCTAAAATTAACCTGCACCAAAATTATTTAGTTGGTCTTTTAAAATATGCCCCCTTGGCAAAGGGTGAAACAGACATGGTGCCAATATACTGAGTATACGGACCCTGGAGAGACACAGTGAATGCTTCTGCAATGATCTTCATGCCACTAGGGCAGTGATTGGCTGTAGCAACTGACATGACCTAATTTGCAGCTAAAATGTTCACCTTCTCTTGTGCTGAAGTTAACTGAGACCAAGTCTAAATGTGTTCTGCGCTTCTCTGATGCGTTACATCCGTAACCTAGAGAACTGTTGGTGGCACTAAGCCAGCCATCACTCCCTATGGGGGTAAGAGGAAAGCTGCATTGGGGGTGGTGACAGAAATGTGGGTGCTCTAGTGGAACTAGAGGAGGAAAATGTTCTTATTTCTCTGCTGTCTTGACAATTGCTTTTCTCTTTTTCTTGTCTGTCCTTCCCTTTGCATCCATCCTTCCTTTTTGTTTTCTTTTTTTCCTTCTAGTGGGGAAATTTTACCTTTACTTGTTAATCGTGTCTATAGCAAAGCAGTCACTGAAGCAAGGAAAATTACTGTGTGATCTGATTCTTGCACCCTGCCTACGTGCTCTTCTGTACTCTACATCTCATAGAAAGAAAGAGGAGCGCTGACCCTTACTGCTGCTGCACTGGTAATGTCAAACTACTTCCTTTCAGTGCAATGCAATTCAGGCATGAATCCATTGCATCTTCATCATTCAATTCTTGGCTGTTTGAAATGCACCACAGTAATACTGGACTGATGTCAGGAAAAGGGTGTAAAGTGTCTGGGGTGTAACCAGAGCCAGTGGAAAATGTGAATGGGGAGGAGGAATGCAGAGCAGCACTCTTATGTTTTTGTTTTTTTAATCTAGCCTCTTTTAAAAAATTCTTCCTAATACAAATGGATACATTTCTGACAGTCCCAGTTAATGAGGCAGTAACCTACTGTCAGTGGAACAAATATGATCAACACACTTGTGAACCTTACCTTTGGGCTGTTCACCTCAGTGAAGTGTTAATTGAATTTGGGCCAGTAATATGCCAACAGCTATTAAAATAGGTAATCTAAGAAATAAACCTGTTGATGTGCTTTGGCTGTGAGAGATGGTACAGTGAGCAATTGATTAGGACAACTGAAGATTGCAAGACCTGCCTAATGTTTTGCATCTGCACACAGCAGTTATGCCATCTCATCTACAGGCACTGGTCATGATGTATTACAACACCTGAGATGAGCCCTTCGGGTCAGGCCTGCCTGACCCAGTTCAGTCAACAATAGAAGTCACAAATGTTTCTGGTCCTCCAAACTACACCACACAGTGCTGTACCTCATGTTAGAAAGCAATACAGGATAGACACTCCAGGTGCTGTAGACTGTATCAGTCCACTAGTGTTTGTGAAAGCCTATGAGTAAGATGACCAACTGTTCCATGTAACCTCATAGAAGCATTTCCTCCTTTGGTGCCACATTCCTGGGAACTGGGCAGTCGCTTAGCACCTCAGCCACTGAGCCAGCCTTCTTCTAGAGCCCTCACTTGGCTTGACTGCTGGATGTAGCTACATCCACAATGACCCTTTACTGAGCTAACACCCGTGCCCTGACACATGCACTTACTGAGTTTTTAAAAAGAGGGTTATCTTTCTGCAACCTGGCTATGCAAGTGGTTGTGTGTCCCACCTTATGTTGCTAAAGTGGGTAAAGGGATTGGGGAGGATTGGAAAATGATCTGCAAATTTCACAGTTGTTTTTCCAGCCAATTTCCACTGGCCCTGGCTGTCTCCTGTGACTGCTGTGTAGTATCTGACTGTGCAAGTGTGTGGGCATTGTGTTTTACATGTCATATTGCAAGGCAGGATGGAGCTGCTGAGCTGTATTTTACAAAGAATAAAAAGCAGTGCTGCCTAGCTGCTGTTTGCCAGTTTGCTGGGTCACTATGATTAGGGGTTAGCATTGAGCAGCGACAAGTGCTGGGGCAAAAAGGAGCTTTCTGTTATCTCCTGTGGGTACCACACAGGAAAATAACAGACTCTCCTGGGAGAAGGCTGCTCAGACCAGCCTTGGCCTGCTGTTGGGAACAATGGCAATGCTCACTTAAGAGTGTGTGTGTGTGTGGGAAGGCAATTGCATGAGGCACGCTCAACAGCTGGTTATTCTAATTAACGGAGTTTATCTTCTTACCTTCAATTTTGAAAGCAGCTGGCAACTGTGTATCCTGTTATTGGCCATGGCACTCCATTCCCTGCACTCTGTTGGTGTGGTCAGCATGCAGCACAGACTTCCCGCTGCTAATCATACAGCTGACATTTGTGTACCACACTCTGTGCCTGGGGTTTGTTTTCCATTGAGGAATTATACTTCCTGCAGCAATGTTCTGGCTACTGTGGCTGGATGGCACCAGGGACTGAGGAGACGAAATTCCTAGTGAATAATATGCGGTGCAGACTAGAAGCATGCTGGATGCTGCAGTCGTTCCAGAGAAGTACTCAAATACACGTACGTTTAGGCTGGAGTTTTCAAAGTGTCTGGGAGTCACTGTGGATAGTTCTCTCATGTGCAGTGGCAGTCAAAACACTAATCAGAACGTTAGGCACCATTACGAAAGGGGTAGATAAGACAGTAAATGTCATAATGAAACTATATATAAATCCACAGTATGTCCACACCTTGAAAACCGCATGCAGCTATGGTCCCACCGTTGCTGGCTGGACCCATTATGGCCAGTTTTATGCCTCTTGGGGAGTTTGGTACCTGAGCATTAAGGCCTTGATCTCACAGACACATAGACACAAGCAGGTGTCACACTCCTGTCCAGACCATATCTCCCAGTGTTGTTGCTCTGGTTCAGGGGCTCCTCCCCCAGGAGCAGTGGAGTAGGGTGACAAGATCTTGCTCTGCTGCTAGTGAAAAAGCACCCTTGGTAATGTGGGCTTGATCTTGCTGTACTGGTGTTGAGGGTTGAGAGTGTCCTGATTCCTTGTGCCAATGCCTCAGGCGTGGAGATGGAAGAAGAAAACGGGGTGCAAGGCAGTGTTCCCAGTAAGCCAAGTGCTTGGGCGGCAACCCTAGAGAGATTCAGGTGCCACCCAGCTGATCAGCAGAGAGCTCACAGCCGGCAGCAGGTATTTCTATTCGTGGTGCACAGCTGCACATGCCTCAGTGCATGTAACAAAAATATTCTGCACATAGATGGAAGAAATTAGAGGGAATATTGGTGCAGTATACACCTTCCCCCTCTGGAACCTGCCCCCAAACCCAGAGGCAGTGGGTTTCAAATGTGTCTGGAGGCTTCCACTGGTCCCTTTGTGTGAGTAGCAAGCTGCAGCATTGGTATCTGTGATGCTCCTGCATGGTCAGCAGAGATGTAGGCACCAAAGAGGTTAGGTGTCCAAATCCCACCGAAGG
Organism: Pelochelys cantorii; assembly: GCA_032595735.1. NCBI lineage: Eukaryota > Metazoa > Chordata > Testudines > Trionychidae > Pelochelys > Pelochelys cantorii. Next base: position 131,808,576 of record CM064330.1, read on the forward strand.
CCAATGGGAGTTGGATTTCCAAGTTCCCAAGACCACTCTCAAAACCTCAGTGGTAATGTTTAACATGGGTATGTCCCCCACTGTCACCCCTTTAGTAACCCTGGTCCCCAGAGCCTTACCCACCGAGAACTCTAGGGTATGTCTACACTACACTGAAAACCCAGGTCTTGTGTCTCCAGGCCTGCCCTTAAGCCACCACTCTGCATTGTAAACCTGTGTACACTGTTCCTAAACCCTGATCTTTGCTCTGCGAAGCATCCCAGGCGATCCTGCACTGCAGCATGAGCTGTGTTCACATGGCAATATGGCAGGGTTTGAACCCAAATCACAGGAGTGTTTTAGCTCTGACTTCCTCTTCCTTCCCCTGCCCAGCAGGGTACTAGGACTTGGGTGCTTGCTGACTCAGGTCAAACCGATTGGTGTGTGGAGGGAAGTGGGGGCTTGGCTCAAACCTGTGTCTGAACCCAGGCATAGTGTGTCGTGTAGTCATACCCCAAAGGGGATGCTGTGCAGAAACCTGAACCTGGGAGAGCATGTGCTCCCTGTAGTTTCAGTGGACATCAGAGACTGAAGAGGGCAAATCACAGATCAGTTCCACAAGGGTTGCGAGTTACTTCCTGGTACAGATAGTTCTGAATACACTCAGTGCCACTCCCCCACTACTGCAGGAAGCCAGTATTTCCTGGCTTAGAAGAGGTTTGTCTAAAACAAAATGAAGCCTTTGGAGCCTGTGGGACAGAGGCCTTCCCACCTAGGGCCCACCCAGGAGGGTCAGATCATCGCTTGCTTCCAAAACTTGTACAGTAGATCACTCCAGTTTCTCCAGCAGGGCTGCTCCCATTGAATGCCACGTGCCTGAGTCCAGACTGACTGTGCATTCCTCTCCGAGCTAGACAGGCTTCCAACCTAAAGCCCATCAGGAAAGAGGAATTTTCTGGGGGCTCCTTTTCTTCTTTCTGCCATGATGGGGTGGCAGAAAGAAGTGAAGTTGTTCCATGGACATGCACTGGGCCCTGAGGGGCTATCTATACTTACCGCTTCCTTGGTGAGAGCCTGCTGTTGCTCCTTTGTTAGGGGTCTCCGTGTAGGGTGTAGTGCATCAAGGGTTGTGATAGTCTAATGCACATGATCCAGATGGGCCATATTTCCTGCCCCGTAAAAGTGAAACATGCCCTTCTGGCATGGGGTCTTCATCGTAGGATGTGCATGGGGTGCATGTGTGGAGCTTGGTAAGCTACCTACTTGGCAGGCCCCTCAGGATTAGCATTCTGGTCCCCATGGGCAAGACAAATGGCTATAGAGCCCGCCGTGCAGTCTGTATAAAATATGGCTAGATCACGTGTCAAGCAGTTTGTCTGGGGGCACCTGAGTCATAGAAGCAAAAGAGATTTCTTCTCTTTGTGGCCTCAGTCCCAACCACAAGAATGACCACTCTACCATCTGAGGGGTTTTCTTGGTACAGATTTGCCTCTCTCGTGTTGACTGACTGGCCATTAACACAAACAGCATTTCTTGTTCAGTTTGGCTGAGCAAGCTCTAAGTCCTGAGGCGATGAGGAAGGGGAAGTCTTTGTTTTCATCAAGCTGCCAGCTTTCTGCTCTGTATAGGGAGGGTTATCTATCTGCTTGGCTGTGAATCAACCTTGCATATGCTGCTGAGATCCGCTGGGATGGTTCATTCACTCCTGCAAGGAGTCCCTTTAAGGTTTGCATGGTAACAGGCAGCAAACACCTGCGTAGACGGTATTGTCCTTTGGACCTGAATTGGTTTGCATAATCAGAGGACAGGCAAAGAAATCAGACTGCCATCTGTTTATCTCCAGCTTAAATGTTGAAAGTAACCAAACATTCTGCAACTGGAAGCTACATCTCAGTGGGGCTAATGGAGCCCCATGCAGACACAGTCCAAATACATTGCAAGTGGAAGCTAACTACACAGTTACATCTGGCTGAGCCCAGGGCACAGTGGTATTCCCCTCAAGTAATGTTTCTTTGGCAAGAAGATGAGAATATTATTTATTCATTTAGTACAGAGTCAGGGTCCAGCTTTAATAGCCTTCATTACAATGAATGGTACCACTGAAGCATTCACAGAGCAAGATAATATTAAAGCAGAGAAAGGGTGTTGTAATCTGGCCTTTATTTTTTTATTATGCTTTTACTAAGCCTCTACTCACAAAAATAAATCAGGTGAGTACAAAGCATTGTGAGTTTCTGCTTCTGTATTTTTCCTTTTGAAAGTGTTGAAATTAGTATGAGGCTAAACCCATCGGTAGCTGGTGGGATACTGAGAAATTTAAATCTGTTACTCCAGCCCTACCAATGCCTCTGAATTGTCAGTTGACAAACACATAGCTCTTTTTAACTACAAACAAAAAACCCTCAATGTACTCCTTCCTGTTTTGATCTCAGCTGGAGAGCCCTGTCTTTGTCCTTGCTGGGACAGTTCAGAAGTTTTTTCCATAGCAGAGATCTTATCTTGTGAATGGCTTCCCCTCCCATTAATACTCAGCAGCCTCCCCTCCCCCCTTCATTTGCAATCATACAACCACCCATGGCAAGGACAGCAGTTGCCTAAGAGAGGGACCTATCCTACCAGGAAAGGGCTGGGTAGATTTTAGTCACTGGAAACAAAGAAGAGGACCCCACACGGTGTGCTAGACCCGTGGTTTTTCTCATGACCCAGTTGAAGAAAATTATTGATGCTTGTGACCCAACATAATTATATCTTTTGACTAGAATGCAGGCTGGAGGTGGGGGGGGGGGAGGGGGGAAACAGACTCAGGGCTGAGGCAGGGAATTGGGGTGCTGGCTTTTCTCCAGAAGTAGTCAGCATTACTGCAGGGGTGCTAAGGCAGGTTTCCTACTTGTCCTTGCACCACAGACCATGCTGTGCCCCAGAAGTGGCCAGTAGCAAGGTTCAGCTCCGAGGCAGAGATGTGCAAGCTGTCCTGCATGCGGTTTTCACCAGCAGGCACTGCTCCCCCCCCAACTCCCACTGACCAGGCACTGGCCACTGGGAGTGGGTGCTCAGGGGAGGGGCAGCACTTGGATCCCTGGAGGACCCCCCCCCCAACCTAGCAGCTGGTCCTGTTGCTGATCACTTCCAGGGTGCAGAACGGTCATGCTACATCAAAGTGATCTAGTGCCTGACCTTCCAGGACCCAGTACTGGGTCATGACCAGTACTTTGAAAACCACTGGCTTACACAGCTCTCCATGTGCCAGGCACAAGTGCATTTTGGGCTGCTAGGGCTCTGTAAATCACAGCTTGAATGTGCTAAAGCCAGATCTCTTACAGTCCTTCCAAGTTATAGCGAAGCCAGAGGGCTGTGTGAGAGTCTGAGGAGTCTGGCTGTAATAAGTCACATCACATCACAGGTCAACAGATCTGTTTGAATTTACGAGTGTGTGTCTCAGACTAAAGCATGGAGGGAAAACACCAAATGGGTGAAATGTTTGCTGCTTCATTGGACTCTGCCTGTGTCCCTGGCATGGATGTCCTTGCTGTAGTGGGGTGGTCTGACCCAACTGAGAACTCCTGTGTCCCAGCCAAGCAGCACACTCTGTTTTCAGTTCAATCAATAGCTTGTTCCTAAGCCCTTATTCTGGGGAGTGACTTCTTAGAAACACCCTGATTTCATGAGGGTTCTAAATTGACCTCAGAAGGCCTCAAAGAGGGCTGCCATGTAGGATCTGCAGGAGGTTGGTGGTTGAACTTGCTCCCATAAATAAAGGCTTAGGGAGCATAAATCAGAGTGAGATACCTTCCTCTCCTAGCTTGTTGCTGGAAGTGAAGAAAGTGCAGGAAAACTGGAGCTCTACAACAGAACCATCAGAGGCAGCTGGAGCAGCAGTGATCAGTAACCTCACGGGACCCCGAGATTGCTGCAGTTGGTTCTGTGGCCATTTCTATCTCTGTGGGCACTGAAAAACATTCTTTGGGGTACAGAGGATGGAGTACGGCTTTTAGGCATTGTGTCTTGCAGGGATTGAACCTAAGCAACTCTGTGCGCAGCACTGGAGTAAGCGCACAGCCCTCTGCTCTAGGGATGTTAAGAAGCATGTCATTTGTTAATCGTATAGTCAACAACAATTTTATTGACTGCACAATCAGTTAGTTAGCACTTGTGCTGCAGAGGGTGCTGATGCTGGGTCCTGGCGTGACCCAGGACTGAGCAAGCCTGTCAGCCAAACCCACAAAAAAGTGTACTTGCAGGGGGGGGGAGTGTAGTACGTAGTCGATAGCACTCACTTATCGGTTAATCGTTTAGTCGACTGCACTAATATATCCCTACTCTGCACTGCAATCTGGTTCTCACCTGACCAGAGTTCTTCTCCAAGGAGATGTCTGTATCCATGGCTAGAGCATAGCCCTTCCATTTCCTATCTATGCCGTTCTTATCCTGTAGCCTCTGTGTAATGGCAGGCCCCAAACTGCCTCCAGGGGGTGAGGCAATGGCCCCTGTAAACCCTGTTCTTAGCAGGCTGGGGTGCACACACAGCCTGAGGGGCCCAAATAAATGTGTTAATCTTTAAGATGCCACAGAACTCGTTTTTACTGAAACAGACTAACACAGCTACCTCTCTGAGAAAAGGAAATTTCCTATTTGTACCAGATTTGTTTTTAATCCCTAAATTAGATCACAGAAGTCCCTCATTGCTGCTTAATGCCACACCAGCAATAGCACTTCTCTGCCCTTTCCCCATTCCATCCTCCAAGCTCACTTCACTTGCTGATGCTCAAGGATTTGCAGAAGCACTTTTCCATGGTTGAGGTCTCCCTGCTAGGTCTTGTCTTCATGAGAAAACGGCACAGGTTTACCTAACCTGACTCAGAAACGAACTTGGGGTTAAATCAGTGAAGCCAGCAGCTTGTATTTCAGTGGAAGAGAGCCTCATGTTGACTTAACATGAGTTGGTTCTTCAGTCAAGTCGGTGGGAGCACAGAGAGGCCAGTGCTTTTGAAAAACCCAGCTCTATATTTGGGTGTAATTCTTCTGTAAGTAGCTGCAGGATTTAGAGCATTACACATGGTTTCCATGAGCCAGATCCATTATCCAGTTTGCATTAATGAGTTATCAGACAGGTTATTTATTAGCCAGGCAGCAGTGCCAATGGGAGAGTAAACTAGAAACCTTTAAGCTTCCATTTGTTGTTTCTCAGTCCAGGCTGGACCTGCATTCTAGACTTGCTGCGCTATGGTTGATGCTTGCTGTCCTAATGATGTAGGAATGGGTAAATGACTTTCAAGCAAAGCTGCCAATGCCTGTATGGCTCTGTTGTAATAGCCAGCTACATGGGAGAATTAGTTGGAACCCAAGAGAGAAACAGCTGGGGTGGGGCTACCATCTGAACCTCCTTGATCGTGTTCTAAGGGTCCAAGAACAGCAAAACCTTCAGTCTTCTTTTGGGTGGGTCCCTTATGCAACCCATTGCTTGTTCTGCCAGTTTCCTTTACAAGTTTTGAGTTCCAAGCCAGTGGTGTTGGGTTAGGCCCTTTATAAGGAACAACAAACCAACTTTAGCCTCAAACAGGTGGCATACAAGAATAATGCGTAATAATTTCAGAAGTGTCTAAATGACTTAGTAACCAAGTCCCATTTTCTGAGACACTTTCGTTTTTTGGAAGTGATGCCTGTGTGTGTAGCTAAGCAGTTGTCTGCCCCAGACTCATAGGTGGACACAGGTAAAGAGCACAGTGGGAATTACCAGTACTCCTAGGAGTTTGTGGGCCAGTAACTGGCAGAACGAAGGGAACGTACCCAGCTCTGGCTATTCTGTGATCAACCACTTCAGTTTCCACGTGTGTGGGAGCTGCAACACGTAGATTCAGCTGCCCAGAAAATACAGCCGTTGGGCAAAGCAGTTCTTTGGGCATCAGTGTCAAGCCCTTTAGATGGATTGTAATGCTAGCCATCAACACCATCAACCTTGTTGCGAGGGCTCAGGAGGACGTTGACTCTGGTGGCTGTGCAGGTCCCATGTACATGCCGCGACACTGGGTAGCAAGTCAGAAATGGATGGTGTGTCCTAACCTCCTTAACATGCTTAATTGTTTTTATTTGTTTTAAATTAGGCTGGAGAAGAAACATTTAATCGTGCTAAACTTCTGAACATAGGCTTCGAAGAAGCTTTGAAAGAATATGACTATGATTGCTTTGTATTTAGTGACGTAGACCTAATTCCAATGGACGACAGGAACATCTACAAGTGTTACAGCCAGCCTCGGCACCTCTCTGTATCGATGGATAAGTTTGGATTTCGGTGAGAGCTCTTTTCAGTGGACTGTTTGTTACTCTTCTATAGTTTATCCTCCCAAGCCTGTGGCAGAGTGGCAGCATCTCTAGTATAAATCTTCAATTAAAGGCCTGAAAAAAATTACTGCTGGCTGCATGTGTCCCAGTGCAGCTGGAACAAAAGGTTTGTCTGTGGGAGAGATTAGGAAGCTGGTTTTAAAAGTTTTCCAGTATCAAAGTCACAGAAGTAGAAAAAATAGAAGCTGCTTTTTTTTCCAGATTTTTCTGTGATTATCCAGTAGCAGCTGTTCTTATCCTGTAACCATTAAAGCAACCAGCAAGCTCCAGGTATCTCCATTTAAGGCCATGGGATTACAGTTTGGCCCTATCTATTTAGCACCATGTTAGCAGAGTTTGTCAGAATTTCTGGACAAAAAGGTTTTCCAGAATGATTACCATTGGGATGTTGGAAATTCCCCATAACACTCTGCTAGAGTGCCCCTTCCAGCCAGCAGTCACCAGGGCTTCTCATGGGAACAAAAATAAGATCTTTTTGCTGTATCATCAGCTAATTAGACATGACCTATAGAATACCTGCACCTGGAAATGGCTGCATCCATCCATTAACCTGTGGGCTGAGGCATTGTGGTGAGGGAGAGCTCAGGGAAGACAGCACCAAAAGAGAAATGCTAAGAGTGTCTGTGCTCTAGTGACAGACACACACACAACCCTGCCGGTCTTTCCAGTGACAGACCTCCCAGCCCAGCCAAGCCAGTCATTCCAGCAACATGCCTCTTCCTAGCCACCATCACTCCAGTCATCACCCTGCAGGCAGAATGTGCCTTGTAGCAGACATTGTCAGGAAATGGGCAAAAGCTTGGTTTTAAATATGGCTCTTGAAAGCCTGTTCTAAACTTGCTTTTAACAAGCCCCTTTGCAGTCCTGCCCCCGGGCCTTAGAGGACATTGATTTTCACTGGGCTAAGCTGTACAGATTACGCTATATGAATGCTGCCCATACAGCCTATATGGGCTCTTGTACCTTTTCTCCAGATCCATAGGAGTGAGCCAGGCTACTAAGCCACTGACTGTGCCTGGAACAGCAGGAATGGGACCTTGATACCCCACACCCTGACTCTCTGGCCAGAGCGGTAGAGCAGGGGTTAGGGGTGGGACAGTAACTTACTGCTGGTCCTGACCAGCATCACTAATAGCCTGACCCTGAAGCTGGGGTGTCACAGTGCCTGTGGGAGTAGGTTGAGGGGTGCACTGTATGCATCCCTTTGCTCAGGGCTATGTCTGATGGCACCATCCAGCCAGGGCTTTTCAGTAACAAGCATGGTGCACTAACAAAGCTCTTTTCCCCCTTGCAGTTTACCGTACAATCAGTATTTTGGAGGTGTGTCTGCTCTCAGCAAGGAACAGTTTGTAAAAATCAATGGATTTCCTAATGATTACTGGGGCTGGGGTGGCGAAGATGACGACATTTATAACAGGTAAAGACCCAAGGTGGAACATGCTCTACCAGATTTTCTGCCACTAGCGTTGTGCAGCTAGAAGCCTCTGCTAGCCTCAGCACTGCTGTTCCTGTGACTTACGGCCCCCTTGAGCAATGCTTACAGTAGTTGACTTGAGCCTGAGCAGTATCTGCAATCCTGCATGCTACAGCTTTCCCTCCTCTCTCTCTTGGTGACGTAGCTATTGCTTTGTTGCTCGACAGGTGCACTGACACTATCTGGCCACTTCAGTTTCACGTGCTGCACCACGTGTGCTAAAAGGCCAGGGTCTCTGTGAGCAGCAGGTATGCTGTGTAAAGGCACCTCCAGTGGAAGAGCTCTTTGGGAACCTGCAATCCTTCCTGGGGAGCGCTAGCTGGGAGCAACAGCCCATTGCTGCTCCTGTGTCTTGGGATCAGGGACTGCACCAAGCTCATTGCTGGCTAGGGCCGTTCGGGGCACTTCCCCATCTCTGACCCTGCAGCACAGCCCTAGTAGGGAAGTGGCAATAGAGTCATCTCTGGCGCAGGGTTCAGATTTCACAGCAAGCCGGAGGAGGTGGGCTGGGAGCTGGAGCTGCATGTACACACCCAAACAGCCTTGCTGACAGCTCCTGTGTTCATTTCCCTTCTCACCTGGAGGAACGGTCACGATTCAGGTGCAGGTTGATGCAAATGCACAGCTCCAGCCTGGTGCTATGTGGGTCTGCAGCCAAGGAAGGTCCTGGAATGCGAGGCGCCCTGCTCGCTGTTTGCATTGGCTCCCAATCAAAGCAAGCTGCACAGGAAGGAGCAGCCAGCACCCTGTAACAGAGGGCATGTTGTGTGAGCTCTGTGAGCAGTTTGCTCGTGGTGTGGATCTTGGTGTGAGGCCCAGCGGATGCTGAGGTCGCTGCAGGCTAGGACTGACGTTGGGGCTATGGATGCAGCAACAGCAAGATTCCATCTGTCTTCCAGAATCTATTTTCTCCTCACTTGGTATGTAGGTGATTCCTACCCCCACCTGGGGACAGTGAACTCCAGTCCCCAAATTACCAGGTCAGGAAACTCTACAGCTCCAGGGAGATGGGTAGAAGAGCTGGGGACGCTGGTTCTCTGTATATTGGCCAGTGTGAAACTCGGTGCAATCTGGATTCTTGCAGTTTCAGTATATGGGGAATGGTGTCTGTCCGCAAAATCTAAGCAGCTGCAAATACTAAAGTGTAAAATAGAGCACTTAAAAATTCCAGGAGTGAGCATGAAATACCACAGAAAACAGAACAAGGAGCTATTTGCACAGTGCAGCTTGAGCTTAGTTTTTACACTTTGTTTTTCTATATGGAGATCAGACCAGTAGTTTTTGGAAATCACTGGTATTTTGATTTCAGTTCACACGCAAAATGTTTTACTACTATATGTTTAGTCTGAAATGTTTCTCTGCCCCTTGGCTTCCCTGAGTTTATGGATCAGCTTCACACAAATATTGGCTGAGATGTTGGTAAATTTTATGGTTTACCTATTTAAAAAAAATTAGCTGATATCCTCTGCTTAAAGGAAAATTATATCCCTTAGTAAACTGCTCTGAAAACTGTGGCAGATGGGCTAGAGGACATTCAAAAAGGGAGAAAGTGCTGTCAATTCTGAAACTGTAGAATCATGGAAACATTAAGCAGGAAGGGATCCCAAGAGGTCACCAAGTCCAACACCCTGTGGTGAGGCAGGACCAAGTAAACCTAGATCATCCCTAACAGGGGTTTGTCCAACCTGTTCTTAAAAGCCTCCAGTCTCCCTTGGATGCCTGCTCCATAGCTTTACTATCCTTAGACTTAGAATTTTCTGCAGCCCTTGACTCCATGTAGTAACAGCAAAGAGAACATACAAGTGTGCCAGCTGGCAGGTGTTAGAAAAGCTTGCTGTAGTCTGAAGGGCAAGAATTCTGTCTGTCAGATGCTACAGTATCTCAGGAAAGGGGAGCTGCATTTAGGAGACACTGGTGATACTTTGGATTGCCAGACCACTTTACAGCTAAAATTATATCTACAGATTGCTTGTAGTGTCTAACTTCCCCCAGGCCTCAAGGGTGGGCAGAATCAGACCCAGCTTTGGTCCTGTGCTCAGATTTCATAACATGCGGTGCTAAAGCCTAGAGCACTAGTTATGCCAGTTTCAAACAAACACAGTGCACGTCCGGTCAATCGAGTAGCACAGGAGACTAATTTTATTTGGGTAGGTGGGATAATTGAAGGGGCATGAGTGGCAGGGAGCTCCTCTGCAGCTCCATGTTCATGGCCCTGCTCTCCTTCCCATGATACCAGTGCTGGAGAGGGCTCCCTGCCATGCTGCAAGAACCATTCTGCAGTGGGATGGCCACCCCTAGCCAGGCCTTCAGCTCTGTTCTCTGAGTAGCTGCATTACTGCCCTGCTGGGGTCCAAAGAAGGAATTTGAATAATGCAAATCAGATGGCAAGTGAGTTTTGAAAAAATCATGAGTCTAACGTAGGTGTGTGTACAGAACAGTAGTAGTGAGGCAGACAAGTGAGAGGCTACTGCTGGAGAGCCAGTTAAGTTGGGAAGAAATGGAGACGGGTGGATCGTGGGCATCCCCAACTGCCGCTGGAGTCTGTGGAAGCTGATAGCACTTGGAGCCCTACAGGATTGAACCCAGGTTAGCCAGCCATAGGAGTTCAAAATGCAGAGCCAGAGGGTAACAGCAGGGTTCCAGCACTGACTTCACAGGGCAGTGCGGCAGAGACAGCGTTGGCATCATTTGTTTTTCTTTTTTGACTGAAACAATTCACCAAAATTGGCACAAATTTGTGAAATATTTTGGTTGCTCTGAATCTGCATTCCTCTGGCCTCCCCAAAAAAGTTTCAACTGAAAAATTTCATCCAGCCCTATTAATCAGCTCTTCTAAATCTTGCAGAGTTAATCTTGAGGTAGCAGCGTTGTTAACTGCATACTCAAGTACTTACTAGGAGTAATAACCGCTTCTTGCTATGTTCACTTTCAGACTAGTTTTTAAAGGTATGAGGATCTCTCGCCCGGATGCTGTCATTGGGAAGTGCCGCATGATTCGCCATTCAAGAGACCAAAAAAATGAACCCAACCCACAGAGGTGTGTCCATCTTGCTTCCCCCTCTTGAATAGTTAAGAGATACTCTCCAGGCTGGCAGTTCCAAGTCATCTCACATCCCCCTTCCTGTATGGACGTCTGATCACACGAGTTACTGTGCTTAGATAGCCGTGTCCCCACACAATTACTGCACCCTAACCTGATGGAACAGGCTAGGATACTCAGATGTAGGATGAACTTTGAAAACTGTGATTGTTTGAATCCAGCGGAGGCCAAACGTACTGACCTGCTGAGCTGCATATGACAATCTTCAGAAGTTCAAGAGCTGAGGCGCACCTGCAAGGGCTTGAGGCTTCAGCCCTGTGGGAATGGGGGTCTCTGAATTTCAGGCCTGCAGGAGAGGTCTGCCAGGGTTTGAGGCTTCAGTCCTGTTGCTACCAAAGCTCTGAGACCCAGAAGGCATGTTAAGCGGGGCTGAAGCACTGAGGCACCTCTCCTCCTCGCTGGCCAGAATCCAGAGGCAATATGTGGAGGAAGTCATGTGGGGTCACTTGCTCCCCCCAGAGTTTTGACATGGTGTGCTGGAGCCAGCTGGAGCTGTGGAGACAAAGAGCTGGAAACTGCAGGGTGAGCAGATGTTTTTGTTGATGCCTCTCCCTGTGGAGCTCAAGCAGCTGCTCCTCACCCTAAAGCTTCCAGCTGTTTGCTGCTACTCCATATGCAGCTAATACTTGGATGCTGCTGAAGGTTAGAGGAGGTGTGCCCTGTTGGGGGGAGGGGGAAGCGCAGGTAAATTGTCCTCCCCTCCCACTCTCACCAGACACCAGTCATCTCTGGAAGAAGCTCCAGGCTTTCCCTCCCTGCTGTCTGGTAGATGTAGAATGATAGGCACTGGAGGTGCACAAGCCAGGTAGTAACTTTAAAAGAGCCACATGCAGCTTAAGCCACACTGAGCAGTGCGCTGCTTAGAGTTCAAGGTCATTACAAGGGATATATATTACAATATTGCAATTTTTTTCCTACAGGTTTGACAGAATTGCTCGCACAAGAGAGACAATGAATTCTGATGGCTTAAATACACTGTCATACAAGGTAGTGAAAACTGATAAATACCCGCAATATACAAAAATCACAGTGGATGTTGGCTCACCCAAAAAGTAGTGTTGGAGAGGCAGAAGTGAAGACTTAGAAGCTTCCAGGGATATCTCATCCACAGGATTTTTATATGTACTGTTTTTACTACAGTCAGAATGAAGAAGAAAGTTTCATTCAGCTATGCAAAGTTTTTCCAAGTCTGCTGAATGAGTGAGCCTTTTTAATCCCAAACTTGACTTTACACAACTTTCTAGCTCTACAATATTTTTATAAGTTTAAAAACTGTAAATAAGAGTTGTAAATATTTACATTGCCAGAAAATGTTGTTTATGTATTTGCTGCAGTGCTCTCCACATAAATAGTTTATTCAAATGCTGTTGTTCATAAACTAATGATGAATCAGCAATTATTGCCGTATTTCTTCCATGTGCTAAATTAGGTAGACAAGAATACTGCTTTAAATTCTTTGCTGTTGTTACTTTATGAAGGACTGGAAAATGCTGCTAAAATTGTACAAGTTTACACATTGTATTAGATTTTTTTAATGGACACAGTATTGCTTTTTCTTGTCTAACATCAACCAAAAACATTTTTTCTTTTATACAGAGTGAATTTTGGAAAAACTGGCCATACAAAATGTGTAATAGCTCCATATTTTATTATCTTAGAGTGGAGGCCGCAGTCCTCCAGTGAGCGCTATACAGACAGGACATTTAAGCTTGGTGGAGCTGCACAGGACAGTATAAATATTATGACTGGTGCAAGAAGTAATGTCCCCAGGTGACCGACCTTGACAGATGTGTCTCACAGAATATTAAGATTTGTTCTATTTTTAAGCACAGCAAATTGATTGAAATTATGGGCTGAAACTATAACCTTTTTTATTACAATTTACCAAAATGTTTACTTTTGTAAGAGCTTATTACATCATTTAAATACTCTATTTTTTTTTCAGAAAAATAAATTTCATTTTTCTTAATGTTGTACATAAAACTTGAATTCATTGTTCCTTTTGTTTTGTGATATTTTAAGATGAGAAAAATTTGAGACATTTGTATGTTAAAACCTTATTAAACTAGGTTGTAGCATAATTGTTAAATGTGGCTTAAAAGTAATCTGTGCTCATAATGACAGGTTCTTCTGTGCTTCATTACGTGTGAGCAATGTATTAAGTTTGCATGAAATCTTTTGCATTCTTTAATGCTTAGTACTAACAGTAAAATAAAGAGCAGGCTTATTTTGCTGATCTGAAGTCCACACTAAAAGTGTCAGCTAAGATGTGGGAAAGTACTGCAGGTCAGTATTCATTTGTAACTTTCAAAGCCAAATGAGGAGAGCACACTTTCTTCTTCACAGCATTTTTTAACTGCAGAAAGGTGGCAGTGCCAGCCTACATGTCTTGCCTTTCTGGTTTATGACATTGTGAAAATCCCTTTAACATTACAGCACGTCAGAATTTCACCTCAAAACACCAACATCCCAACCTTGTGTGTGAATTTTTTGCCACCTTTCAGCCAGTTCAATCTAAAATGACTTAGATTAATAGGGCCTGGCCCATGGGAGGCTACACAGGAGCTGTGGATCGGGCTTGTGAGGCAACTCCTGCATGGAGGTAGGTTTTAACCCTTGGAGAGTAGATGTGAACCTTAAGCCTCATTTTTAAAAGAAGGAATGGGCTGATCTAAAGATGGGAGAGGGGAATGATCATGCTGCTTTATTTACATGTGCTTTTTGGCCACTGGCTGTGCCTGAACGGAGGACCTGGGGAATTGCTTGTCCTTCAGGCTGACTTGTAAGAGCTTATATACTGACACAAGTGAAAGTGAAGCCAGTGTGAATGTTTCTCTTACTTTGGAACTGGCTCTGAAGCTTTAGCCTGCACCTGCACACCTGCCAACACAAGCCAAATCCATGCAAGTGTCCACATATACAACTGCACCAAAGCTGTAAACAATCACACCTTTACTTAAACTAGTACAGTTCTGGTTTTGGCTCAGCATGAGGGAGAACCGATACTTGGCAGCACTGTTTGTTTGAAACTAAGACCTGATCTGCCTCTGTGGAGCCCATTGCGCACCTCAAAGCCAGAGGCAAACACCTGGTCTTGGGAGTAATTGTGCTCCTGCTCTGAACTGCAGTGTAGAGTCACTGATGTTACTCCTGGGTGGATTCTGTGTGCCTGTGGTACCTGGCCCACAAAAAATGGCAGGGAAGGGTGAGGGGCAACTAGGCTATGCTCCTTTGCCCCCCTCCTTTCTGCAAGCAGAGAGCAGCCCAACTGGAGGAGGCTAAGTTTCCAGGGGACTCTGCCAGTTGTGCTCTCCTACTGTGTACTGGCTGAGAGCCTTCCTCTTTTCTGTGAACAGTGAGGGCCTGGGGTGGGGCTGAAGGAAGTGAGGAAGAGGGGCAGGAGACAATGCAGAAGGAAGGAGGTGGCATAGGACAAGGGGGCATGAGGAGAAGGACACACAGAAGATAAGGGAGGAAGTGGGAGCCCAGAATGTGGCATGCCTTTGGCAGCTGCTGGGACTCCCCTGTTAAGCAGGCCCATCGAACCCTCGCACTGACAAGCCTGACCCCGCCCCCCCCAACACCTGGACTCTTCTGAACCTCCCTACTCAGACCTCTACCCCCTGAGCCCAACCAGCTGCACCTGGACCCCCCCCCCCACTCCATCAAGCCCCCATGAACCTCTACACCCAGACCTCCTTCCCAAGCCCCATCTCTCCAGGTCTCCCTGCTGAGCACCAACCACCTTCATTCACCTGGCTCCCCTACAGAATCCCACTGGAACCCGCCAATGAGCCTTGAGCATCCAGATCTTCCACTGAGCTACTGCCTCCCAGACTGTCCCACAAAGAAACTTCTCACCCCACACTAATCCCCTCCATCCTTGGATCCTGCTGGACAGAGCTTGCTCAGCCACACCTGGTGCACCTAGCACAGAGAGGCAAGCCCAGCCCTTGCACTGTCAGGATCTTGTGCAGCCTCACTACCACGTGCCTGTATTTGGGGGGGGGGGGGGGCTGTTCAGGGTGCTTTCCCCCCTCAGTGCAACCAATGGCCTGTGCTCCTCACTGCCATGCTGGAGCCATGCTTATTTGACAAAATTTGCAGAATTTTAAAACACTGCGCACACAATTTTTAATTTTTTAGCACACAATTCCCTCAGGAGTATGATATGTTGGCAGGTCTGCCCCTAGATGGCTGCCTGAACCTGGGTTCATTTTCCCTCTGCGAATCACATGTGCATGCAGAAGCACTGATTAGTGGTCAAATGTGGCCTGGGATTTTCAGAGGAGTCCCAGTAGTGTGGGCCCCAGCTCTCCCTAAATGCCAAGGGAATGGGGGAAACCAAACTCTACCCAAGCTCCCAGAATCCTTGTGAGGTCCCTCCCAATCTGCCCCTTCTCCTATCGGCTGAAACATTTGAACATTCAGAGCTGTGTGTAATCCTTAAGCTGCCCGACCTATATAAAAACACTTTATATTGCACTTGATTGTTTTGCCTTAATAATATATGAAGATCAGGAAAATTTCTATAGAAAGCATTCCTGTTGTAAATCTTAAATAATAGAATTCATGCAAATGGTAACTGCCTGGCTGTTAGCATGAAAGATTTTTACAAATGTGCCTTAAAAAGAAAGGCGGAAGAAAACCTTGGACCATGACAGCATTTAGCATATTAGACGCTTAAGAGTTCCTATGGGCTGATGTTTTAAGTTTCCTTTTCTCGTATTTAAAACTGTAAGATATTTAAGAAAGTTTAAAAAAAAAACCAAAATCTTCCCCCTTACCCATATTCTTGAGAAACTCTGTGGAGCTGGGCTAGGATTTCCCTACACTGATTTCTCATGCAAAGCACATCTGTCAAACTGAAATTTCTTCTCGGCTTGACCAGTGCATGAAATTCAGTCATTGCTCTCTCTGGAATTTTCAGGGACCTTAGCTGTAAACAACTGTATTAACTCAAAGTGACTTTTCACTGTGAATCTTAGTTTGTGGTAGTTCCCATTTGCATGCTGATGACCATGCTCAGTGAAAGTATGTGTAAAATGATCAGAATGTGGAACACAATTAGATGTAAAACAGATGCAGATACCTAATTTTTTCACAATTGTATCTTAGAATTCTAACCATTCTGGTATGTGGCCTTTTATCACAGGGCCTCTGTTCGTTTGCTAGACAGCATGGAGGTTTTCAGCAAGTTTTCCATGGACTGTTTTGCTTTGCACTTTTATCACTCATATTATTTCTACATGTAATAGCTAAAGGTCATATATTGATGTTCATCTCAAATAAAGTATTTTCAGTCTTTACAGGTAGGTGATGTTTCTTGAAATTTATTTTGTCTAGCTCTTCCATAGTTACTCAACCAGCATGGAGGCCATTACTGGTTTCCAGTTTAAACAGAGGCAGCAAAGGGATGGGGAGAAGCAAGTAGTTGACTTGACTACCTAATACACTACTCGACTCGCTTATATCCCTAACTTGAGCAGCACTTATCTTAAACAGCTCCTGGAAGCGGTGGTCTGGCTTCCATACAGAGGTGGCTCTGCACTGCCTTGTCTGCAGGCATCATCCTGCAGCTCCCATTATTGGCTGTGGTTTCTGGCCAATGGGGCTGCAGAGCTGGCACTTAGAGCTCAGTTCCAAGCTCTCATTCAAGGGAAGCTGCTAGCCAGAATGGTTAAATCAGCTGTTGATGAAGAAACGCATCATCAAGGGCAATGGCCACTGTAATACACCATTAGGGATGGCTTCAGGGTTTCCCAGGGCAGCCCAAAATCCCACAGAGCCTAACCCTACCCTCTACTCCCTGGGTTTGTTCCTCAAGAGCACAAGCAACATCAGTGGCCTTGCTTCAGGAAGTATCTCTATAGCTCAGTAGAGTTTCATCCAAATATTCATGAGACATCGTGTTCTAATACAGGACTCTTCTACTGATGCATCCTTTGGCACAGTAGTCCTTCAAAGAGCTGTGCCGCCTGCATCT
The DNA here is from genome assembly GCA_032595735.1 of Pelochelys cantorii. NCBI lineage: Eukaryota > Metazoa > Chordata > Testudines > Trionychidae > Pelochelys > Pelochelys cantorii. The sequence goes on from CM064330.1 coordinate 131,825,451, forward strand.
TCATATCCACCTCCTACTCCAGCACTACTTGTGAGTTACCCACAGTGCAATACAGAAAGGGGAGGAATTTATTTATCTTACAGTATCTGGAGGTCCTTTGAGGTATGTGGTCCTTATCTATATTCCAGTACTGGCCCTCCTTCCTCTCTGCTCTGGATCATTTGCAATAGAAAAGGAACTCTTCTCCCCCCCCCCCTTCCTGGAGTGTGTGCTGTGAGTGGCAGGTGGAAACTGTTGGTTTCTAATTAAAGTTTGAATTCTAGAAGCCTCTGCTGATTGGCTGAGCCTTAGTAGGGGGTGGGACTTTCAGGCAGTCCAGGGCTTTATAAGGCAGTGGGCAAGCAACCAAGGAGCTTGCTAACAGGGAGTTTAGAGAGGGAGTTCTCCAGGTAAAGAAGAAGCAGATACAGGACGCTTGGGGCTTTCTTACTGGGTGCTGAGCTTGTGTTTGTGAGTAAGGGTTGGTGTGTGGTGGTTTGTTTGGTGTTGTGTTGATGGTTTTTTTTGTTTGTTTTTTTGTTAAATCCTTTTTCCAGGACAGCAGGGATGGATGGTGATAGGTATGCTGTTGTTACCTGCACAGCGTGTGCCATGTTTGTCTTCCTCCCGGAAGAAAGAACGGATTTCATCTGCACGAGGTGCAAGCTGGTCGCCATTTTGGAAGAAAAAATTAGAGGACTGGAGGCCCAAGCGTTGACCCTATGCTCCATCAGAGAGGATGAAGACTGCCTCGATAGAAGGCAGCGTTTAATCCTACAAGCACGGCAGGCGGAAGAGCCAGAGAGAGCAGTACGGGACCAGGAAGAGAACTGGCAGCATGTAACTTCTAGAAGGGGAAAAAGGCCAGCACAGGAATCCCCCAATGCTATAGAGGTAAGTAATCGCTTTCAGGCTCTCTCCACAGGCTCTGCGGTGATTGCTCTGAACTCAGTATATAGAGGGAGAAAAACCTGTTGAGAGTCTCTGGGTTAAGTTTAGAGGTGCAAACAACAGCAGTGATGTTGTGGTTGGTGTCTACTACAGGCCACCGAATCAGGTGGATGAGGGAGATGAGGCTTTCTTCGGACAATTGAGAGAAGCTTCCAGATCGCAGGCCCTGGTTCTTGTAGGGGACTTTAATCACCCTGACATCTGTTGGGAAACCAATACGGCAGTATACAGGCAATCCAGGAAGTTTTTGGAGAATGTTGGGGATAACTTCTTGGTACAAGTGCTGAAGGATCCGACCAGGGGCCGTGCGCAGCTTGACCTTCTGCTCACAAACAGGGAGGAACTAATAGGGGAAGTAGAGGTGGGTGACAACCTGGGAAGCAGTGATCATGAGATGGTAGATTTCAGGATCCTGACCAAAGGAAGAAAAGAGAGTAGTAAAATACACACCTTGGACTTCAGAAAAGCAGATTTTGACTCCCTCAGAGACCTGATGAGCAGAATGCCCTGGGATGCTAACATGAAGGGGAAAGGAGTCCAGGAGAGCTGGCAGTATTTTAAAGAAGCCTTATTGAAGGCACAGAAAGAAACCATCCCGATGCGTAGCAAGAGAGGCAAACATGGTAGGAGACCGGATTGGCTTACAGGGGAAATCGTTGGTGAACTTAAGCACAAAAAGGAAGCTTACAAAAAGTAGAAACTTGGACAAATGACCAGGGAGGGGTTTAAATGTACAGCTCAAGAATGCCAGGGGGTTATCAGGAAGGCGAAAGCACAAATGGAATTGTGACTGGCTAAGGACGTGAAAGATAACAAAGGTTTCTACAGGCATGTTAACAAGAAGGTGGTGATCAGAGAGGGTGTGCGGCCCCTACTGGATGAAGGAGGTAACCTAGTGACAGATGACGTAGGGAAAGCTGAAGTACTCAATGCTTCTTTGCCTCTGTATTCACGGACAAGGTGGGCTCCCAGACTAATGCGCTAAGTGACGCAAGATGGGATGAAGATCGACAGCCCTTAGTGGGTAAAGAACAGGTTAGGAACTATTTAGAAAAGCTAAATGTACACAAATCCATGGGTGCAGACTTAATGCATCCGAGGGTTCTGAGGGAGTTGGCAAATGTCATTGAGGAGCCTTTGGCCATTATCTTTGAAAAGTCGTGGAGATTGGGAGAGATCCCGGATGATTGGAAAAAGGCAAATGTAGTGCCCATCTTCAAAAAAGGCAAGAAGGACGATCTAGGGAACTATAGGCCGGTCAGTCTTACCTCGGTTGCTGGTAAAATCATAGAAGGGATCCTTAAGGAATCCATTTTGAGGCACTTGGAGGAGAGGAAAGTGATTAGGAATAGTCAGCATGGATTCACAAAGGGCAAGTCGTGCCCGACCAATCTGATTAGCTTCTATGATGAGGTAACTGGCTCTGTGGACATGAGAAAGTCAGTGGATGCGATATACCTTGACTTTAGCAAGGCTTTTGATACGGTCTCCCACAATATTCTTGCCAGCAAGTTAAGGGAATGTGGATTGGATAAACGGACGGTAAGATAGATAGAAAGCTGGCTAGAAGGCCAGGCCCAGCGGGTAGCGATCAACGGCTCGATATGAGGATGGAGGTCGGTTTTTAGCGGAATGCCCCAAGGTTCAGTTCTGGCACCGGTTTTGTTCAATATCTTTATTAATGACCTGGATTGCACCCTCAGCAAGTTTGCAGATGACACTAAGCTAGGGGGAGAGGTAGATACGCTGGAGGGCAGGGATAGAGTCCAGAGTGACTTAGACAAATTGGAGGATTGGGCCACAAGAAATCTGATGAGGTTCAACAAGGACAAGTGCAGAGTCCTGCACTTGGGACAGAAGAATCCCAAGCATTGTTACAGTCTGGGGACCAACCAGCTAAGTAGTAGTTCTGCAGAAAAGGACCTGGGGGTTACAGTGGATGAGAAGCTGGATATGAGTCAACAGTGTGTCCTTGTAGCCAAGAAGGCTAATGGCATATTAGGTTGCATTAAGAGGAGCATTGCCAGCAGATCCAGAGATGTCATTTATTCCCCTTTATTCGGCTCTGGTGAGGCCACATCTGGAGTATTGTGTCCAGTTCTGGGCCCCCCACTACAAAAAGGATGTGGATGCATTGGAGAGGGTCCAGCGGAGGGCAACCAAAATGATTAGGGGGCTGGAGCATATGACCTATGAGAAGAGGCTGAGGGAGCTGGGTCTGTTTAGTCTGCAGAAGCGAAGAGTGAGGGGGGATTTGATAGCAGCCTTCAACTTCCTGAAGGGAGGTTCCAAAGAGGATGGAGAAAGGCTGTTCTCCGTAGTGACGGATGGCAGAACAAGGAGCAATGGTCTTAAGTTGCGGTGGGAGAGGTCCAGGTTGGATATTAGGAAAAACTATTTCATTAGGAGAGTGGTGAAACATTGGAATGAGTTACCTAGGGAAGTAGTGGAGTCTCCATCCCTAGAGGTATTTAAGTCTCAGCTTGACAAAGACCTGACTGGGTTGATCTAGTTGGGATTGGTCCTGCCTAGAGCAGGGGGCTGGACTTGATGACCTCCTGAGGTCTCTTTCAGCTCTATGATTCTATGAACTTGAGAACTAGTCCGTCTGCCCTGCCCTTTATACCCCGGCTTTCAGGCACAAGGAGAGCAAGAGTGCCTTAGTGGACCAAGAATTCTCTGACTCTGAGCACATGCACACCAACAATGGAGTAAGATGGGGACCAGAAGAAACTCCAGTTACTATGAGATACATAATTATGGGGTCCTTGCTCTTCCGCTAGACTACAGATGCCTCTGGTCTGACCTTGTATGGCGATATCTGCACTCCCCATTGCCTGCTCTGCTGAGTGAAAACCCAGGACCCTCTCCTTTCCATCAGTCACAGAAGGAGGAACAATATTAAAGAATAAAATTGTCAGACACGTAGAAGAACATAATTTGTTGGGCAAAAGTCAATATGGTTTCTGTAAAGGGAAATCATGTCTTACTAATCTATTAGAGTTCTTTGAAGGGGTTAACAAACATGTGGACAAGGGGGATCCAGGAGATATAGTATACTTAGATTTCCAGAAAACCTTTGACACGGTCCCTTACCAACAACTCTTGTGTAAATTAGGTTGTCATGGGATAAGAGGGAAGATCCTTTCATGGACTGAGATTGGTTAAAAGACAGTAAACAAAGAGTAGGAAAAAATGGTACATTTTCAGAATGGAGAGGTATAACTAGCGGTGTTCCCCAAGGGTCAGTCCTAGGACCAATCCCATTCAACTTATTCATAAATGATCTAGAGAAAGGGGTAGGCAGCAAGGTGGCAAAGTTTGTGGACAATACTAAACCGTTCAAGACAGTCAAGACCAAAGCAGACTCTGAAGAACTTCAAAAAGATCTCACCAAACTGAGTGATTGGGCAACAAAATGGCAAATGAAATTTAATGTGGATAAGTGTAAAGCCATGCACATTGGAAAAAATAACTGCAACTATACATACAATATGACGGGAGCTAATTTAGCTACAACTAATCAGGAAAGAGATCTTGGCGTTATTGTGGATAGTTCTCTGAAAACGTCTACGCAGTGTGCAGCGGCAGTCAAAAAAGCAAATAGGATGCTAGGAATTATTAAAACAGGGATAGAAAATAAGACGAAGAATATCTTACTGCCCCTATATAAAACTATGGTACACCCACATCTTGAATACTGCGTACAGATGTGGTCTCCTGACCTCAAAAAAGATATTTTGGCATTAGAAAAGGTTCAGAAAAGAGCAACTAAAATGATTAGGGGTTTGGAATGGGTCCCATATGAAAAGAGGCTAAAGAGACTGGGACTTTTCAGTTTAGAAAAGAGGAGACTAAGGGGGGATATGATAGAGGTATATAAAATCATGAGTGGCGTGGAGAGGGTGAATAAAGAAAAGTTATTTACTTGTTTCCATAATATAAGAACTAGAGGACACCAAATGAAATTAATGGGTAGCAGGTTTAAAACTAATAAAAGAAAGTTCTTCTTCACAAAGCTCACAGTCAACCTGTGGAACTCCTTGCCAGAGGAGGCTGTGAAGGCTAGGACTATAACAGAGTTTAAAAAAGAGCTAGATAAATTCATGGAGGTTAGGTCCATTAAAGGCTAATTAGCCAGGGGGTAAGGAATGGTGTCCCTAGCCTCTGTTTGTCAAAGGCTGGAGAAGGATGGCAGGAGACAAATTGCTTGATCATTGTCTTCGGTCCACCCCCTCTGGGGCACCTGGCACTGGCCACTGTTGGCAGACAGGATACTGGGCTAGATGGACCTTTGGTCTGACCCATTATGGCCATTCTTATGTAACCGAACCAGTCCCTGATGGAGCCCATGGTCACTGCTGTCCTGGACTTGATGACAAAGGGAGCAGGAGTCCACGGGGAACAACGTTGTTAGACAAAGAATTCATTGTTGAGTCTCTGCCGGCACTTCCAGCACTGCAAGTTGTGTACTTGACCCTGGTCCTTGAGGTGATGGTGGGAAGATGTCTGAATACACCTACCCTAAGAGCCAGGTCTGCTCTCAGCAGCTTGTAACTCTCTGATGTTAATGCAGGTATTCAGTATTCCCACTAAGGGAAAAGGTTCAGGCCCAGCATCTTTACTGGAAATCAGAGGCATTAGAGGTCTGCCTTTAAGAGGTGTAATTTATACAGTTGCTGTGGCTAGAAGATGATCCCAGGCACCAGTTAGCTGGGGACTCACTTTTTTCTCTGGAGCAGCTAACACTGGCCCTCTCTGACAGACGACTGGACTGGCTGGGCTAGTAGGCTGATCTACTGTCTGCCATTATCTGTGTTCCTGAGAAAGCGACTTCCTCCCCTCCTCCTTGGTTACTGAAAGGGGAGGCGAACCAAGGGTGATAGCAGTCTGTAACACTGCTATGCGCAGCTGGTTTGGATTGATAAATGGTAGGAAACAAAGGGTAGGAATAAATGGTCAGTTTTCAGAGTGCAGAGAGGTAACTAGTGGGGTCCCCCAAGGGCCTGGTCTGGGACCCATCATATTCAACTTATTTATAAATGATCTAGAGAAAGAAGTAAACAGTGAGGTGGCAAAGTTTGCAGATAGTACCAAACTGCTCAAGATAGTTAAGACCAAAACAGACTGTGAAGAACTTCAGAAAGATCTCACCAAACTAAGTCATTGGGCAACAAAATGGCAAATGGAATGGAATGTTAATAAATGTAAAGTAATGCACATTGGAAAAAATATCTTATTAGGAAGAGGAATTGTTAGGAACGAACAATCAGTTTCACACATACAGAATGGGAAGTGATTGTCTAGGACAGAGTACTGCAGAAAGGGATGTAGGTGTCATAGTGGACCACAAGCTAAATGAGAGTCAACAGTGTGATGCTGTTGCAGAAAAAGCAAACATTCTGGGATGCATTAACAGGAGTGTTTGTGAGAAAGACATGAAAATCATTCTTTCGCTCTAATCTGCGCTGATTAGGCCTCAACTGGAGTACTATGTCCAGTTCTGGGCACCACATTTCAAGAAAGATGTGGAGAAATTAGAGAAGGTCCAGAAAAGAGCAACAAGAATGACGAAAATTCTAGAAAACATGAGCTATAAGGCAAGGCTGAAGGAATTGGGATTGTTTAGTCTGGAAAAGAGAGGACTGAGTGGGGACATGATAGTGGTTTTCAGGTATCTAAAAGGGTGTCACAGGGAAGAGGGGGGAAAATTGTTCTTCTTGGCCTCTGAGGATAGGACAAGAAGCAATGAGCTTAAGCTGCAGCAAGGGAGGTTTAGGTTGGAGATTAGAAAAAACTTCCTACTGTCAGAGTGGTTAAACACTGAAAAAATTGCCTAGGGAGGTTGTGGAATCTTCATCACTGGAGATATTAAAGAGCAGATTAGACAGACACCTGTCAGGGATGGTGTAGACAGTGTCTGGTCCTGCCATAAGAGCAGTGGACTGTACTCAATGACCTCTTGAGGTCTCTAACAGTTCTAGTGTTCTACAATTCTATGATTATTGCCTTTATATGAAATCATGGTATGCCCACATCTTGAATTCTGGGTACAGATGTGGTCGCCTCATCTCAAAAAAGATATATTGGCATTGGAAAAGGTTCAGAAAAGGGCAACAAAAATGAGTAAGGGTTTGGAATGGGTCCCATATAAAGAGAGATTAAAGAGACTTGAACTTTTCAGCTTAGAAAGGAGACGACTAAGGGGGGATATGACAGAGGTCTGTAAAATCATGACTGATGTGGAAAAAGTGAATAAGGAAAAGTTATTTACTTATTCCCACAATATAAGAACTAGGGGTCACCAAATGAAATCAATAGGCAGAAGGTTTAAAACAAAAAGGAAGTTTTTCTTCATTCAGTGCACAGCCAACCTCTGGAACTCTTTGCCAGAGCATGTGGTGAAGGCTAGGACTTTAACAGGGTTCAAAAAACAACTAGATAGATTCATGGAGGTTAGGTCCATCAATGGCTATTAGCCAGGATGGGTAGGAATGGTGTCCCTAGCCTCTGTTTCTCTGGAGATGAGAGACGAGAGGGATCACATGAAGATTAACTGTTGTGTTCCCTCCCTCAGCAGTTCCCTCCACTGTTCACCACTGGCGGCAGACAGAATACTAGGCTAGATGGACCGTTGGTCTGACCCAGCATAGTCGTTCTTATGTTATGGTACAGAAGGATGCTTTTTGTCTTTGAAAGCAGTAGCTGGGCTCAGGGGGGAGCAAACTGTAGTTGGTCACCAGAACTGGACCTGTCTCCTGCTCTTGCACATCACTGACTGTTTTGGCACCGGTGTTGAAAAACTGCTACTCGATCAGCCCAGTGCCCTGTAGAATCCTGCTCTGCTGAGTTTCAGCCTCTTCCACTTGGTCTGAGGCAGGTTTTCTTGGCTACTGTCAGACTATAACTGGCTGAAAAATGAGCCAGAAGGGGGAGCATAGTTTTGAGCTGATAATCTCATTTGCACCAGTGCAGGTTCCTCTTTTCCAGCTTGTTGAAGAAGAGAGCGATTGGTTCAAGAAGGAACTAAAGAACTAGCTGGAGCTACTGGCTGCTAATAAGCAGTCATTTGCTTCCTAGGAAAAAGTGCTGAAGGCCACATGATGTATTGCAGCTGCTTATTCTATTGCCTCACAGTGTGATGATGTAGCATAGGGGAAATTCACGTTTTACTTGTGGACATCTCATCTGGGTAGCATGCATGATTGCTTTCTGAACTGGGACCTGGAACAGTTTTCAAATGTCTCCAAATTAAATCAAAGGCCAGTTTGCTATTCATTTGTTCACACTCTCACTTGCTATGTTTCTAATGTTTAAACAAAACACATTAGTGACATTTTCTCTTCCAAGCCAGTTGCTTACTCCTGAGTTGGTCTGGAGTGAAGGGCACGGGGCTGGAACTCAGGGGTTCTGCTAAGTCTGCCTGCCTGTGTAACCTTGGGCAGATTGTTTCCCCTTTCTGTGCTTCATTTCCACGGCTGCAGAGAGACAATACGGGGTCTATTGGAACACAAATATGCATAACCACTGAGAGGCAAGTAACTGGCAAAATACAGCCGCTCCCCGGGTTACGACCACCTCCACTTACGACCATCCGCACTTACAACCAAAGAGGTCATAAATGCAGATCCGAGTTACGAACGGCAATCCGCACTTACGAACAGCATGGTCACCATGTAACTCTATGGGATCCAAGTTACGAACACTTCGAGTTACGGACCAAGTGTTGGTCCGTAACTTGTTCGTAACTCGGGGAGCAGCTGTACACTGACTTTTCCGCATGTGCCCAATAACAATGCCTCCTCAGCAGGAAATGGAGTTACAAGATGCTCTAGCTTCCAAACCCATCCCAAAAGATCCCCTGAAGTCTGCGTACAGGTCTGGGTGTACAAAGTGCATGGCTCAAGAGCTTACTCAGCGGAAAATTAAAGGAATGTTTAAGTTTAAAAGGCTACATTAACATGCATGTGCACACAAAAATGCCTGTGTAAAAGTATGTCAACATTACTTTTGTTGCCAAACCTTCCCAGCATAGACATAACTCAACTCTGCACTGTGCCTGTGGAGTTCCCAGAGCAGTGCTGCGCACAGTACCCAGATGAGGCCACACTGTTGATTGATGAGAAGGAATTAGACCCGTCACAGGAGTGTTCTCCAGCCCAGCCCAATGTTTGTGTCTCAGACTTGCCCACAGTGATGGCCAGCTCCTTCCCCTAAATGAACCCTGGCAAATAGACCCCAAAGGGCAGGGGGAGTGTGACACTGCACCCCATATTTCTCACAGTGATATTATTATATGATGGCATAATGATGATGCATTTTGTACGAGCTAAGTTGTGTGAGGGGCCATTGGTAAAGTTATGATTTGCTGAACATCATTATGCTATGTGTATGCATGCATAATTTTTGTACCTGAAGTTATTAATATTTATTAGGGATCCGCAGGGCTCGACAAACCACTGAATCTACTTGCCCATGGCAAATAGATTTCAGCCGGTCACTCCGAGCGCCCCATTCACCAGCGCTTCGCGCATGCGCAGTACCAGTCTGGTGCATGCACAGTGCAGGGCTGGCGAGTGGCTCTCGCCGGGGTTTGTCAAGCCCTGGGGATCTGTATTTCAAATGGACGTATTTTGGAAAACACACAAAGGCAATCTTTCAGGTACAACAATGAAGCAACCAGACAGGGCCGATGGCCCATCAGCAAAGACATTGGGTGGTGGTGGAATAGCTTAGCTTTCCTCTTTGGCTAGTGTGTAAGTAACTGCACTGCTATTACTCAGCAAAGTTTGCAAAAGCATGTGACCACAGGTCTCTGGACTTCATCTTGGGATGTCAGTGTTTCTCCTCAAGCTGAGTCTGGGACAAAGAGTTCCCACCGTATGCTAAAACTATATAAGGCAGGGAGCATTGCAGGAAGCCTGGAAACACTTGAGGAATAAAAACTGAACTGGGGGATGTACTAGATCCTGGCTAAAGGCATTTCTAGCAGCTCACAAGGCTTGGCATGGCAAACAAGAGCAACCTTGTTTGCCCAGTTGCACACAAACAGTATTTGCAGTGCACTCGCCAATGAATCCACAAATGGAAATGTAGGTGCAAGGTCTCGTTAATCACATTTTCCACCACACAAGCTGGCACGGACTTTTGTAGGCTCTGGTGCCAGCTACCCATATATCTTACCAAGCACAAACTAAGCCTAGGAACCTTCTGGCAGAGTCACAGGATCCTTTGGCCAAAAAAACATGAAAGCATGTTTCAGGCAGACCAAAGTACATGTCTAATATCCTGCTCAGAAGTGACTGGTCCAGCTTGTCTACGTCTGTTCCAGCATCTCAGAATGCAGGTGTGTCTCCATTTGTCTTGCTCTATCTATATGGCCATTCTTCTCCCAGTTTCTTACGCATTCTTTCAAGATCAAAGAAAATTCAGAGGAAGAAAAGGTTACTTACCTTGTAACTGTTGTTCTTCGAGATATGTTGCTCACGTCCATTCTAGTTAGGTGTGCGTGTGCCACGTGCACAGATTTCCAGAGTTTTTTTCCCTCAGCAGTACCCGTCAGGCCAGCCGGCGAGCCCCCTGGAGTGGCGCCGGTATACCAGTGCATATATACCCGTGTTGGCCCTCCACCCCCTCAGTTCCTTCTTGCCAGATACTTCTGACGAGGGGAGGCGGGTAGGATGTGGAATGGACGTGAGCAACACATCTCGAAGAAAAACAGTTACAAGTTAAGTAACCTTTTCTTCGAGTGCTTGCTCATGTCCATTCCAGTTAGGTGACTCCCAAGCAGTGCCTTAGGAGGTGGGGGGTCAGAAACCTAAACTGTAATGGACTGCAACATGACCCTGCCTACTGCCGAGTCATCCCTAACCTGCTAGGCAGTAGCATCGTGAGTCATAAACGTATGAATGGAGGACCAAGTAGCTGCTCTGCAGATGTCAATAATAGGGACCTGTGCTACAACACTGTTGACGAGGTGTGTGCCTTGTGGAGTGAGCCATCAGCAGTGGCAGCTCCCGTCCCACTGTCTCATAACAGACTCTGAGACATGCAGTTATCCACTTGGACAAGCACTGAGCTGACACAGGAAGACCTCTCATTCTTTCTGCTATGGAAATAAAGAGTTGTGACGACCTCCTAACTCTCTTATCCTATCAATGTAAAAAGCTCAGGCTCTCCTTACGTCCAAGGAGTGTAGAGACTGTTCTCTTGGTGTCGCATGTGGTTTAGGGAAGAAGACTGGGAGGTAGATATCCTGTGATGTGTGAAAATATGACACTACCTTGGGTAGGAACGACGGATGAGGCCTAAGCCTAACCTTGTCTTTGAAAAATATCGTATATGGTGGCTCAGATGTGAGGGCCCTAAGTTCTGATACCCTTCTGGCCAATGTGACGGCCACTAAGAACGCCACCTTCCACAAGAGGTGTTTCAAGGAGCAGGTGGCTAAGGGTTCAAAGGGAGTGCTCATAAGCCTTGTGAGGTCCAAATTAAGGTCCCACGTTGGCAGTGGCTGTCTTACAGGTGGGTATAGCCTGTCTACACCCTTGAGGAACCGTCTGACCAACAGATTTACAAACACTAGCCTACCCCCTTCACCCAGGTGGAAGGCTGATATAGTGGGTAGGTGTACTCTTAAGGATGAGGTTGATAACCCCTGATGATGGAGGTGGAGGAGATAATCCAGGATGTTATGTATAGGGGCCCTAAGAGGGTCGACCCCAGCCCCACTCAGCCACAGGAAGAAACGTCTCCATTTGGCTTCATAAGCAGCCCTGAATGAAGGTTTCCTGCTCTCCACCAGAACTCTCCTGACCTCCTCTGAGCAAAGTTGCTCCTGGCCCGCTAACCATGGAGGTTCCAGGCCGCCAGGTGGAAGGATGGGAGGTTTGGGTGGCATAACCTTCCCTCCTCCAGATCCTATGTGATCAGGTCCAGGACCAGCAGTAGTACAAAGGGCTCTTCCACCGCCATGTCCAATAGCATGGGGTACCAGTGCTGGCTGGGGCTATTAGAATGACCGCCGCTGCCCATCTCCTGATCAGCAGGAGTACCTTGTGCAGAAGGGGAAAAGGTGGGAACACATACAGGAGTTGTCTGGGCCAATGCACCAGTAAGGCGTCTCCTAATAAGCCCATCCCTAGTCCCAGATACGAGCAGTTCCCCTGGGAGACAAACAGGTCTAGAAGGGGATAACCTCACCTCTGGAAAACAACCTGCAAGATATCTCTCCTGACAGACCATTCGTGGGTTTTGAATGATGTGCTGAGCTTGTCTGCTAGCACATTCCGGTTCCCTGGGAGGTAAGATGTCTCTAGGTGAATCCGGTGTGCGATGCACAGATCCCACAGCATGAGGGCTTCCTTGCACAGGGGAAAGGAATGAGCTCCACCCTGTTTGTTGATATAATGCATGGCTGTGGTATTGTCCATCAGTACTGACACTACCCTATCCTCCAGGTGAGGTAGGAACGCTAAGCAGGCCAGTCTGACTGCCCTGAGTTCTTTGACATTTATGTGCAGCCTGTGTTCGTCGGGGGACCACATACCTTGGATCCTGAGGTTCGCGAGATGGGCTCCCCATCTGACATCTGATGCATCTGTCACCAGTTGTGCTGACAGGGTTTGTCTGGTGAACGGGACTCCATGGCACACCACCTGTTCCTGGAGCCACCAAACCAGAGACTGGAGGACGTCCTCTAGTATTGTGAGGAGCTCGTCTAGTGGTGCGTGGGCTGGATTGTGGACCGAGGCCAGCCACACTTGGAGGTGTCGTAAGTGTAGTCTGGCATGTTGTACTACAAAGGTACATGCCACCATGTGACCTAGTAGTCTCATACAAGTGCGAGCCGTCGTAAGCGGCATGGCTCTGAGGCCTTCTACAATCGCTCTGATAGACATGAACCTGGTCCTGGGCAAGGATGCTCTCTCAACCGTGGAGTCCAGGTGCGCCCCGACAAAGTCCAGCTCTTGTGTGGGGTTGAGTGTGGATTTCTCCTCGTTTATGAGGAGACCCAGCTTGCAGAATAGATTTCTGATAAAGCCTGTGTGTGCCTGGTATGACCCCCTGATCAACCAGTTGTCGAGGTAAGGGAACACTTGTATTCTGTGCCGCCTCAGGAACGCAGCCACGGCCACCATGCATTTGGTAAATACCCTTGGAGCCATAGAAAGGCCGTATGGTAGCACCATGAACTGAAGATGGCATTTGCCCACTATAAACCTGAGAAATTTTCTGTAGGCTGGTATGACTGAAATGTGGAAATACGCGTCCTTCAATTTGAGGGCGGCAAACCAGTCCCCTTTTTCTAGGGATGGAATGATGGAGGCAAGGGTCACCATTCTGATCCTTATCTTCCTCACGAAGGAGTTTAGATTCCTTAGGTCCAGAATGGGACGCAGACTTCCCCTTGGACTTGGGAATCAGGAAATATTGGGAGTAAAACCTCTTCCCTTCGAAACCCATTGGAATGGGCTCTACGGCCCCCAATGTCAACAGGGCCAACTCCTCCTGCTTGAGCAGGGTCTCATGAGAGGGGTCCCTGAAGAGGGACGGGGGAGGGAGGTGGGACAGGAAGGGGATAGCATATCCCTTTTCTACCAGGCCAGGAACCCTGGACCAGGCCGGGAGGAAATGGGAGAGCCAGGACTCAAACGGTGGGGTTATAATGGAGGCTGGGACACAGTCCTCGAGCGTTTTTTCAAAACACCACCTTTGGTTGCTGGTTAGAGGGCTGGGTGGGCCGTCTTTCAGGGTCTGACCTAGACCTCCTACGCCTATTTCCGTTGGCATTGCCATTGGAGTTGCGTCCCCTCCTCCTGCCTTGGTCTGGTCTAAAAGATTGTTGGAAGGGTCTCTGGGCCATCCTAGGGGGCAGAGGCCTACGTTGGGGGACCGGGGTATGAATCCCCAGAGATTTTAGAGTAGCCCTAGAATCTTTTAAGGTGTGCAGCCATGAATCGGTTTGCTCCGAGAATAGTCCCATGCCCTCAAAAGGTAGGTCCTGCAGGGTGGTCTGGATTTCGGGTGGCATCCCCGATACCAGCAGCCAAGCACTGCACCTCATGACCACCCCAGTGGCCATTGTCCAGGCCGCCAAATTGGCAGCATCCAGTGTGGTCTGGAGTGCCGTACGGGATACCACTCTACCTTCTTCCAGCAAGGCCCCAAATTCTTGCCTCTCCTCCTGAGGAAGGCGGTCCCTGAACATGTCCATTGCTGATAGTGTGTTATACTCGTATCTGCTTAGCATGACCTGCTGGTTCGTGATTCGGAGTTGGAGCCCCCCCATTGCATAGGATTTCCTGACCAGTAGGTCTAATTTTTTCAGTTCCTTGCTCTTCGGCATAGGACCTGGAAGCCTTGTCTCTCTTTTTGGCCGGCTGCCTGGACCACAAGTGAGCCTGGCGTTGGATGGGAATAGAAGTGTTCATGATTTAGCTGTGGGACGAAGTATCACCTTTCCACCCCTTTTTGGGTGGGAGGGATCGAGGCCGGGGTGTGCCACGGAGTCTTAGCTAACTTGGACACCATCTTATTCAGAGGCAGTGCCACCTTCGCTGGAGTGTCCGCTGTGAGAATGTCTACCATGGGGTCCAGGTCCTCAGTCATCTCCTGCACCTGCACCCCAAGGTTAGTTGCCATTCAGCAGAGTAGGTCTTGATGCGCCCTGGCATTGAGGGGGCTGGGTCAGCTAGTGCTTTGTCTGGTGACGACGATGAGGACTCCCCTTGAGGGGGTGGTACCTGTTGTTGCTCAGGAGCTACCGGTGGAGGGATTTGTGGAGCCCCTGAATGGCCTTGCACTGACCTGGCCACTTCCATGCAGGTTGAACGACCTGCTTGTGACTCTGGTGGTCTGGTTAGTGGGGTTGCCGACGGAGCATCCCCAGGCTGTGTTGGGACCAAAACATGTCCTACTTGTTGTGCTTCTTGGGCCTGGTGATATGCCCAGGGCGTCCAGAAGGGCCACTGTTGATTAGGTTGTCACTGAGGAGGCCATGATTGGAGGGAAGTCGGGCTGTGATGCCCAGACCAGTATGATGATCAAGACCGGTGCCTGGATCTTGATCTGCAGGACAAGCGCCCTGAATGTGCTGATTCAGCCTCTGACTCTGAAGAGTAGTCTGAAGCCGACCAGGGCGGTGCCATCGACGATACCGGTGAGCGGCAGGATAACATGTGCCTTGACATCGCTTCTGGCTTGCCCATGGGTCAGCACTGGACCTGGACCTGGCAGTACTGGTGGTGACATCGGTGCCAGTTGTATTAGTGGCACTGCGGGATAAGGTGCCCCCAAGGCCATTGGTGCCAGGACAAGCGGAGCTGCCATCAGTGGTGCCAGGGTCAATAATGTTCCTGGTGCTGGGAGGACTGCTGCCAGCTAGACGTGTGGTACCGTGTACACCGGCGGTACCGATATGAACGGTACTGTAAGTGGTGTTGAGGCCGGTACCAGTACCGGTGTCAATGTCGGTATCGTTGTCGGGGCCAGAGCCAGTGTCGGTACCAGTCTCAGAGCCGGAGTCTGTGTTGATACCGGTGCCGTCATCAAAGACCATGTCGGTGCCGGCGTTGGTATGGGTGCCAGCGTTGGTCCCACCATGGTAGGAAGTGGGACCAGACCCAACCTCGGTACGGGCGCTGCACGCAGGGCTCAACTTGGTTGCCCCGATGGTGCACTTGACTCCGATGCCGGAAGCAGGGGATGGTGACCTTCACCCACGATCAAACCGGGCCCTTGGGCCACGGTGAGCTCCATCAACTCCTGTGCCGCGTCTCTGGTGTCGACGGCTGATGGAGTTCCTCGATTTCCAGCTCAGACACTGGACCCTCCATATGCTTCGTGTTCAACCGGTGCTGACGTGGCTCGGGAGCATCCTGGTGCGGGTCCTCGGCCGGGTGCCCATCCTTATGATGCACCTTCTGGCCGCGTCTCGCTGGGGACCTTCCCCTATGCTTCTTCCTTGAGTGCACCAGTGATTGCGATCAATGCCTTGATGACAAAGGTCTCGTCAGTGCCGGCTGTGTCGGTGCCACCAACAGTTCTCTGACACCGGTGCGCTACGGATGCTCAGCGCCGCATCTGGTGCCGCTGGTTGGAGAGCTGACTCCATTAAGAGGAGCTTCAGGTGGGAGTCACGTTCCCGCTTAGTACTGGTCTTGAAGCTCCTACAGATCTGGCAGCTATCCATGTGGTGACCCTCTCCCAAGCACTTCAGACAGGCGTTGTGTGGGTCGCTGCAGGACAGGAGAGGAGATAAGAGAAAGATGGGGGAAATCCCCACTGAGAGTAACGCTAAACTAATCACAATGAACTATTTACCAGTACTAAGAGTTATGCAAACACTAAGGGAAGAACAGACAAACAGAGAAGTGCTCCAGCTACCATCACTGGCAGGTCACAGGTGATCAGAAGGAACTGAGGGAGTGAAGGGCCAACATGGGTATATATGCACCAGTATACCGGCGCCACTCTAGGGGGCTCCCCGGCTGGCCCGACGGGTACTGCTAAGGGAAAAAAGCTCCGGAAATCCATTCACGCAGCGCACACACACCTAACTGGAACGGACATGAACAAGCACTCGAAGAAGAACAAAGGTTTCATAAGTTTTAGAGAGGCAGCCGAGTTAGTCTGTAACAGGAAAAACTTAAAAAACAACAAATAGTCTGGTAGCACTTTTAACAAGACATGTAGATGGTATCATGCGCTTTCGTGGGCACAGCCTGCTTCTTCAGAAAGGTTTCATAGGCATTCTTACAAGATCAAAACAAGTACAGAGCACCAGCTGGTACAACCTGAGTCTCTAATCTGTGTTTGTAAAAGAGCTTAGCTTGTGTAATACACTGCCGCAGAAATGTCCAGCTCTTAACAGGCCTGGGTAGACCTTTATCAATAACTGCCATTTATTTATTTTGCTATTTTGCTTTAGACACTAAAACTGTGGATAAATCTCTGTAACATTTTCATATAACCATGTATCATTCTCATATAACTTTGTATTAAGAGAAACTTTGTAAGTCTTTTATATATATCTATATCTCTTTGTGTTAAGCCTTCTTATAGAATCCCTTGTATTAAGAGAAACCCTGTATCCAGTCTTTTCCATAGAAACTTTGTATCAAGCCCTTTATGTTACAGGCTTTAGGAATAGTTAAGGTAAAGAAAAACGTTGTTTTTCTAGGAGTAGAATAGATCTCTCCCCTTTCATTGATTGCCCTGTTGAAATGAATGAGGTGTGAATGGTGAAAGGTGAGCACCTCCAGCAGCAGTTGCAAGGGTGGAGAGGGGCTGGGAGCCAGATCCAAGGACAATAAGACTTGTGAAGTGAGCTCATTGAAAAGAAGATTGGACATATAGAGGGCCTTGGGAGTCAAGCAGCAAGTGCTTGCCCTTGGAAGGACCCTCTTTGAAGCAGAATTAAAAAAGGCGTCACAAGTATCTCACTGCATATGTAGGTGATGACAAACTGGCTGCATGAGAGGGATAAATAGGAGGCATCTTGCAGGGGGACCCCAGGTTTCGTATTGTCAACATCAGAGCATTGATCCGGAGAAGCCCGGCTCCACTCCTCCCCCATCTAACTCACCTGGCCAGTGTGGTTAGGGGGAGCAACTATTGGTGGGTGGGGGAGAGGAGAGAGAGAAAGAGTGTGTGTGCATGAGTATAATGTATCTCATGCACAGGGCTCAACAAACCACTGTTTCTACTTGCCCGTGGCGAGTAGATTTCAGCCGGTCACTCTGTTCGCCCCGTTTACCGGCACTGCGTGAATGCGCAGTGCCGGTCTGGAGCATGCGCGGTGCGGGGCTGGCGAGTAGATCTTGCCGCGGTTTGTCGAGCCCTGCATATGCATGATAAAGTATTGATTGATCTATGTATGCTCAATAAATGTGGCGTATTGCCTTATCCCCCTGAAAAAGATCCCATGTGCTTCTTTTAAGCATAACAAAACTGCCTGTTGTCTTCTTAGGCAATTTACACAATTTGAAAAGAGAGTTGTCACTTTGGACTGGGCTTTCATCAGCTTTATATGAGAGAAGCAGGCAGGGGAGTATAATGTAGAGAGAGGCCAAGAAGAAAAATAATCCATAAATTCCCCTTCCTCACCAGTCTTAAATGAAACAAAAAATTTCAAACTAAATGTAAAGCAAAAAAAAAAAAAAAAAGTTTTTGTTTTCCATTTTACATTAATGTATTTAAACATTTATTGAAAGAAACTGGGTTTTATTTTTTTTAACAAGCTCTCAGGCCAGGCTTTTGCCTGGAGCAGCATGAAGGCCAATGTGCCCTGGGTGCAAAGAATAACAAGAAAGGACTAGCAAGGAAAAGGTTATTCTGTTCAATTGCCAGTGTAAAAGTAGTTTTCCAACATTCCAAAGAAGGGTTTTCATTCCTTTAGAGCTTCCATTAACTTTAATGGGCCACCATTCTATCTTCCTGGATTGTGCAAAGCTAAGTAATTGGAGTGTGCGCTCGCACAAGCACATGCACACACCACTTGCTTTTCAAGGGGTAATGCAGAGAGTGGTGACCGGACACCATCTGTTTGGAACTGTACATAGTTTGGTTTTATGAAACAGACTGATATTTTTCTTGTCTTTGCTTTTTTCCTACATTTCTGCCATTATCTGTCTGAAAATTTGTATTTATTTGTGAGTCTGGACCCTGAACTGCAAGGATGCTGCCAAGATGACAGCACACTATACTAGGAAATGCTGGAGATTCTCTGCTTACTGGGGAGCTACTATTTTCTTGCCCACTTACATGCTGTCTAGGTATTCAATCAATAAAAATAGCTGGGGAAAGTATAGTCTTTTCTCTCTGCCATCCCACAACCAGCAGTTTGCTATAGCTTACCTACTTCTCCATGTTACCTTGTGGTATGGTCAAGCACTCCAGCTCCACAAAGAATGGTAATAGACAAGCAGAGTGGCTACTTTCCTTGAAAATCAAATGCTGGTATTCCAGTTTGAATACTATGCAAAATTATAAGAGCCTGCCACAGGCAGGAGAGAAAATGAATTAGACTGCACTGAGAAATGTGGGAGGCTAGTGTAAATCACTAGTGTGCAGCTGTGCCAGTTTATACCAGCGGAAGATTTTTCTGACCTCAGTTTTGATAGTCACTGACAATTTTCACTAGCATCTAGTAAGGATGCAGTCTCCTCTGACTGACTCTAGTGAACACACTGGGTGCAGTTCCGATAGGGCTTGTTTCAGTGTTAGATGTCATAGGGCAGCATTTCTCTCATTGGGGTCCGCAGGCCCTGCTGATCAACTCCACTACCCAACTCCTTCCTCTTCTGGGACTAAGGCAGGCTCTTTACCTATCCCACTGCTGTACCTCCCAGAAGCTGCTGCCAGGTCACTGCAGCCCCTAGATGCATGGGTGGCCAAGGAGGCTCTACACACTGTCTCCACCTGTGTGCTGGCTCCACAGCTCCTACTGGTTGATGCCTGTGGGTGCACGGGCAGCAAGTGGAGCCTCCCTGGCCACCCAGGTGCCTACGGTGCCGCAGGAACATGGTGGCCACTTCCTAGGAAGCACAGTAAGTGCTGCTGGGACACTGCACCCCAAACCCCTGACCCCTGCCTCAGCCCAGAGTCCCCTCCCACACCCAAACTCCCTTCCAGAGCCCACACACCCACCAACACCCCAAACCTCTGCTCCAATGGTGCCCTACAAGGCAAAGAGAATCACTTCCAATAACAAACTGCATCAGGAAGATGATTAATCCCCTCCAGGAAAGAAAGGTGCTGTTCTAACAACACCTGGGAGACCAGCTTCAGGGGAGGGAGGGTGGGAAGTTGTGCAGCAGTCCAGGCCTTAAAGAACAGAGCTTGGAGTCTTTGGGCTGAAAAGTGTCACAACAAGTGAAGACTCAAGGGAGTCTGAGATTGCATTAGGGTGCCCTCCCCTCGTAGGACCAAGTGGGAAATTCTGAATGGAACAAGGCTCATCAACACCATCTAAGAAAGGAATGATTTACAGTCAGTCTCATGGGTTACCCCAGCCTGGGTGGCAGGCAGTCTGCCTGGAGAGGATGTCACTGTCAGCACTGAACAGAGGGGCTGGGTCAGCCCTGACAAACTGCACTTACCCAGGCTGCACAACAGCACGCAGAGCATGCTTTGTTTAGACTCACTGGAGCCCTGGAGAAACTTTATTATTGTGGCTGTTTAGTATGGGTGCCCCTCGTGCAAAACAAACCCCACTCAGCTCCACATATCCCAGGGATTTTTGAACTCCACTTCGACTCCTTGCAGGATCCTTAAAATTTTCCTGCCTTTCTAAAAAGCTGTGTTTTTTTTCAGCCACATCTACACTGCAGCTGACATCATCACAACATCCATAACACAATTGGGGTGGTGGGGCAGAGGGGGGTCTCCAAAAGCAGTCAGCTGCGGGCCCTTTACACACACACACACACACACACACACACACACACACACACACTATCACCTATTCAGTTTGTATGCCCTGTGTTGCTGTATTATTACTACAGTAGTGTCTATGGACCAGCCAAGGACAGGGCCTGACTCTGGAAGGGCCTATACAGCCACCAAGTAGCAGACAGGGCCTGGCCCCAAAAATGTACACTCTATAAGTTGTGGAACTGGCAGTGCTTGGTTTTTACTAGTTCTAGAATCATTTTGAGAATATCAGGGCTAGACTGCAGAACCCATGGAAACATTAGAGATGACAAACTCAGCAAAGGTTACTCAGAAATCTTAGGAACGGAAAGATTTGATTTGCATAGCACATTTTAAGAGGTTCAGAGGCCTGTCATTTCAGGCACTGGGGTTGAACATTGAGAGCAGAACATGAGGCAGAGAAACAAGATCTTGAATGGACCCTGGGTGTCCTGGGTGGATCAAAAGGACTATTTAACCACAAGAAAGTAAACAGAAGACCATGAAGAATTGGCTACCATGGCCACACCTCTAGTAATAGAGATGCCACATGCTAAGAAGGAAGCAGGGGAAGCAATACATGAATGTTCACAAACTGATTGATGCCCCAGTTAGGACCATTAAGGCAGGTACACTTGCTGCACTTCACCTGGCTACAAATGGGTGTGTGAGGATGGCATGTGCCTTTTACACATATAGACAGTCAAATGGCTGCATGTTGCTATGTATGTGCACTAAAGACACATAGCCAAAGGGCTGTATTCTGATGTGTGTGTGCGCGCACGCGTGCACATACAGGCGTGACACAAAGGCCCTCTGGTACCAAAGGATTCACTGCTCTATAACAGTACCTTCCCTCAGGCCTGACAAACTCACTACCGCTTTGACAAAGCCAAGAGGGTCAAGTGAGGCTTCTAATCAAAGGTTAAAGCATACTGGGGCTATCCCAAGAACGAGAGGTACATGCACATGATGGGTAAGGAGTTGTGCACATACAGTGAAAACAGGATTTAACATTTCATCCCAGGCACAGTGGAAAAAACAGGGTTGGCCAAGCAAAGGGATGTAGCTTCACCAGTTTGCCTTCAGTCATGACTATGCATTCTCAGCCAACACAAGGGAAGAACAACTCTATGTGGGTCAAAAGCTTATATCTCTCACCCATGAAAATCCAAAAAAGTTATTCCCTCTTGGGCGTATGCTAAGGGTACACAGCCAAATGGCTGTGCCCTGTTTGTGTGTGTGCACGCATGTGCACACGCACATGCTAAGAACACACTGCTCAATAGCTGTATCTGTTGTATAGATATGTGTGTGCGCGCGCGCACACACACTAAGAACACACAGCTCAAAGGCTGTACCCTAGTGTCATGATGTAACTAGGGCCTGCAACCAATGAACTCAGTGACAATACACCTATTTGCCAGAGCCTCTAGGGCAGGGCTACTCAACACACGGCTCATTTGTTTGTGGCTCGTGGTGTGGGCTCAATACGCAGCCCACGGATGGAATCCTTTGAATATGGCAACCACCGGGAACATGCTCCATAATGGCGAGGCGTCAGATGGGCTGGCTAGAACAGACAGATACAGGGTGTCAGCATCTCTAGCCTCCAGGGAAGAAGTGCCAGGTGTGCTGGGACATTGTGGAAAGTACTTTGTATTCATGCCCGTCAGTATGAAAGAAGCTATTTGCATATATATTTGCATGTATATGCAACCACACTTAATTTGCACCCTCGGCATGTGCAGTATCACTGTGGCCCCCATGGTTTCCAAAGCGGAGTAGCCCTGCTCTAGGGTACGAAGAGAGGCAAAGTTTCTGGGAAGAGCGGATAATGCACTATGCTAGTGAGCTGGTCAGCCATGGCTCTGTTTCTGGGGTACGGTAGGCAGAAGCCACACACCAAGGTGTCAGTGCTGTGGGCCAAGGTGAGCAGTTTGTTGGTGTAAATGATAATGGAGGTCACAGAGAGGCCAGGGAGCAATCCTGACTGCTGGGAGGATGGGGACTGCCTGAGTCAACATGTTCCTTCCTTCTCCAACATCTCTGCTTCAAGCAGAGGGGACAATAGGCGATTCAATACGCTATTAGGTGTATAGAGCCAGGGAAGACAGAGCTCCGAGGATGGAATTTTTGGCTTCTCTCCCAGAAATGAATCAGTGATGTGACTCCATCAACCTCAGAACCTAGGAGGTTGGCAACAGGGAGCTGTAGAAGCTGTGCAGGACAGCATCCTCTAGGCAGGAGCCTGTGGAATACAAAGCTAAGCTGTTGCACTGGATGACTGGGGTGTCACACAGATGCTTTCCAATTCATTTCAAATGCAGGCTTTCAGGAGGAGAGCAGATGCCCTATTGGCAATCTTGCCTGGTTTTGGGGTGAGAAGCCTGGAAATACATCACTGAAAATCTCAAGCTGTGAGAAGAAAAAGCAACTCGACTTGTCCAAGAGTGACTACGGCAGCACTTGGGTTTGCTGCGACGGACCGTGTCAAGAAAACAATACATCATGCTCAGTGGGGTGAGGTGACCTGTGTAGACAAAGGCCAGTGTTCCCAGACTGTGGTTCTGAGTGCGTTGTTCCCATTGCTGAGTGCAGTAGCGGTGAGTGGGTCAGAGACCCAACCCCAGGCAAGAAGCTGAGTCCTAGAGCAGGCTGGGTGAGGGGTTGGGGCTTGCTGAGAGGGAGCTCAGTGCTGAAAGTTAAGGAAGGGGTGCTGTGTGACACTGTTGGTGGAGCTGCTTTTCCTGACTCAGGCAGAATCCCTCAGCCATTCTCAGAAGTTTCCTGTTTCAAACCAGCACTTGCTCTGCTGCCAGCAGTATTTACACAGCAGGGTCTTTGGCATTTCTGTCCCTGAAAAAGCTGCTATTACTCACCCAGACTGGGCTGCAAGACAGGAACAAGCAACTAACCATTAGAACCCTTCACAGAGTGATTAGGCCTGGGAACAAAAATCCCACAGGATCAGGGGACACCATACAGCCTATTTCTTGAGTATAATAATGGCTAACAGACATGGGTAATTATCAAATCTCTCCCCCTGTCCTGGCAGCAATTAGCAAGGAAAAAAAGATTTGTGGGGTTTTCACTAAGTCGGAACGAGGTGCCACTATTCTAGGTTTATCTGTTGTGCAGCTGGAGGACTAAGGTCTTAATTCTGCAGCTTGATCCACCCAGCACAGGGCCTCTCTGATTCCAGAAGGAAGCACATAGCCTACATATTCAGCCAGGCCTTTGCCTAGCTTCCCACCATCTGAGCAAGATTCCATGCACACATCATCAGGCTGCACTTCAGAAATGCATACACCCATCCACACTGTCACTATCATGACACTGCACGTGCACTGAGCGCAGCTGTACACCTGTATGTACAGGGGGTAGAATTTGCATCCACAAATCTCATACTGCAGCTGCAAATTCAAACACAGAGTTGCGAACTTTCTGATTGCAGAAAACCAAACACTCTTGCCCTCCCTTCCTGCCCAGCCCCTTCCCCAAGGCCCCACTCTATCCTGTCCTTTCTCTGAGACCCAGCTCCTGCTCACTCCCCTCACCTACCACTCTCGCTCTTTTTCACAGGGCTGGAGTCCCCAGCTTACCTTGGGTTCTGGGGAAATGCCAAGGGGAGCCCAGGATCAGCTGGGACTCCCCAGCTGATCCCAGGCTCTACGGCTGCCCCTTTGACAGGCGCAGAGGCAGCATTTTAAAAGGGCAGCTGCCACACAGCTGATCTGAAGATCAGCTGTGCAGAGGCTGCCCCTTTGAAAAACCCCTTTCCCCCGCCTTTGCTGCCTCTATCTGATAGAGGCAGCAAAGGAGGAGGGAGGGATATAGACTAGTCAAAATACTATCCGATAAGCCAATGCTTATCCGATAGTCAACTAGTTGATTAGCCTTTTACATCCTTACACCAGACAGCCCTACACATAAGCCTGTCACTGTGACCACGGATGAAAGGCTGTGTATAGTGTACACAGAAGTGTTTGGGTTATCTACCTTTCTGTTCCATGCATGAGACACACAGGACTCCCTTTAACGGCAGCTGAGTCTGCTCTGGCTTCCACCTGGAGCAGTTACAGTGTTCCCTTCACCCATAATCTGACAGTGTGTCCCCCCATAGTTGATGTTTTACTTAAAGGCCCAGCTGCTAGATTCAGGTGCTCGTAGAATTTCAGCTTCCATTTGACAAGGCCAGTTTCCAGTCCATCTGGCTGCACAGCAATGTCTGAAAACGTGAAGTGTGACCTAACAGCTCAGAAACCAGCAGGCAAAGACAAAGACTTGGAAATGTATTAATTTTGGGAAAACCTCAGAGTTTTTTTTAGCCAGTCTCATGCTGTTTTGAGGCCAGGCCTGAGTATTGAGCATTCAGACCTGGTTATATTGTAGCTGTCCCTCCGGTTCCAGCACTAGTGACTTAGGTGTTTAGTGCTGGGGGCCTGGCCTCAGTCTCTGGCAATGACATAGGAATGAGTGACTGTCACTAAGACTCCTGCAAACCACAGCCACAAATGGGTGTGTGCCCAAAAAGGAGGCTGGCTCTGGAAGGCAGGACTATAACTCTAGTCTAGTCCTCCTCTCATGACTGTGTGTCTGGATTTTTCCTTTTGTTTGCCATGTTACTTCACCTACATGATGTCCTTCTTTCATCCATCAGCATAACGGGTGTGCAAGCTCCAAAATAAATATTTGTCCCTCTCTTCAGGATTTTCAGGGATTGCCCCTTATCGGCCAGGTTTAGCTATTGAATTTTAGGGTTTGAGACTGAGTGATCTCAAAGGAGAAAGGATAGACAGGTATGGCCCAGGCAGAGAGGATGGTGCCTTTCTCCCTGCTATCTATCACAGACCCAAGGGACCAGCACCATATTGATAGAGCAGCAGTTCTGGTGAAGGGGAGGGAACACTTCCTGGCTTAGCTGCTCCCTCTGCTTGCTAGGAACAGGGGCTTGCTAGATTCTGCCTGTATCAGCTACAGAGTGGTTTCAGCCTTGATAGAGCTATTCCACTTTCAGCAATGTTCTTAATTTCTTCAGACTTGGCAAGCACTGTACGGAATGGATTGAAATAGCTCAAGTTAGTCTCAGCCCAGAAGTTCAAAGTGGGTAAGAGGGAATATCTTTTTCTGGGCCAATGTCTGTGCGTGAAGGAGACAAGCTTTCAACCCACACAATCCTTTGGGTCTGGGAAAGGAACTTCATATCATAGCTAAATGTACTGATATTGTGTAGCATATTCTAAGGAATCCTTCAAGGTGAGGTTGCCCATTAACACAGGACAAAAGGCTCAGAGGGGTAGGCGTGTTAAGTCTGTATCTGCAAAAACAACGAGGAGTCCTGTGGCATCTTAAAGACTAACAGATTTATTAGGGCATATGCTTTCATGGGCGATAAAGGAGGATTTACTGACGAAGGCTTATGCTCTAATAAATATGTTAGACTCTAAGGTGCGTGCCACAGTACTCCTCATTTTTTTTTTTTTTTTTTTTTTTTAAAACAGACAACTTGGTGCAGTCTCAAACCGAGGAGCAAAACCCCTAGACACACCAGCTGGCTGGTGCTGTGCGCTGGCTCACTGAAGGAGCAGCGACTTGATCAGGCTTGGTGAGAGGCAGAGCATTGCAGGGGAGTCTCATTGTGCAAGGAGCAGCCAGGCTGGTGGAAGCCAGGGTGAGGTCACTGTGCTGGGTGTATGCCGAGTCAAAGCTGTACAGCATAGAGGCACCCAGGGTTGCAGGGCAGCTGATGACTCAATTTCTAACTGGGTGGGGCTGTCAACAGTCTACTAAGGTCCCACTTATCCCCTGCCCCTCCATAGAGCAAGCATCCTATGTGCAGCCACCAAACTCCCCATCATGCAGAATATAAGGCAGCCCTCATGCAGCCACACAACAAGCTAGGGCAGTGCCTACTTCCAGTTCCTCCCCCCATGACACTTCCCATATCCCCCCGGCAGTACAGCCCCTCTGCACCCCAAAAGAGCCCCTGGCTTACAGCCACACTAGCCTTACGCTGTGACAGAGGGGAGGACTCCTTTGGGAGCCTAAAGGAATGCAATTCATTCATTGCCTGGGGCAGAGTCACTCACAGGCCTCCTCAGTGCTCCAGCTGGCATTTGGGTCAGACATGTCGTTGGCAGATGTAAGTCAGGTCGCTCCCAACTATTCACTTGTGACAGAATCCAGGAAAGCTCTGGGTCCAGCTATTAGAGGAACTTCACTATCAAACTATCACATGTCCTCTGGACTGGAGCCCTCTCCGCCACAGCCAAAAGTGCCACAGCTGATGGAACCTGTGCCATCCATGAGTAAACACGACAGGATAGGATTGTGCAACCTTTCTTCCCAGGGGGAGCTGGCCTCATGCAGCAATTGCACTGGATGACTGGCCAGGAAATGAACAACAGGTTGTACCAGCTTTAGAGAGGCACTGGAAAACTGCCCCCAGCCTGGCTGAGACTTACAGGGAAGAAAATGTGTTGAGGCAGCCTCTGGGGAAATGAGCAGAAGGGGGTGTCCCAAGAGACAAGAACCAGGTCCGCATCTGGGCAAAATGGCAGAGTGCCACTGATTCATGCCAGGTGGTGATCAGGTCCCATATGCACAGACTTAGAATGCAAATGCTGGGGCTATGTGAAAAAGGACAGCTTGTGGTACTTACGGCCACAGTATATTATTGGAACTCAGCGTTTAATGAAGTTTCCAAAGGATGGTGGGCTATTTGGACAGGATCAGCCAGCAACACTCTGGATGAATGGTGTGTGTCTGCGTGTGTGTACACCTAGGGACCCTTCCACCTCACAGGGTCATACGTCCCAAGCTCCAGACCAAACCTGGAAGTCTGCACTGCAATGCAGCCTGAGCCAGCTGGCATGGGCCAGCATCGGGTGTCTAAATGCAGCAGTATAGCGATACCCCAAGAAAGCTGTCATTTCAAGGGCTTGTCCTGGAATTCCAGAGGCTGTAGGCCTGCCCCATGGAACTGTACAGATCCTTAGGGTCACTCCCAAGGGACTGGTTGCAGGCTGGGGCACATACCACATTCTGTCTCTGACATGGCTATCCCACTGGGATTCTTGAACTTTCCTCTGAACAGCTGGCACTGGCCTCTGTCAGAGACAGGAGACTGGACTGAGTGAAGCATTGGCTGAACCTGAGAAGCTGTGCTTCCTTTGTACTTCCCACACAGTCTCCTTTCCAGTGGAGTCCAGCACAGAAAGGCCCCATGGAAGGGAACTGGGCTACAGCTCACACTTGCCATTCACAGCATGCAGAGCAATACATGAGACAATTTCATGTGACAGAACTCTGGCAAAGGGATCCTGCACTTCCAGCTGGCACAGGAACACTCCCTCTGGGGCAGCAGAGCAGGGCGATCACAGAAATATGGCTACACCAGCCTTCTAAGGAACACTTTGGTCCTAGACAAGTAGCTCCGTAACCAAGAAGGGCACCCACTAACTAGACCAGGCTCAGACTTTGCCTGCTACAGGAGTTGGATCCAACTTGCCCTGGACTGTCCAGGCTGTTAATCTGCTTATTGGGGGGAGGGCGGGGAAGAGAGTTAGATTCCAGTTACAGATCAACTTTTAACCAGGGCTGGCTGGCAGACCTGGTCCTAGTTGCAGGGCAGATGGCGACCCAGCACTGAGCATACATTGGACACCCCGCATGAACCACTCTAGGCTGTCCCAGTTACAGGGAGGGAATCTTTCCTGCAAGGCTCAGCTACCTCAGAGAAGCAGTGATGTGGCAGAGTCAGCTATTTCCCCTGGGCATGACACAGCTCCCAAGTCTTCCCTTTTCATTATTATTTCACTCCTCAGTGCAGCACCCGCTCCTGCAGAAGTCTCATTCTGCTCCTCTGCAGGAAAGGGTGGCTTTTGCCCACAGTTCTACACCTGGCTCAGGCTCCAGGGACCATTGGAAGCTTCTCCAGATGAATGAATCACGGGCAAGGTTTCAATCACTGCTTGTTTTACATTAAGATTATGGTTTCCAAATGCTGGCCCTTGACATCACTGGCATTGGTCTGTGCACTTACAAATGAGAAATGCTTCCAGCCCTGACATTACTTAAGGTCACTGTACCCATGTTGGGGAAAATATATGGCAAAATTGCAAGGATGAATTCTTCAATTAGCAAATCTCCTCGAGAGAAATATGTTGATAGCACCTCACTCACCAAAGACCCTCCCATGCCTATTAGTGCTAAGAGGAGACAGCTGCTCTTTATTTTAACAGCCCCCAGTCCACCATTTATATTTGGTCCTGCTTAAACTGTGCGACCTTCACTTCATTTTCTCAGTCTGCAACACTGAGAATGAATTAAAAGACAAGAAAGTTTTCCACCCATCCTGAACTTCTTGGGCTAAGGTAAATAAGAGATAAGTTACATACAGGTTTTAATTCTTCTGTCTTTGGAGGGTTTGGTTGGAAATATATATGACTATTTGTTTGCAAAGGTTGGGGCTTCATGGACTTTGCATGAACACAAATAAGCAATTCTCCTGTTTGAAGCTGATTATTTTCAGGCATAACGGCTTTACGCAAGAGGGTTTTTCTTGCGCAAGAAGGGGCAGTGTAGACAGCTCCGTCTTGTGCAAGAGCCTCTTCTGCAAAAATGGCGGCTCATCAGCGATATTCCATGCTGAGCCTCATTTGCATAGCTCTGGCACAAGATCGCACCAGTATAGAGACAGCCAATGGTTAAAATACTATCAGCCACCAGCGGCCTATTTACTTGGGGCTAGAGTGTGGGGTAGACAACCTGCTCTGGTTTTGCCCACCCCCAGTTGTAAAACTGCCATGGCCTGGGATTTGGTGGGGTGGATTTGGTGGGGTAACTGAGAGGCAGGGTCTGGCAGCATTACATACCAGCACAGACATGTCACTCCCCTGAGATGACTTACAGAAAGTGAGCTGGGGACACATATCAGTCGCTGCTGCTATTTGACTCCTAGTTCAATGAAGACCAAAAACTGATTTGTGACACAGATCATTAGAATCAACTCAGGACAAGCCAAAAGCCTCCTGCTGCAGCAATGTGGCAGGCTGAGGCTAAGGATGTTAAATTGCGGTTAACTGACTAGTCAAGTAGTGGATGGAATTTCCCACTGGGGCTCTTGTACATTTCAAAGGAGGAATGTGGAACTCCAAGTGCAGCCTGGGGCCAGCAGGAAGTCCCGCTGATTCTGGGGTGGACACAGATGTGCCTGCTTTGAAATGTACAAGAGTCCCCAGTGGGGGGGCTCTTGTGCATTTCAAATCCACAGCGCCCTCATGGAGCCTGGGGCCAGTGGGGGCCTCCCCAGCTGATCCCGGGTTCCACTCAAATGCCGCGTGGAGCCCAGGATGAGCTGGGGAGTCCCCCGCTGACCCCACGCTCCAGGAGAGCGCTGTGGCTTTGAAATGCACAAGAGCCCCCGCTGGGGACTCTTGTACATTTCAAAGCAGGCACCAGCCTGCAGCCCCAGAGTCAGCGGAACTTCCAGGCATGCAGAGTGCCACATTCCTCCCTTGAAATGTACAAGAGCCCCAGTGTGGGCTCTTGTACATTTCAAAGGAGGAATGTGGAAGTGCCTATCGACTAGTCAATGGAAATTCCATCGACTACTCAACTAGTCAATTAACCTCCAGCTCAGCTGTGCGGCGGCTGCCCCTTTGAAACTCTGCCTTGTGGAGCCCAGGGGCATCTGATCCCGGGCTCCACACAGCATTTCAGCGGAATCCGGGATCAGCTGGGGACTCCCCAGCTGACCCCAGGCTCTACAGCGCTGCCCCTTTGAATGCTGCTTCCGTGTTTCAAAGGGGCAGCACCGCACAGCTGATCCCGGGCTCAGCTGTGGGGCGCTGCTGCTTTGAAGTACCCCTTCTTCCCCCCCCTTTGCTGAGGGGGGAAGACTAGTTGACTGACTATCCGATAAGCAAATGTGACTAGTCCTTAACATCCTTTGGCACTGAGCCAGGGCCTCAGCGCCGATTTAGAAGGAAAACTGCCACCTATTGAATCACTAGCGCCGCTTCCAGCAACGCAATTTTTTTTTCTTGGCAGTGTTCTATCTAAGAATTTGCTGCGCCCAGATTTGCATAACTTGAAAAAGTAAACTACAATACAGCTCAATATTATGAAGTGATAGATATGACGTAGGCTATAAATTACATTGCACATGATAAACTCTAGTTAAAGAAACGTGATTATTCTTATGAACGGGCCCTATTGTACAGACCGTTAAAGTGATAATGTCTTATTATGTCCTCTGGTCTGTGAGGTGTAGCAATATCTCACACCTACTTCATAATGATACATTAAACTTCAAACCTTTATATAATCTTTATAAGATGTACAATTTTTTAAAGCAACATTAAAAGAATGTTAACAACATTGCAAGGTCAAGTGCTTGAACGTTAGGAAATGCAAGATTTATGATTGCCTATGCACTATTAATTCCCTCCCCACACACACACACTCCAATGTGCATTGGCATTATGATACAGTCTGTACTTACATGATTACAGGCTATTTCCAGAGGACCCTGCCTCATTCAATGCATGAAAATAGTCTGTCTAGGTTCCAAATTATTTTTGGACTTTATAAATTAAACCTAACTAGCATAGCTGGGTTCAAAAAAAGCATTAGATATATTCATGGAGACAGGCCCATCAATGGCTGTTAGCCAGGATGGGAAGAGAAGCATCTCCATGCTCTGGGTGTCCCTAGTCTTGGACTGCCAGGAGTTGGGACTGGATGACAAGGGACAGATCACTCAACAAATTATTGTTCAGTTCATTCCTTTTAAAGCACCTGGAACTGCTGGACATGGTGAGAAGACAAGTTGTGACAGCAGATGGACAACTGAGCCAACCCAATATGGCCATTCTTATGTTCTTAGCACTTTGAATTCTTCATGGAAGGAGGAGCAGATTACTAGGTGCAGGGGTGAGGTGCTCCCAGTACAAGGCACTGCTTAGTAACACACTGTTAGTCCCACGCCAATATAATGCACAGGGCTTGACAAACCCCGGCGAGAGCTACTCACCAGCTCCGCACCGCGCATGCGCCAGATCGGTACTGCGCATGCGCGAAGCGCCGGTGAATGGGGCGCACGGAGCGACCGCCTGAAATCTACTCACCACGGGTGAGTAGATTCAGCGGTTTGTCGAGCCCTGATAATGCAGCAACCTGGCCTAACAGTGACCAAAGGGTGGTCACAAGATCTGTGTTTGAAAGAAAGGACTGCGTTCGTCTCTCCTTGCACTGAGGAGAACAGACGCTTGGGACTGGTCTACACTGGCACGTTTTGTCGCTAAAAACTGCTGGACCACAATGGAGGCAGACACAAGAGCCCTGGTTTGAATCTGCTCCAGAAAGCTTTTGGGCTCAGGCAGAGTGTGGGAGTTGCAATTCTCCTCCTTAAAGCATGTCCCAAATGATCTAGCACAGGCTACTGGGGGCCCTGGGGCTATGTATACACTGCAGAGTTTTTGCGCAAAAACGGCCATTTTTGCACAAAAGCTCACGGAGCGTCCACACTACAAGCGCGTTTTTGCGCAAGAAAAAGTACAGTAGATTGTCAGAAGACAGTGCTTTTTGTGCAAGAGTTATTCCTCTTTCTACAAGGAATAAGCCTTTTTGCACAAGAGTTCTTGCACAAAAAGGCGTGTGGACGGACAACAGGGGTTTCTTGCGCAAGGCGTCTGTGAATGGCCATCAGAGTTTTCTTGCGCAAGAGCGTCCATGGCAGTGTAGATGCTCTCTTGCGCAAAAGCTCATGGCAGTGTGGACATGCTCTTGTGCAAGAACTTTTTGTGGAAGATATCTTCCGCAAAAAATTCTTGCGCAAGAAGCCTACAATGTAGACCTAGCCTGGGAGTGTCAAAACTCTTGAAGGGTATGAGGCTAAGCATCAGTGCCTCACCTCAGGTATATCTGCACAGCCCCTGAACCAGAAAGCACCAAGCCTGTACACTCCATGGAACTGAAATGATATGTGCACCCTGTCATTTCAGGCATGAGTTGCTCTTTTCTGGTTCCACAATACAGTCTGGACCTGGTGCCCTCTGCCTCATTCTAAATACTGCAGCCACCCTCTCCCCAGCCCTAACAGCTGCTGCATTGTATAATGTCCTGAGTTCCATCCCCAGTGATGTGTCCAAGATACTTCCTGCCATGACATATTACTGAGCAGCTAAAAGCCTGGCTGAAACATAGTAGAGCCTCACACTTACCAACACTTTGAGAATGGAGGTTGTTCATATCACTGTATAACGGAACACTGACTTAATATAGCTTTGAAACTTTACTGAAGAATCGAGAGAATTTGCCAAACCACAGGAGGTCAATATTGTCCAGCAGCATTACCAACACTTCCATTGCTTACTGGACTGTTAGAAGACATTTGGGATATTTTAGAGCTAAATAACAACAGCACAGAACACTGAGAGCCAGGACTGGCGGCTATAAACAAACTTTATAGGATGACGGGAAACTTGGGCATACCCATAATAAATGGACATCTGGCTAACTAATATCATGTCGGACAATGGATCTGCCGGACCACAGGGTGTTGGATTAGAGAGGTTCAACCTGTAGCTGCACTCCATAAGCAGTTGACCATACCAGAAACATATAACCTGTCCAATTCCAAGATTCCCCTGACCAATTCCAAGGAACCTTTTTCAGATACTCAGTAACAACTCAAGTGCTGCTCCCTCTTCCAGGATCTTAAATACAGAATTATCTAAGAATTTCTCTCCATGTGTCCCTCTGTGCCGTCCCAGGTTCTTTGTCACCTTGCTTCCCTTGGAATGGTCCCCTTGACCTAATCCCTCCATTAGGGTGGTTCTGCATCATCAGCTTCCACACAGGCCTCTGTCTTTGGTGATACTGAAAGCAATGACAATAGCTAGACACCTGAAGTGATTGACAGATACTGATGCACATGACAACAACATAAGAATTATCTGAAATCAGGGAGTTCTGATCATCAGAAGAGAAAGCTATGTGAAAAATATGATCACAGCTGTGTATGTGATCCAGGCCCAGAGCCAGCTAGTACCATTTTTGTTGATAACTACATTGATTTGGCTCAAAGGACAGAGACTTGGAAGAACAATTCTCATTGGCACAAGCAGGCCATTTCTCTCACAGCCTTCGGTTTTCTGTAGCTAGTCCAGCAAATTGTGCACCCAGCCAACACAAATAGCCAGAGGGACTGTGTGGAGGGAATTAATGTGCCATTGTGCTGGCAGACAGTTTGGCTCTAGTAGGAGACACTTAACAGCACTTCACTGCTAGCAGCACACTGGAGAGAAAACAGAAGCCAAAACCATACAGAGCTTCAGTGCCTCAGGACATTCCCCAGGCAAGGCAGCCTCTTTCCCTGGGTCTCTGCATACCCCTCATTCACCAGCATGAGGGCTTGGCCCCACCTCAGCCCTGGCATGTTGCCCCAGCTTTGGTGAGTGCAGGGGAGTTTAAGGGGCATTGGGTTGGTACTGCCAGTCATCCATAGCCTCCCCAGGCTGGCATGGCACCCAGGCCAGTCTCTGCTTACAGTTATGAGCTACGGGAGGTCTCTTACTATGCAGACCCTCTGCTAGCTCATCCGACCAAGTGTTTTGAGCCCAACATGTGTCCAAACATTCCTCTTTGTTGAGCCCACAACAACCCACCTTTTGAAGTTAACGTTTTATTTCCTATGTTCATCTAGATTGACATAAGGCCTTTGACAGTCATTCATTATAACGGATAGATGAGCAGAAGACCACATAGGTAATATTCTTTAGAGTCATAAAAACACACACATCTTTGATCTTAAGGCTAATTAAAGTCATTGGATGATGGGCGATCACTTGTTGCCGAGTATGATCATCTGCCATGGGAATTCTGGACCTTCAGGTGGCTGATAAGGCTGATCCTTGAACCACAACTTCTATTGCAGCAAAGGACAGATGTTTCCAGGTACAGCAGGAGGCTGCTGACCATGATTAGAAGCCAGTCTCTCCTTCCTCCTCAGCTTGTTGGCAAGCAAATTCAAAATGCAGGGGGCCATTGCATAGGACTTGTCTCCATTTTGGACAATCCTGAGCAAGTGTCTCCAAGTATCAACGCTAATGTTGCACTTCTTTAAGTTACCCTTTAGCAAGTCCTTATAATGCTTCCGTTGTCCTCCCATGTTATGGTATCCTGCTTTCAGCTCAGAAAACAGGACCTGTTTTAGGAGGCAATGGGCTGGCATCTGAACAGTGTGACAACTCCAGCGAAGTTGCTGACGGATGATCATTGCCTCGATACTGGTGGTCTGTGCCTCTTCCAGAACACTGATGTTAGTGCAACTGTCTTCCCATTTGATCGTCAAGATCTTGCGGAGGCAGCATCAGTGATAACTCTCGAAGACTTTTAAGTGATGTCTGTAGGTTGTCCAGGTTTCAGATCCGTACAATAATACTGGGAGACTGACAGCTTGATAGACAAGAAGCTTGTTAGCTGTTCAAATGTTGTGCTCTTCAAAAACTCTGTGCCATAAACAGACAAAGGTGCACTGGCACAGCACAGACAATGTTGGATTTCTACATCAATATCTGCCTTGTATGGAAGACAACTTCCAAGGTAGAGAAAATGATCAACACTCTCCGCTGATTTTAATAGATGGGGCATATGTATGGTGACCATATTTTCTGAACCAAAATTAGGGACACAGTAGCCACACCGCCTGACCTCTGTTAACCACGCCCCCGACTCCCATTAGCCACACCTCTGGAGGTAACACTCTCGGGGTCAAGATGGACACATGACCAGAAGTAAAAGGTGTCATGTGACCCCCTTTAAGAACTTTTCCCACCATCCTCCTACCAATAGGGATGAGTTTGGCCTCCACCGAACCCCTCTCATGCAACTATCCTGCAATTGCATTAACCCAATTTGTGTCACAATAACTCGGGGGGGTGGGGAGGGGGAGTGCTGGGGGAAGTGTTCCCTCTAAGAGTTTCCTCCCGTGAGCGGAATGAATTTTGTGTTGTGCTCTAGCACTGAATTCATGTGGCTTGTTTGGGTGTGCCACTGTGGCACCCAAGTTATTAATAAATATCTTATTAACCTGTACCTTTTCCCCCTGCTGCCCTGTCTCCTCCACTTACTCCATCAGCTCCCCTGGTGCCTGCTGCCCCCCCCCCCATCCCTCACCCTCCTCTGCTGTCCTGACTCCTACCCTTCTCACTGCCCTCAGCCCTCATGGGACCTGCCCCCCTGTACCAGCCCTTCTTTTCCCCCTGTGCCCATCCCCTCTCCTAACATCTCCCTCTACACACCTGCCCTGCCTCTCTCCTCTGGTGCTGGTCCCTCCCCTGCAGGTGTCTGCTCTTCTGCTTCACCCCCAGAATCCCCTGGCACCTGCACCCTCCTGGTGCCTCCCCCTTCCCTCACTGCCCCTGCTCCCCTGGCCTCTTTTTCCCTGATGCCCACCCCCTCACCCCCCGTTCTCCTCATGCCCCTGTGCCCTCACACATGCCTTGCTCCATTCCCACCTGATGCCCACCCCTCCTTTCAACCCTTTTCTCAGCACCTTCCCCGCCCCCTATAGCCCCAATGCCCCTTCTCTCCCAGCATCACCCTGTCCACTCCACTCTCCAACTCCCACTGACACCTCCTCTCCCTCCTCCTGCCCTTTTCCTCATTGTCTCCACTTGCCCCCTGGCATCTGTCGCTCCTCCACCCTGTCCCTTGGTGCCTTCCCCTTTCTTCTCCTGTCCTGCCCCCCTCCTCTCAGCACAAGCCCCTTCCTCTGCCACCCCCCTTTCCCCTAGTTTTGCCCCTGCCCCTCCCCCACTTTGCGGGGCTGGAGTCTGTGGTTGGGCCCCAGAAGTCCCCAGCCGCTTCCAGAGGAGGACCACTTGCTGGGTCTGGAGCTGGGCCGCCCACAGTGCTAATTTTACTGCAGCCCCCGCACCAGCTTTGGCTCACATTAGCAGGAGCACGGGGGGGGGGGGGGGGGAGGGTGAAGTGAAGATCGTATCTGCAACTTCGTGACATGGTCAGAAGCCACTCGGTGACTCTGGTAGAATTTCTTCTGACAAGTGCAGAAGACAGGTTGCAAGGACCTGGGCCAAAACTTTGCCTGCAAGAGCAAGGAGAGAGATACCATGATAGTTTCCACAGTCCACTTTATCTCCTTTCTTAAAGAGGGTAACAATTAAGGCGTCCCTCATTTCACTGGGTGTATCCTCTTTTATCCAGATTTTAAGGATAAGCAGGCTGAGCTACTGAACTAACTCTGATCCATGGTCATTAAAGATGTCAGCAGCCTTCATCCGCCTTCACAGCCATTGTACCATTACATAACAGTTTCACCTCCGTTGTGCAGTTATCCTCTGTCTGCTTTGCAGTTGAGGACTTCTTGGATTACATTTTGTCTCGATCCTCCCCCTCGACCATTCTCTGCCATGGGTAACCCCTAAAGGAGGACATGACTCCAGGCAGCATCGCTCTCGGGATCATTGGAAAACAAAAGCCTCTCCACCACTACAAGCTGATGATCCATGGAAGGGAGTCATAGGATCTAGACACACACACAGCGTCTGGATTTCTTAATACAGAGGAACAGGCTCCTGAGGCTCTCAAACTGTCCAGATTACTGCACCTCTTTCAGGAGTCTGAAGCCCACGCCCTGCCACCGGGACTGAAGCCCAAGCGCCAGGTGTCGATGCATACAACTTAGCTTCCCAGCCCCCCTGTGGCATGTGGCCCTAGGCAACTGCCCTGCATGCCAGCCCTGCACTTGGCAATCTCTCCCTACTGTCCCATGGCCCCCAGGTTGAGAAGCACTGAACTACATAAGTTGACAAATTCCCTTGAAGGCCTCTCTCTTATACCAGACATCACTACAATATTCAGGTTTCTTTCAGTGGCAAAGTACCAGTTGCTTGTCCCAGGTTAACTGCACCTTAATGCTCACAGAGACAACACTCGTAGCCAATCCTATAAATCTAAAAATGTATTAACTAGGAAAAAGAAACGAGAGGTATTCACACACCCACCCACCCCCTTACAGATTTAAGGTTCAAAAGGTAATAAATGCTTCTGTAATAAACTTCCCGGGACAGCTAAGCCACGCTAAACCTGGGAATCTCTTTCTTATGTCTAGAAAACCTTGCCCTTCAGAGTCTAAGCAACATAGAGACAGAATTTCTCCTTGTCAGAAATTTTTATTCCCTTTCTGCCTGTCTGATGCCAGCTCAGCTATAGAACGAAGTCACTTGCATGTCTCCTCTTCATGGGTGGGGGAGAGTAATCAATGTCTTTTGTTCTTCTACGGTCCATAATAGTCTGTCTGGTGCCAATCAGGGCCTCCAGACTGCACCTAATCTTACTGTGGGGGACAGGATCTGGTTGTCAACCAGAAATCTCAGGTCAACTCAACTATCAGACAGATTAGATCATCAATACATAGGTACGTTCAAGAACCTGAAGCAAATAAACCCAGTGAAGTTCAAAATTCCCTACTGGAGTCAATGAAAACCCAGTCAGTATTCTATGTTTCCTTCCTAAAAACCATTGGTACAAACCATTTCTTGGTTGGTCCACCCTGACACTGCCACATATAAAATGATTCAGTTGGGGTTGGTCCTGCTTTGAGCTTGGGGTTGGACTTGATGACCTCCTGAGATCTCTTCTAACCCTAACCTATGATTGTATAATGGTCCAAAGACAGGAAGAATACCTACTCCAACAGATTCTGGACTCCAAACAAGTGCAGGGTAAACTTAATTGCCTAATGGATTAGAAAGGCTGTCTTCCTGACAAGCCATGGGAGCCAGCAGAAGACGTCCATGCAGCAGATCTACTGTGGGATTCCTGCCAAGCTCATTCTGAGAAGCCTGGGATGAGGGCACCCTTGAGAGGGGAGGGGTAATGCCAAGATAAGCTCCTTCAACAGCTAAGTCTGGGGAACTAAGCAGCTCAGTCCTCAGGCAAAATTAACAAGTTTAGCTGCGGTAGGATAGCCTGACAGCCTCAACCTCAACAGCACATCTCTGGCTGCTCAGTGCTTATGTCAACAGCTGCAGTCACTGCTATGCCTGCCTTGTTCCCAGTCTTATCCCTGTCCTGCTGCAGTCCCCCTTCCCTGCTTATTCATGACTCCAACTCTGATTCCTGGCAGCTGACTCTTGCCCCAACCACTAACCCACCCCAGTCATGACACAAGCTTTTGTGGATCCTGTTCTTGGGGATTCAACACCTCTCACGTATTGTGTAGGGAGCCTGGGAAACTAGTTCAGGGCTACACATTCCCCAGGCTGGCAAGGAACCTAAATACTAGATGCTACAATACTCAGCCTAATTTAGTCCCTAGTGCAATTTTCAAAATTCCAGTAAGTGCCTAACTCCCCTGGATTTGAAAAGTCCATTACACATAAGTCTATGACTTAGTCTGTCAGTGAGGAACATCTAGCTTTTTTTATTAGGTCTATCAGGTGGTCAAATAAAGTAATGAACCCGCACGGAGGTACACCTGCCCCACAATGACAGCACTTTACAGGACCTAAGCCTGTGAACCACTTCTACAAGTTCTGTAAAACTAGAATGATACTGAAAAAACTTCAGAGGGGTAGCCGAGTTAGTCTATAACTGGAAAAACTTATAAAACAACAAATAGTCTTGTAACACCTTAAAATTAACAAAACATGTATTGGATATCATGAGCTTTCATGCACACAACCCACTTTTTCAGATGAACTGAGAAAACTGTTAGTTGTTGAGTGAACGATCAGCGACATCTAGTGGCCAAAAAATTTTAAAAAACTACTAGTCCTGTAGCATGAAGTTAAGGGGTCCAAGGTACAAAAAATAGAGAAAGAGAGGGGATGGGAAAAGAAAGAGAAGGAAAAAATGGGGGAAAATATGGTAGGTTAGAGTGTCCATGCTAAATGAGGCTCATAGAGTGGGCTCTAAGTAGCCCATTTAGCATGTAGCTCCCACCAATGTTATTAAGTCATTGTAGAGGGCAAGTTATGCCACCTCCATGAGGGGGATAGCGCTTAGGTTGATATAGTTAGGCCAATACAGTGTCAGTGCAGACACTGTGTGTTGCTTACATCAATTGCTGATGCCTGTCCAACAATGCCTTACACTGGTAGTTCAATCAGGGCAAGCAGTGTAGGGTGAGACACACACCGCTGACACAAAGAGGATAGGGTGGGATGTGTAAAACATATTCAATTGCTACAGTGGCCCATGTAACTTAGGTCAACTAGGTATAGAAGCATAGTTTCTTTGGTTTATTCCTGTGCCATATCCCAATAGAATTGGTGGGGTTGCAAAGTTGTAACTAACAGCTACATTTGGCCCATTTTATTTGCTTATTTCAGTTTCTTTTTTAAAAGCACCTACTACTTTAATCTCTTATTAGTAGACAGAGGAATGACAGAACACAAGCAGAACCCAAAAAGGGTGGCTGAAAGCCACTATCACCACTGCTGCCTAGGAAGCGTGAACAAGATTGTGGTCATAGGTAAAAAATTAACCCTCATAAACTATCAGACCCAACCCGTTGGAGGAGCAAAATCAAATGGCAAAAATCTTTGCACCTAGCCTCGAAAAGGTCAATCCTAGGAATTGGCAGCAGGAATGTCTCAAAAGATCTTTACTGCTACATGGCTATAGAATGAACTCGGACAACTGGGACCTACAGCAGAGCTCAAGAGACACTTCTTGTGCTTGGATTTTTCTGACTGGAAAACAAGCCCAAATTGCTATTGTTGCCAAGAAGAGAAATATGGATCACAGACCCTCATGTATCTCCAGTGCACACAAATATACAGCACTAAATTCCTACCTTCCAACTCTTCTTGAGAAGGTCTGTGTTATTTTAAGAGAAGTTTTGGAAAAGATAAGAACAAAACCCTAAGGAGCTGGCTAAAAAAACCCCAACAAAATACAGTTGTCTGGTAATTGTTTCTGAAGCCAAAAGCAATATATGTGGCAAATGTAAAGACTTAATCAAGTTGGAACTTGTATTTTTGCCACTCTAATGCTAAGTCAAGTTAATGCACTGTCATGTGTCTTCCACTGTGACACTTCTATAATGAACAAACATGAACAGCAGAATACACAAAATATTCCATCAAACCTGTCTCAAATTACTTACATCCAACCAGCAACTGCCAGATCAAACTGCAACTCTTAACAGCTCTTCATGCCCACAGGCACAGGGTACACTGTCTCTTCTTAGATCCAATTAACCTATGACTCCCACACACTACTGTCATGGTATTTATCCAAAAATACTGTGTAAGATGTCATATGAAAACTAACAACATGCTTTCATTAACATTATTGTAAAGCGTATGTGTTAATGATATATATAACATTATCAATTCCCTCTGAATGATGTTACTGAACATGTTTAAGACCAGATAACCTAGCCTCAGTAAAGGTTATAAGTAGGTCTGTCCTAGACAAAGGAATGTGGGTTACCTCAATTTACTTATTAGCATTAAACAAAGCTATCCAATTAAAGTAAGTGGGAGTTATCTTGAGCTGGAACTTGACAGCCAGAGAATGAACATGGCTCTTGCACCCCAGAGACAGGAGCCAACCTTCAGGAGGCTTTGCTAACCTATGAAACAGACAACCCTTTTGTGGATATAAGGAACAGAGAGACTCCAGCTTTCTCTGAGGTGACAAAGGAACCATGTGATTTGAACTCTGTGATGGGTCCTGGCCAGCCTGGCACCGGTGCAAAGGCTGTTAGAATATTGTATCCAGTTCCACAGTTCAAGAAGGATGTTGATAAATTAGAGAAGGTTCAAAGAAGAGACAAGAATTATAAAACAATTACAAACTGGTTTTATAAACTCAGAGCTCAAACTATTAAGACAGGTCTCAGTTTTCTCCATTGGGTATTTCTGTAGGCAGAGCTTGTGAGTTGTCAGAATTCTGCATTGTGGTAAGCAACAAACACTGCACTTCACAGAGATACTGTTTAGCCCTGACAACAGGAGCAGTGCTGATATTCATAGCTGACAGAGGAGGAGTGGAGCAATAAGATTTAACAGAACTCACCACCACTGAGCCAGGCAACTCAGACCTCAGACGGAAATAGCTGGCTTTATTCTCCAATACATGGGAATACTGCACTGCTTTTCCAACTTCTTATGTAGGTGAAAAAACAATGAACAAATGGCAACACTCCTGCACAGAAGAATGTCCCCCATAAAACACCATTTTAGAGCCAGTATGTCCCTTCAATTCAAAGAGACTATAAGAGGGTCCAAGTTCCTGCTGAATTTTCTCCAACAGAAAGGTAGCGTCACTTAAATACAGTACTGAAATGTTTTCACATGCCAGTTTTACAACCTACAAATCATAGTACTATAACTAGAATATTAGAGGAAAGAGGTCTCTCCCCTCCTCTACCTGGTACATTGGAGAGCACTTTTTATAGAACCAATCTATTCCTCCTGTATGAGCCCATCAGATTTCCCCACTTGTGTGGGCCTTTCACACAGCAAAGGAGGAGAGAAAAGCAATGATAAAACCCAAATCTGTGATTGTAAAACAGCAAACATGGACAGGAATGTGTATGTGTATGAGTGTCTGGGAAAGGGTGAGCATATCTAATGGCTTAACTCAATTTTTGTCACTCACTAGATTTCAAGTTGACAGGGTCACTAGAATCAGTATGATGGAGATTCTACAGAAGTGTCCTCTCTCATCACATAACAGCAGGAAAGTAGGAGAACTCTTCCATCAACAGTTACATTGTAGATTACTGGGAAGCAAGCTAGCTGCAGGGCAGTAGCACAGCATACTCCTATGCAAACTGGGAAGCACCCAGCTCTCAGGATAATTCAATCACTTGGTCTCAAGCTGTGGCCTGGGATTCCAACAGACACAATGCACTCAACCTCCCAAGAGAAATCTGGGCATTACTAACAGAT
Source organism: Pelochelys cantorii (assembly GCA_032595735.1). Classification (NCBI taxonomy): domain Eukaryota; kingdom Metazoa; phylum Chordata; order Testudines; family Trionychidae; genus Pelochelys; species Pelochelys cantorii. Next base: position 131,867,738 of record CM064330.1, read on the forward strand.
TCCAGAGACAAGTGGGCCCAGAGAAGCACTGCCACAAAGTGAGTGTTGTTGCTAAGGTAGATAAAAAACTTCTTTCCCCTTATGTTCTGAGTGGAACTTAAATTTTACATCATATTTGGGTTACATCTTTAACTGCAAGACAACTTCTGCAACCTTCTCAAATCCTACCTGTGAGTTCACAGCTGCTCTACTCAGCAGAAAGAGTACCCATCACTGTTTGTACAAATTTCGCAAAATTACAATTCCTTCCTGATAAAAGATGCAATTACAATTCCTTCCTGACAAAACACTGATTTTCAATGGAAGTTTCAGATTTAGAATGGCAAGTTTAAATATCTGAGAGCCTCTCTCCCCACACCCCCTGTGGCAAGCACATTCTGTCCCCCTCTGAGGCAGGGAAAAGGGTATTACAGCTGTGCAGATGAGTGAGTTTGCCTTTACCCTCAGGGCAGTGAAAACAGTTGCCCTTCCCTACAAGTCTGTGTGGCCTTGTGGCTAATTAATATGGCCACCCTCTTAGCCTGTCTGTGTGGCCTGATGAGCAGACACAACCATCCAGGGAGATGACGGGTAAGGGAACCCAGGCCTTTACTGCTCCATCAGGTCGCAGCCCTGGGCCCTATCAGCAGTGTGTGTACTCATCATGAGTCAGAAGGGATTCAACTGAAAACACTTATTATTCTGTTATACAACCGTATCAATGGCTAGTCTCTCAGGCTGCTTCCTACCTTGTCTTCCAGTGGCAAGGTCCATGGTCCTCAGCTTGTGAAAGCTTCAATGGTTACATCTCTTGGCATCTGCAGGTAGCCAGGTATCTGCCTAGGTCTTAGCATGGCTGGCCTCCATGATGTGGGGCTTCAACAGCTCCTGGGCAGGGGCCTGCAATGCACATCCTCTTTCTTCAGTGGTCCAAACTGACTAAACTGAGCTGCTCCCTTTTACACTGGTGCCCCAGTTGGAGCATGCAGGGCAGGGATGAGAGGAGCATTGTCTTCCTCTGCCCAGAGTACAGGATTAATGCTTCCTTGTCCGGTATGGGGCAAGTACACCCCATCACACCTCCATCATAAAATGGCTTCAATCTAGATTCCATGTCAGAATTAACCTATGCAGCTTTGTATCATTAAGGCTCCTTCCGCCTTGAGAACTATGAAAAATGGGAGCAGGAAGACATACCCACTCAGCCTGAAGCAGAGCAGGAGTGTCCGAAGCTGCCTCCAGACAACCCTGGACGGCACCTGGGAAGACACCTCAGGTGCTTTACCCCCGAGGCGTCGGGCGGCTCTAAGAGCGGAGAACTGGCGGCAGGGTGACGAGGCCACGTGTCTGAGCCCGCGGACTCGATGTCTGTGCACAAGGTACTTGGTCTCTCTGGGCCCGCGTTTGCGCCCCTGGGACGTGGGCTCTTAGGACAGCGCCTCCCTCACGAAGGCCCGGGCGGGCGCGGGGCGGGGGCGGCTGCGGCTCGGGCCCACGTCCATGGCCGCTCTGCGCTTTCGAACTGGCTGGGCCAAACGGCCCCTCCGCTCTAACCGCCGCGCCCAGCGCCCGCGAGCCCCGGGGCCTGCCGCAGACACGCCGGCCAGAGGGCGGGCCCGAGCCGCAGCCTGTGAGGCTAGGCCCGCGACCAGTTGCAGGCGCGCAGGGCGCTCGAGAGAGCGGCGAGCGGCCGGGCGCGCCGCCCGAGCCACGCGGGCAAGGCGGGAATCCACCAACAGTCAGAAGCGAAGCCCCGCCCCCTCGCCTGCCTCGCCACGAGGGCTCAGGGCGCGCTAGGCCGGTCACGTGAGGGTGTCCAGACGCTCCGGCGGAAGTAGGTGTGCGCGAGACCGGAAGTGGCGCTTGTTTCTCTGTCTGGTGGGAGCTGAGGCGATCCTGGGTGGTTGAAGATGTCGATAGAAATCGAGTCCTCGGAGTGAGCGGCGGGGGGGGGGAGGCGACGCGACGCGACTCCCGGGGGAGGCGGGTTCCGGGCAGGGCCCGTAACTGGTGTGTGTCGGCCTGCGGGAGGGTGACTCTGGCCTGCTACCCGGCTGGGGAAGGGTGGCCCGGAGCCCGTTACCGGGGGGGGGGGGGCGGGTACCTGGCCCGGGGCACGGTTACCGGGGCCGTTCCGGGGGGGGCGGGGGGGGGGACGGGTGGCCCGGGGCCCGTACCGGTGGCCGGGGGCCCGTTACCGGGCTGGGGAAGGGTGGCCGGGGCCCGTTACCGGGGTACGGGCTGGGGAGGGTGGCCCGGGGCCCGTTAACCGGGGGCCGGGGCGGTACCGGGCTGGGGAAGGGTGGCCCGGGAGCCGGGTGGGGAAGGGTGGCCGGGGCCGGTTACCGGGGGGGTACCTGGGGAAGGGTGGCCCGGGGCCCGTTACCGGGGGGGGCGGGTACGGGTGGGGGAAGGGTGGCCCGGGAGCCCGTAGTGGCCCGGGGGCCCGTTACCGGGCTGGGGAAGGGTGGCCGGGGCCGGTTGGGGAAGGGTGGCCGGGGCCCGTTACCGGGTGGGGGAAGGGTGGCCCGGGGCCCGGTGGGGAAGGGTGGCCCGGGGGGCCGGGTACCGGGGGGGGGGGGCCGGGCCGTACGGGGGGGGGGGCCCGGGGCCCGTACCGGGCTGGGGAAGGGTGGCCGGGGCCCGTTACGGGGGGCGGGCGGGGACGGGTGGGAGGTGGCCCGGGGCCCGTTAGCGGGGGGGGGGGGGGGGGGTACCGGGCTGGGGAAGGGTGGCCCGGGCCCGTTGGGGGGGGGGGCGGTACTGGGGGGGAGGGTCGGGCTGGGGAGGGTGGCCCGGGGGTTAGGGGGGGCCGGGCTGGGGAGGGTGGCGGGGCGTGGGGGGGGGTACCGGGCTGGGGAACGGTGGCCTGGGGCCCGTTACCGGGGGGGGGTGGGTTGAGTACACGGTGGCCTTGTTGTTGTGGGGTTACCTCGGAGGGGGAAGTTGAGCCTGTCCCTGTCTGTCCCTATGTTGCTTTGCTCCCCCACTCCCCGCAGGTGATCCGGCTCATTATGCAGTACCTGAAGGAGAACAGCCTTATGTGCACTGGCCCTCTCCAGGAGGAGACCTGGTCCCGCAACACTGTGGACAGCTTGAGAGTTTGTGGCAGACGATCACAGTGGGCACTGGGACAGTGCTACAGGCTATACAGTCCCCAGCTTCCAGACAAGACCCTGATTGACCTTATGACAGGTGGATGTGTCACCAACAGAGTATCAGCCATACGCTCTATTGTGCATTTATGGAATCACTCGTTGCCCTTAACTACAAAATCAAAGTTATCAGAATGTCCAAGGGAAGATACTGGGTCCGGGGCCAGAATGCAGCCGGGGCCCGTGATGAGTGCCTGAAGTTCCCACCAAGGGTAAAACTAGGGTTGGGGGAAGGAAATTAACTGTGGTCATTTAACTCTTTGGCTCGGATGCATTTCTCAAAGAGTTATGCTTTTGTTTTTAAAGTAGACTAGGAAGTTATCGGGGATTTGTTAAATACATACTTTCAGCATCAATAATGAATTAAGGCTCCGGAAAACTGAGTGGAGTCCCGGCTACCCCCGCTGTGGCTCTGAACTACTTTGCGCTGGCTCCTAAACAGTTTTAATGCAGAGCCAAGTGGGAGTTGGCCGGGCATGGCATGAGCCAGGACTGAGCCAGCCTGCCAGACAGCCTGCAAGGAGGGAGGAGGGAACTGTGTGTAGCCGTAGCATTAACCGATAAGCATGCTTATTGGTTAAGTTTAATCATACCTGCACATCCCTACTTTACAGTAGTAAATACTATTCCATGGTTTAACTGTTAATAAGAGTTGATTGTACGTGTGAATACTAAGTTTGTTTATGTTCTCGGTTGTTCTGGATATAGAGCCGTGAATTGGGTGCTGCGTCCCTTCGGGCAAGGCGGCTGGTTAAACCGGCTGGGGAAGGGTGGCTCCGGACCCGTAGGCCTTGCCGGGAGGGGGAGGTGGGTACCGGGCTGGGGAAGGGTGGTCCCGGGGCCCGTTACCTGGGGGAACTGTTGGAAGGTGGCGGGGAAGTCGAGGGGGGGGTACCGGGCTGGGGAAGGGTGGCCCGGGGCCCGTTACCGGGGGGGGGGGGGGGCGGGTACCGGGCTGGGGAAGGGTGGCCCGGAGCCCGTTACCGGGGGGGGGGGGGCGGGTACCGGGCTGGGGAAGGGTGGCCCGGGGCCCGTTACGGGTGGGGGGGTGGGTACCGGGCTGGGGGAAGGGTGGCCCGGGGCCCGTTACCGGGGGGGGGGGGGGTCGGGGGGAGGGCGGGCCTGGGGGGGGGCGGGTACCGGGCTGGGGAAGGGTGGCCCGGGGCCCGTTACCGGGGGGGGGGGGGGCGGGTACCGGGCTGGGGAAGGGTGGCCCGGGGCCCGTTACCGGGGGGGGGGGGGGCGGGGGGGTACCGGGCTGGGGAAGGGTGGCCCGGGGCCCGTTACCGGGGGGGGGGGGGGGGGGGGGGGGGGGGGGGGGCGGTACCGGGCTGGGGAAGGGTGGCCCGGAGCCCGTTACCGGGGGGGGGGGGGGGCGGGTACCGGGCTGGGGAAGGGTGGCCCGGGGCCCGTTAGCGGGGGGGGTGGGGGTACCGGGCTGGGGAAGGGTGGCCCGGGGCCCGTTACGGGGGGGGGGGGGGGGGCGGGGGGGAGGTGGGGGGTGGGGGGGGGGGCGGGGGGGGGGGGGTACCGGGCTGGGGAAGGGTGGCCCGGGGCCCGTTACCGGGGGGGGGGGGGGGGGGCGGGTGGTACCGGGCTGGGGAAGGGTGGCCCGGGGCCCGTTACCGGGGGGGGGGGGCGGGTACCGGGCTGGGGAAGGGTGGCCCGGGGCCCGTTACCGGGGGGGGGGGGGGGTACCGGGCTGGGGAAGGGTGGCCCGGGGCCCGTTACCGGGGGGGGGGGGGGGTGGGCTGTGTGGGTACCGGGCTGGGGAAGGGTGGCCCGGGGCCCGTTTATGCGGGGGGCGCCGGGGGTGGCGGGTACCGGGCTTGGGGACAGGGATGGCTCCGGGCCCATTACCGGGGGGGGGGGGCCGGGTACCGGGCTGGGGAAGGGTGGCCCGGGGCCCGTTACGGGGGGGGGGGGGTTGTGGCGGGTACTGGGCTGGGGAAGGGTGGCCCGGGGCCCGTTACCGGGGGGGGGGCGGGTACCGGGCTGGGGAACGGTGGCCTGGGGCCCGTTACCGGGGGAGGGGTGGGTTGAGTACACTGGCCTTGTTGCTTGTGGTTACCTGCTGGAGGAGGGGAGCTTGAGCCTGATCCCTGTCTGTCCCTATGTTGTCTTTGCTCCCCCACTCTCCCGCAGTGTGATCCGGCTCATTATGCAGTACCTGAAGGAGAACAGCCTTCATCGTGCACTGGCCACTCTCCAGGAGGAGACCACTGTGTCCCTCAACACTGTGGACAGCATTGAGAGCTTTGTGGCAGACATCAACAGTGGGCACTGGGACACAGTGCTACAGGCTATACAGTCCCTCAAGCTTCCAGACAAGACCCTGATTGACCTCTATGAACAGGTGGATGTGTCACCAACAGAGTATCAGCCATACGCTCTATTGTGCATTTATGAACATCACTCTGTTGCCCTTAACTACAAAATCAAAGTTATCAGAATGTCACAAGGGAAAATTACTCGTTGGTCCTGGGCCAGAATGCATGCCTTGCAGCACTGGATGAGTGCCTGAATAGATTCCCACCAAGGGTAAAACTAGGGTTGTGGGGAAGAAATTAACTGTATGTTTAATTGTTAAACTCTTTCTTCCTCTCTGATGCATTTCTCAAAGATTTTAATGCTTTTATTTTTTTAAATGATAGATAGGAAGTTCATCGTGGGATATTTGTTAAATACATACTTTCAGCATCAATAATGAATTAATGCTCCTGGAAAACTGAGATGGAGTCCCTGCAGCTACCCCCGCTGTGGCTCTGAACTACTTTCAGCTGGCTCCTAAAACAGTTTTAATGCAGAGCCACAGTGGGAGTTGCTGCCGGGACATGGCATGAGCCAGGACTGAGCCAGCCTGCCAGACAGCCTGCAAGGAGGAGAGGAGGGAACTGTGTGTAGCCAGTAGCATTAACCGATAAGCACATGCTTATTGGTTAATTGTTTAATCATATACACTGTCACATCCCTACTTTACAGTAGTAAATACTATTCCATTGTTTAACTGTTAACATAAGAGTTGTATTTTATCGTGTGAATACTAAGTTTGTTTATGTTACTCCAGGTTGTTCTGGAATTAATAGAGCTCCGTGAATTGGGTGCTGCCAGATCCCTTCTGAGGCAAACTGATCCTATGATCATGTTAAAACAGACTCAGCCAGAGAGATACATTCATCTTGAGAATCTCCTGGCTAGGTCCTACTTTGACCCTCGTGAAGTAAGTTGTGTTTGTGGAATTTTTTACAAAAGTTATACTTATATGATTTGCTTGGAGAATCTTGAACTAGCGTAACACTTTTGCATTTGTAACTAGTGTAACACTTATTAAAGAAAGCTTGCTCTATTTAGTATTTTTTTTTTCCTTCCAGATTTTCCTGTGTTTAAACCATCCCCATTTCTCAAATTCTGTATTTGTGGTTTTAGTAGTATTGTTTTTATTCTGTTATGATGCTGCAGTTGTTGGTGTGTGTTTGAAGTTTCTATTAAGCACTTCGTGAATTTACTTTTTTTAATATTCACAAGTAGCTAAAACACCGGGTTGGGGATCAAATTCAGTTTTAATTTCTGCCACTGACTTTTGGTGTGATTTTGGGCGAGTCACCTAATCACTCTGTACCTATTTTCCCATCTTTAAAGTGCCAGAAACAATACTTTTCCATTCTTGTCAATCTGAAAATGCTTTATATATGAAAAATGTTATAAAATTTTTAAGTACTGACTATAATGTATTTGATGTGGACAAGGTCTGTTTAAACTTAATCCCATTATTCGTGTATGTTTTGCTCTGGCCACTCAAAATGCTATTATCTTATTTTGATGCATTTGCTCCCTGGCCCCTCAGGCACTTGTACAGATTGAACCTCCTTGGTTCAGCGTCCTCGGGACCTGACCAGTCCCAAACCAGGGAGTTTGCCAGACCAGGAGAAGTCAGTGCTTGCTCCTTTGCTCCCGCCCACTTCTCTCCCCAGAGCTCCACTGCTCCTCTCCCCAGGACACTACAATTCTGCTGCTTCTGCCCCCCCCCCCCCAGGCCTCCCCAGAGCTCCACTGCTCCAGAACCCTGGGGTGCCAGCCCCCTTGAAGTTCCAGTGTTCTGGGCTGTGGCCCCACAAGGGTCCAGGGGTTCTGTTCTTTCCTCCTCCATCAACACTCCTGGCCTCAGCCTTCTGCCTTCTTGTTTCTTTCTGTAAGTGCTTCAGTACCAGATAGGGACGTAAGCATCTAATCAACTACCTGATAAGCCTAGGTTTATCGGGTAGTCAAGTCATTACTCAGTCACTTCTCCCCGTTCTTGCTGCCTCTATTAGAGGCAGCAAGTGGGGAGAGCAGGAGCTAGTGCTATGGGGAGCCGGCTTAAAAGCCAGTTCCCCCCAGCACTGTCTCTGTGGGGGGGCACGGAGGGGAGGCAGAGACTCAGCTGTCCCGGCTTGTGTCCAGTCCCAGACATGATGCCTCTGCTTTTTAAATATAGCAAGAGCTGCCCAGCTCTTACTACATTTAAAAGGTAGAGCCCCAGCAGAATTAGCTCCCAGGGTGGGAGCTAACCCCGCCACGGGTCTGCAGTTTCCCCCCTTATTGACTGATTGAGAAGTTGATGGAAATTCCATCAACTACTCAATTAACTGATTAAATGTAATGTAACATCCTTAGTCCCAGAACCACTCATGGGGTCACCAATGGTGCTGGACTAAGGGTTCTGCCAGAGTAGGGAAGTCTGGATTACAGAGATTCAACCTATAGTCGTATTTTATTTTTAGTAAAAATGACAGTGTTCTATGACAAAATTCTTCTAGGAAATGATAATTTCACTTGTATCTTCATAGGCATATCCAGATGGCAGCAGCAAAGAGAAACGGAGAGCTGCTATCGCACAAGCTTTAGCTGGAGAAGTCAGTGTAGTACCTCCATCGCGTCTTATGGCATTGTTGGGGCAGGTAAATTTTTGGGGGGGAAAAAGTATACTAGCTATATCAATTTGTTCCTAAAATTTTACTGTCCATGACTAAAATTGTGGCGGCTTAGTCCTAAACTATATTGGGTTGGGGTTTTTTTGCTATAATAGACTGTCACTAATCTCACCCTTTATAAATAACACATGCAAATAAGTTTCTTCCCTCTTCACAGCAAATATTTAGTTAGCTATAATGAGAGGTCATATTCCTAAAATGATTGTAGGTTTGTGGGTTTTTTCTTTTTTACAAAATATGTTGCAGAATACTTACTGGTACTAATACATGATTACAAAGAAAGGTAAAATAAACTTGTCATGTAAATTGTATTCATGAGGTTTTGCCTGTTTTTTTAAAATTGATTGTTCCTTTTCAATACTGAAGTCACTGACAATGGACTTCCTTGTGAATGTGAGCTAATAACATTCTACGGCAATTTTTTTGATGTTGCTCAAACTTTAAAGATAGTAAAGATCTTGAAGTCCTTGTAGATCTCTGAAAACATCTACTCAATACCTCAGTCAAAAAAAGCTAACAGTGTTAGGAATCATTAAAAAAGGGATAGATAAGAAGACTAGGAATTTGAATGACTTGTCGAGTAGTCAACTATCCGACAAGCATTTGCTTATCGGATAGTTTAACACAGTTGTCGACTAGTCGTTGTCCCCTTGCTGTCTCTATCAGAAGGCGGCAGCAAGGGGTGGGAGAGAAGGGGGTGCTTCAAAGCAGCAATGCCGCATGGAGCCCGGAATCAGCTGGGGGGACTCTCCTGGGCTGTGTGTGGCGCTGCTGCTTTGAAATGCCGTGAGGAGCCTACAGCTGGGCTTCCCGCAGAGTTTCAAAGCGGCAGCACTGCATGAGTCCCGGGTCGGCAGGGGAGTTCCCAGCTGACCCCAGGCTCCACATGGCACTGCTGCTCTGAAATGTTGCAGGGAGCACAGGGCTAGTGGGGGACTGCCCTGCTGGCAGTGTGTTCCCCGCAGCACTTTCCCCAAGTGTAGCAACAGTCCTGGGGCTGTTTCTACACTTCAAAGGTAGAGGAGCCCTTATTGACTAATCAAATAGTCAATGCAAATTTCATTGACTATTTGATTAGTCAGTCGAAATTTTACATCCCTAAATAAGACAGAAAATATCATAATGTCTCTATATAAATCTGTGGTGTGCCACGTCTTGAATACTAAATGCAGATCTGGTTACACTATCTCAAAAAAGATATACTGGAAATGGAAAAGATACAGAGAAGAGCAACAAAAATTGCTAGGGGTATGGAGGATCTTCTGTATGAAAAGAGGTTTAAAAAGACAGATTTTTTCAGCTTGGAAAAGAGATGACTAAGAGATTATGATAAAGGTCTATAAAGTCTTGAATGATGTGAAGAAAGTGAATAAGGAGATGTTATGTACTCCTTCACATTATACAAGAATGAGGGGGGTCACCCAATGAAATTAATAGGCAACAAGTTTAAAACAAAAATAAAAGGAAGTATTACTTCATATCATGCACAATCAACCTGTGGACCTCTGCCAGAGGATGTTGTAAAAGCCAAAACTGTAACAGGATTCCAAAAAAAAAATTCGGTATGTTCATGGGGAATAGGACTATTGAAGGCTCTTTGCCAGGGATGCAGCACCATGCTCTGTGTGTCTCTAGCTTCTGTTAGTCTGAAGCTGGAAGTAGACAATGGGATAGCAAACAATACATCCAACTGTCTGTCTGTCCTGTTCGTTTCCTCTGAAGCATCACTATTGCAAGCAGGATGCTGGGCAAGATGGACCGTTGGTCTGACCCAGTGTGGGCATTCTTATGTAAATGGATTTGAAATAAGTGTTTTTTCTGTCTGTTTATAAAAGGACTGTTAAGGACCTTTTAGCATGTAAATAGTTCTAAATGTACAAAGAACACATTACTAAATACAGTCAGTCCCCGACTTACGAACGAGTTACGGACCAAACATTTGGTCGTAACTTGACGTGTTCGTAAGTTGGACCCCATTCATTTACATGCGACCACGCTGTTCGTAAGCGCAGATCGCATTCGTAACTCGGGGACCACCTTTACGAACGCTTAATGGGAGGTTTCGTCGTAAGTACGAACGGTCGTAAATCAACCGTTCATAACTCGAGGACCGGCTGTATCCACAACTTCAGGTTTATATCAGCCTTTATCACTAAAGCATTGAAAAGAAAACAACTAGGGAGAGCCTGCAGCTATTCTCACTTCCGAAGAACACTTGGAAATAACAAAGATATGCTTAAACCTTTCCATTGGTTTCCAGAGTTTAGCAACAACATCATTTTGACCTGAAAAGGCTTTTTTGGTCACTCAGTTCAAAAGTAAAGGCACCAAATGTATTGAAGGTTTCTAGGGCAAGTTTGATTTACTAAGGAATTTGATGGAATACAGCCTCTCCTGAGAGGATTATACTGACCAAACTTACTTCATAAGCATCTTTAACTATACATTTTGGCTTCTCACAAGGCACTGAAATGGCAACAGCACCAGGGACTGCTTCCTCCAGGGATGACCATTGATTTGTTCAGAGGTAAAGCAGCTGTAAAAGATGTAGAAGAAGAAAAGTTCCCAACACAACTGAGCAGACATATTAAGGTAGAAATCTATTAACTTTTTTTCTGTGTAATGCTTGATAATACTTGCTAAAGTTACCGTAAGCCAAGACTTTCATTTTAATTCCTTATCTTCACATGCTCATAGCTTTTTGAAAATTTATCCTTTTTACTTGCATCTTTCCATCCCTGTTCTTGGTCCAGATGTACGTCACTGGAAGTTTTGATTAAAAACTGTAGTTTGGAATGTGGGGGATACTAATTACATTTCAGAAAAATAGAGATGTGTTTCCAATTTCAGCTGGTTTTGAGTTGTGAATTTTAAATGCTATTGTGTTCTTGTTGACTTAAGGCTCTCATTATCTCCAGGAAAAAAGGGATGGTGATTTTCTGCATGCATGTTAGTAACTTCCATTAATCATGGAAACTTTGATAGTAAGTGCAGCGCTATGTTTAGTATTGTTGCAACTAACATTTACATAGCTTTCCACCACAAAACAAACAAATGACTTTTCATACAGATTTCAATTCAGAAATGGATTCTGCTCTGAAATTTCTGTGCTCCTGCAAAGCTTGACTTACAGCAGACTGCTTTTCTGTTGTGGAGTGCACAGGTGAATTCCGTCAGCCCAGTATCTCCAGTTCATGCTCATTAGCTCTGCCAGCTTTCCCTGCAAGCTGCCAGTTCTGGTAATAACTAGAAAAAAGGGCTTACAGGGATCTCTGTGTCAGTAACCTGGACGTGGACAGTCATGCATAGTGGTTGGAGAGGGAATCAATAGTCAGAAGACAGGAATCAGTATGGCATGGCAGAAACAGGATGAGGAAAAAGCAGGTGTAGAAACTATTGCAGCCCCGTACAGATGCTTTAAGCAGCTATTCAGCTGTTACTGTGCTTAAAACCCTGTCTGCCTATTTTTCCAAGTCCAACTCATCAGGAGGTTTAGTCAATCAGGCAGCCTGCTATAGGCAAGCTGTGCTGGCAAGGTTGCTTGGAGACGGTCTGCTGCTCATTTGTGTTGGTATCTTTCCATCAGCACTAAAGTCACTTACTTTTAATTAAAGGTTTGATCTATATAGTCCAGACTTCAGTAGTCCGGCAATATCTGTGGTTCGACATTGCTGTGGGTGCTTCTGGACAGGGATGGAAACAGGTAACCGGCTACCTAATAAGCATCAACCTTACTTGGTGATACTTACTGCTAACCGGTTAACCGGCACTCAGCTGGGCCCACCACGATGTGGGGAGCGCTCCAGTCTGACTGGGCAGGAGCAGACCCCCACCCACAGCATGATGAGGCAAGCCCAACCCAGCCAGAGTGGGGGGGCTGCTCCAACCCAGCCAGGCTCACTGCGCCTTGGGCAGGGCTGCTCCAGTGGTCCCCTGCCTATGGCAGGCCAGTTAACTGGCTAAACATAGGCCATGTCTAGACTACATCCCTCTTTTGAAAGAGGGATGTAAATTAGACCGATCGAAATTGCAAATGAAGCCAGGATTTAAATTTCCTGCATTTCATTTGCATAATGGCAGCCACGCGTTCTTTCGAAAAAGGGCTTTTCGAAAGTAAAACCGCCATCTAGACGGGGTTCTTTCGGGGGGGGGGGGGAACCCTTTTTCAAAAGATCCCGAACTCCTCTTTCAAAAAGGATCTTTCCAAAAAGGGGTTTTTACTTTTGAAAAGCCCTTTTTCGAAAGAAAGCATGGCCGCCATAATGCAAATGAAGCGCAGGAAATTTAAATCCCGGCTTCATTTGCAATTTCAATCTGTCTAATTTACATTCCTTTTTTGAAAGAGGGATGTAGTTTAGACATGCCCATATTGTTTAATCAGCTAACATTTTAAACAGGATTTTACATCCCTATTCCTGGGCAGTAGCACTCTCAGGAAAAGGTGGGCCCCACACTCAGCAACACTTCCCCCACCTCTCTTCTCACTCATCTATGCTGTCAATACTGGGCCCCTGCTGCCACCCGAGCAGAGCCCTGCAGCCAGCGGCAGCAAAAGATAACATTTTCATCAAACTTTTTTGATAAAAAATTACCATCTCAATTAACATGATTAGCATTGTGGGAAAATAACTGAAGATCATTTTGTATTGTGATAGATTTTGAAATGGAAAAAAAATACATATTTGTGAAGGGAAACATCTTTTACTTCCCTTATCCTATTTTTTCTAGCATGGGGTGGGATTTTTTTCATTCAGGAAATGACATTTCAAACAAAACAATTTTTTCTGCTTTGTTAATGTTTGTTAAGTAGACATTATAAAGGTCTCCATTGCATCCATGACTGCAAAAATTAAATTAATGAAAGCTAATTACTTTTTAAAGCGTAAACTGGCTGACATAAGTAAAAAAGCTACACAAATAATTATGAAAAAGGAGTAGGATGTGGGGGTTTGTTTTGTTTTCCAGGCAGCCCAGTGGAGCTGGCAGTTATTTTCCATCACTAACATAAAATGAATTAACCTTTGCCTATTGAATATATCAGCTATGGGCACCAATGAGGTAACTTGACTTCAAATGAAACTGACCTCCTATTAACATCCTTTTTTAAAAATTTCATTTGAAAACAGTTTGGCCAGAAGTCACATGTGGAATGCGCTAGGTTTTCTCCAGATGGTCAATATCTGGTAACCGGCTCTGTGGATGGATTCATTGAAGTGTGGAATTTCACTACTGGAAAGATCAGAAAGGTAATTTAGTTGTGGGTTCAAGTGCCTTTAATAGACAGAAGTATCCATAGTGAAACCACTATGAGGCTTCTTGTAGTTAGCAGACTGCTTGAGGTTGAGTGTTAAGGAGAAAAAAGAAAAACAAGTCACCAGAATGATCAGTCCTATAGGCTGGTGCCATTGATTGAAAAGAGCTGAGCATGTAAGATGAGAAACTTAGGTATGAGTTCACTTAATACTTGCCTTTTTTTATTAATTTTAAAAAAGGGCTATTGTTGCTTACAGTTTCTGATCCTATATATATGGCCTAATAAAACAGCTAATGTGGTCCCTTACCTGTTCCATGTTATCAAGTACTGGAGTACCCGGAAGCTTGTTTGTTTGGGGTTTTTTTGTACCTTTCTATAATACATATTCATTAGTCTTGTTCCAGTCAACATTAAAATAATGCTTATATTACTCATAAATATGCATGTTCAGGCTTTAATTTACATAAAGTTTGCTGTCCACTCTTTTTTATATCTTTGTTACCATAGCCCTGTTTTTTCCCCAATATTATAGGGACTTTTTAGCATTACGTGTTGTATATTGTACTGATTATTTCTGGTATGTCCATCTTCCAACATAGTATGTTCCATGAACAAAACTTCACCTTTATCTTGTCCGTTGTAAGCCTCATGTAAGAAAGAGAACATAAGAGAGAAAGAGGAAGACAACACTCATCTCAAGCAAAGACTAGGCCAAAGCCTTAACATAAGTGTTACCATGACCTATCCAAAAGTAATTCACTATGCATAGTTTAATCTTAATAATTTCTCATTAATATAACATGGCCCTTTTTGCCAGTTAGCAGTTTTTCATCTTTGGATACCTAGTACACAACAATGTGTATCATCCTAAATTATTCATTAACATAACCTGGGTTTTTTGAGGTTTTTTTGTTGTTGTTGGTATTTGAGTACGATAGCTATTGAGAATGACGTGCCCTACTATCAGAATAGTCTTACCTTTTTCAAACTTGGATTTCCAGGGGACTTTTTGCTCAAAGTTTAGCACCACACTGGTAAATCATTAAAAAGTTTTGTCAATAATTTTGCATGTTGCATTTTGAGGTGCTTTATTCAGTGTAAGACCTAGGTGTGTGTGTTGTCCTCAGTACTCTCCTGTCCGAAGTTCTTGGAAATACGGTATTTTCAAATGTGGCGCTTATTTTACATGATGGGGTAGAGTGCACATTCCAGTGTTGAGGTTTTTCTGTCTTTTTTTTGCCAGTTTTTAATATGTGTTGTGTTTTATAACACATTTAGTTTTAAAATACTGTCATGAATGTAAGTGTTAACAGTTACTGCACTGCTTATAATGTAACAACTGGGCATTTCCCAACTGGGTTTATTTGATCCCATCATCTATTGGTTTTAATATTTGTTTTATGTGATTATTTGCTGTATTTACTTATTTATTTGCATATGAATGGAAAGCTTGTACTTTGTGGTGACAGAGGCCTTAGACATAGATTTAATTTAGCAATGGCTCGTATAAAGTTAGGAAGCAACCTCATCGCCTCAAAACCAAAGCTTGGTTGACTTATTGTTACTGGTTCAACATTTAGGTCTAGGTATGATTTTGACTGGTTCAATCATAGTTTTGAATTTAGAGGTAAAATATCCATTGAACTGATGCATTGGGGTTTCTTTCCCTCCCTCATTGTATTTTAGATGTTATGGAACCACACAGTGTCCTCCATTTGTTGTTCAGATTGCAGGTGCCTGATGGAACGTGGCCTGTTCCACATTCATTAACATAATAGTTCACTTATAGTTGTGAGTTGAATTCTTCCATGCATTTTGATGCTAATTAGCTATTGGTGTTTAGTTTTGGGGTGGTGTGTTTTTTTGTTTTTTTTTTTTTTTTTAAACCCTCAACTGCTGTGACTGATGGATCTTTGTGCTGTTTCATTTAGGATCTGAAGTACCAAGCACAAGATAACTTTATGATGATGGATGATGCAGTTCTGTGTATGTGTTTCAGTAGAGATACCGAAATGTTAGCAACTGGAGCGCAAGATGGGAAGATCAAGGTAAGAGTTCTTGCACATGAAAAGTGCATAAAGATTAGGCTAAATCTAATGTATGCATGGCAACTTTTAAATTTGAGAAGTTAGAAATGGAAAAGGGTCTGACGCTCAGCTCCTAATTTCCCCATGCACTGGAAACAAATTTCTTGATATAATTTCATCCTCTCCTGTATTAAACTTAGCCTATGAGTTGATGTTTAACACACCTTGTATTAAAATATTATGCCTGTCTTGAGAAAGGAATTGATTTTTACACTCCGGAGATTGTGGATTTCATGCCCTGTGATCTTGTTACATGAGGCTGTTAAATACGTAATTATACAAGATATAAAGGTCCATTTGCTCTTGCTAGCTTGGGAAATTTTTTCAAGGCATATCTTAGAGAAAAGGAGATGGCTATTATGCATGTTCAATAACAACTGTCCCTAAACCCCGCCCCCCCTTCCCTTATTTATTTGTGGGTCATCTGAAGAAGTGGGTTGCGCCCACGAAAGCTCATACCACCATCTACATGGTTTTTTTAGTGTTTAAAGTGCTGCTAGTCTATTTGCTGTTTTTTAAGTTTTAACTGTCGTTTAGTCTTGCATAAGGTATTTTGTATGTGCAGTGCATTAGGTATAGTAGCCTCAGACATGAACAAGTATAATGTCTCTATTTGTATATCTAACACTCTGGTTTTGAGATACTCCCAGCTAGGCTTTGATCTTCTAGAACAATTTGGTTATCTGTGGCTCACTTTTGCAGATACAGATATGGATACAAATTTTGTATCTAGAACCCTGCAAATTTGCAGATATTTGCTTTGCATTCATGGATATGGATGTGGATATCCACGACTCATTTTTGTGGATATGGATGCAGATACAAATCTGTGCAGGGCTCTACAAATGCAACTGCAGACCGATGGTTTATCTGTCATCTGTGGGATCTCACATGCCAGCAGCCCTGCTGTAGGATCACATCTAACAGATGTTTAACTCCTAAGAAGGTGTTGTGTGCTCCGGCTGGCTGTCTTCAATCAGGCTTCTGTCTACACTGAAAAACTTGCATTTAGAACAAGTATAAAAGCTAAACCCTTTTATTGGGGAAAAACACAGTACTTTACTTGTTGCACAAGTTCTAGTCAGAATCCACTGTCTTTGCAAAATATGGAGTAGATCCAGTGTGTAAGAAAGAGTAGTCAGCAGCTAAAAGAAGGATAGGAAAGGAAAACTTCAGCTAAAGTCCAAATTCAAAGAGCTCCCATTGAAAACCTATGAAGAGAATTTCAGAAAACATTAATTTAGTGATAACTGCACACCTACCTGGCCATCTACTTGCAAAAAAAACCCCAGGAATTTACAACCCCATTTTAAATCCATCCCTAACTATGGAGTGCTTTCTTGTGCCTCTAGAATTTGTGTATTTTAGGGTGTGAAATAATATTTGAAAATTTGACAGAATCAGTGTGTCCTGGAGTGGGGATAGATCTGTCACAACAGAGGACAAGGAGAAAAATTCTGAGGGCAGCTACAGTGCTGGGATGATTCTGCACCTGAACTTGTAATAGTTATTCACAAATATTAAATTAATCTGAAGCTTCAACAGAAATATCGTCTTCCTGACTCAGGCTAATTCTACACTGCCACTTTACTGTGGTGCAACTTTCTGGCTTGAGGGTGCAACCCCTTACCCCCCCATGAGTGCAGCAAGTTATGGTACTTTAAAGTGTCAGTGTAAATGGCTCCCCAGCGCTGTTAGCTACTCCCCTTGTGGAGGTGGTTTACATAGAGGGCTGGGAGAAAACTCTCTGAGCTCCTGCCGAGGCTGCACTTTTACTTTAGAAATATAAACAAAACCTCAGACCAGTATAGTGATGTAATGCTCCAGTGAGAGACTCTCTATATGGGGTGTAGTTTTATATTAACCATCAGACATAGCCAGATTTGAAGCTATGTTTTGTGTCTAGTAGCGGAGAAGGGAAAGAGCTGGCATACCACACAACTGTTCTTATGTGTAGTTGGGAAATCAAAGCCCATCACCTTTCCCACATCAGTGAGAAACTTCGCCACTCCATTTGCCAAAGTCTTGTTTGAATGCAAACTGAGTAGTCATGCAAGTGCCTCTTAGATATATGTCCTACAGTGTTAAGTATTTTAAAGGGTAAAAACAACTCTATTAGGGTTTTCTAGCTTAGCTTTTGATCCTGGATGGTCACCATCTTAGTACTGAATACCTTCTGCATTTCACATAATTTTCATGGAGTCCTTTTTCTAACTAGTGTTTTGGATGTCCCTCAGGTGTGGAAGATTCAGAGTGGGCAGTGTCTGAGGAGGTTTGAACGAGCACACAGTAAAGGTGTCACCTGTCTCAGTTTCTCCAAAGACAGCAGTCAGATTCTTAGTGCTTCCTTTGATCAGACAATCAGGTACGTTATAAATTTGAAGGCTGTAATGTACAAGAAGCTCTAATAGAAGTTGTAAGTATCATTTCTTCAGTCCCCTTATGTAAAACTTTGGATGTGTTTATCTTACATGAAAGCTAGTCCCTAGTGTCAGTTTTTAACATTAATAAAATTACTTGGCTCTTTACTCTTGAACAAATCGTTTACATTTTTGCCCTTTCAGCTTTTGTAACCTATTGTTGTTATCCTATTTTCATTCCAATGTTAGCAGGAAATGCTGGCCAGGGTGTTCTGTTGTGTGCTTATTTAAAAGCATTTCTGTCCCCAGATTCAACAGCAGACATTTTAGTACTCTCACACCTGCTACCGCATCCCAGCAAGAGGCCTACTGAGTAGCGCTCATTGGCTTACATTCAAAGTTTAGAACAGCTGTTTCTGAAAGTAGCTACAAGGCCACAGCTGCAGCTTGTATCTGTTCTGACTGAACCCAGTCACTACGTTCCACTGATGTTGGTGGGTTTTCATTTTCCTCCTCCTTCATAACAGCTTCAGCACCACAAAAGCGAGCTCCAGGCAGCCAGAAATTTTCTACAGCCTGATGAGAGTTCAAAATGTTCAGCAGGGTCACTTGTCTCTGTACTCCCAGTGGCAACTATACAGAGGAACAGATGTGGCCATCACAAACTGTGACCTCATACCTGTCACAGCCTTCTATAATCTCCTTCTCTAAGTGAGCAAGAAGCATTGTGAGACACCCCTCTCCCACCCCACACCACTCCAGGAAGCAGCTCCGCTGCTGAACTTCCTGGACCTGAGGGCTTTGACACCCTAACCCAAGAAGCAGCTCCTCGTTCACACTTTTAGGAATAAATGGAGTGGAGACCTTCTGCTAATACAGGTCACGGGCTGCACCTCTCTTACCCAGTCCCAGACAACCCTGGGGCCCCATAATCGCATCAGTTCTTAGAGCAGTGAAACTGGCCTCTTCTGGAGAAGGCTTGTGCATATAGGAGCTTGGTTTACTAGATCATGGGAACTCAGCCTCATAAGAAAGAAGGAACCTCAAAATCAACCTCTTCCAAAAGTAAATGGCAGATCCCTCCATCTTAGCCTTCTCTCAAAGTTTTCACATCCCATAACTGTTCTACAGACTAATCAAGCTAGTTTTTCTATAGCTTGGGAATGAAAATAATTTTGATTTTTAAGTAGTTGGTGGCTGCTCAGATGCTAACATATCTGAGGCCATGTGAGTACCTAGAGTAGGAGCTGGTGTTCATGTCACCAAACGTTTTCAGCATCAATGGTACTTTCTTGACAGAATCAGCTGAGAGGCTAGGCATGAACTGTTCTTTCGATGCTCAGATTACTTCCTTCAGAACTGAGTTTTAGTGTACTATGCTGCCGCTGCCTAGGATAAACAAGACTTAAGCCACCAGAGTTCTCAGTCTGGGGCTTTTCATGATCACTACATTCATCCTAAAACTAACATGAAAATATGTATGCCCCCTCCCAGTACTTGGGTTTATTTTTGTGTATACCTGAAACTGCCTTTAACTAACTTTTTTAAAATTGATAAGATTTCAAGTTGATGATGTCCCTTTACCCCTTTCATGGTCAGATGATGTATTTGGGGAAAGGAGCTTGCAATAACAAATGTATTTTTCTAGATGCAGATGTGTTATTTTATTCCCTGCTCTGTATGTCAGACCTAGCAAATTAATTTCTTCCTTTATTTTACATCTACGCATTGTACTTTTCTGAATTATACTGAATTAATGGTTGTGTTACCATTTTTTAAAATTTCGTAACAGGATTCACGGCTTAAAATCTGGAAAAACTTTGAAGGAATTCCGTGGTCATTCTTCATTTGTTAATGAAGCTACTTTTACACAGGATGGTCACTATATTATCAGTGCATCCTCTGATGGCACAGTGAAGGTAAAATGGCCATTTACTTCTGAGAGTCACATATGGGACTTATTCTGTGTGTTGGAACAAACTGGGGCATTCAATCTTTGCTATAATTTCCCTTAAAGATACTTTATTATAGACAGGCAATTGGTCTAGATGCTCATAATGTTCTTTCTGGCTTTAAAATCTGTGAATCTATTGAATTCCATTTTCATAATTGGTTACTCTTTTTTTTTTTTTTTTCCCCTCTAGTTTCAGTAGATTTTTTTTTTTAATGCTGAATACTGTGTCCATAGCATCTCTTCCAAAACTGTGATGTCTTTTTAATTTAAATGCAGAAATGTACCTACTCATAGAGTGATTCCACTTTATATTCTGCTCAGTAGATTTGGAATATGAAGACAACCGAGTGTTCCAACACCTTCAAGTCTCTTGGCAGCACAGCTGGAACAGACATCACTGTGAATAGTGTGATTCTGCTGCCTAAAAATCCAGAACACTTCGTCGTTTGCAACAGATCAAACACAGTGGTCATCATGAACATGCAAGGACAAGTATGTCATCCAAGAGTGTCCCTTTGAAGTGACTGAGAAAGAGTTTAAGAAGTATTAGACTCAGGAAGAGATGTGTGGTCCTTCCAAACCGTATTGGGTGAAGTCCTGATCTCTCCCTTTAGTACAGTGGTTCTCATACTTTTTGGCCTGCAGCCCACCCGCTTAACACAGACTTTCTCAGGGACAGCCACCCATGATGACAAAATGAGTGCAGGAGATTGTGGGGACATGGGGTCTGGCTGGGAAGTAGGGGCTGGAGATGGGGGGGGGGCTTGGGTGGGAGGGTAGGGTGCAGGAGCAGGCTGAGGGTGGGTCTGGGTGGGAATGCAGAGTCTTGCAGGAGGGGGCTTACCTGGCTCTGTCTCCCCCACCGCTCCCAGACATCTCTCCCCCCCCCCCCCCACTGCTTCCATTGGCCATGATTCTGGCAATGGAAGCAGTGGGGAAAGTCTCCAGGTGGTGGTTTCCCTAGCAGGGAGGAGAGGGAATGGCAGTGCACAGAGCCCCTTCCTTCCATGGTAAGCTGGATCGACCCATGAGGCTCCCCTCCCCTCCCTCTGCTTTGGGAAGTCAGCACTGGTGTTCCAACCTTGCGAGGGGGAGTGGGCCTGGAGCACCAGTGCAGGCTCCTCGCTGCAGGGAGATGAGCCCCAAGCCTGTGGCTCACCTGCAAGATAGTCGTGGACTACACTTTGAAAAGCACTGCTTTAGTAGAAACTAGTAGGTGCTTTGCCCTTCTGAAAATCTGGCTGCTTATTTAGGCAATAGAGTTCATGACCCCAGTATCTAATAGACGCTAACCTTATTAGAGTGGCCCTGTTGCTGTCACATGTGAATCCAGTGAACTTGTTTTGGGTTTTATAGATTGTAAGAAGCTTCAGCTCTGGTAAGAGAGAAGGTGGTGACTTTGTTTGTTGTGCCCTTTCACCACGTGGTGAATGGATCTACTGTGTGGGTGAAGACTTTGTGCTGTACTGTTTCAGCACAGTGACTGGCAAGCTGGAGAGAACTCTGACGGTGAGTACTTAGCGCTCACAAAGTAGAATCTGTTGTTTTTATTGGTTGTAGTGTTCATGAATTCCATAGTGACCACTTCCTTCCATGATAAATGCCCTCTAGTGGTGGTTATAGGGTTGGTCCTGAGTGCTTAGCTAAAGGTATGGGTTATTTTGAGAAAAATGTGTTTAAAAATATGAGTTTCAGTTAAAATAGATCACGTACTCCTTGAAAAATGTTTGAAGTGGTCACTGAGTGTATATACTGTGATTTAAGCCTACACTTCCCATAAGTCAGGGTTGGACTGAAAGTGCACACATTTCTACTGCAGTCTGTGTTTGTACACTTTCCCTTTAGTTTAAAACTTTATGGGTTTGACTCTTCCACTTTGTATTTTGAGTAGCCTAGTTCCATATAATGGCTCTTGAGGGTGAATATTCAGATGTAGGCAGCGCTAGCTGCTATAGAGCCACACGTGACGTGGAAAGGGGGAATCAAGCTAAACAAGGAAGCGGTCTAGGGTCCTTGACTGGGCTGTAGACTGGGCACAGGGCACGGCTGTGGCAGAACATAGTAGAACCGCTCTTCAGCTTGGCCTCCTCCTTATGACAATAGGAGTTTGGGATTATAGGATCACTTTCATACAGCTCTGGGCAAACAGCCACAGCCTTAAAGCTTAAGGTCAAAAAGGACCATTAAGATCCTCTAGTCTGATCAACTGCATAACTCAGGCCAGAGAATTATACCAAGTGATTCCTACCTTTTTATTTCTGATTGATCTAGAGTAGATCTCTTAAAAAGATCCTCGATTCAGGATTCCCTAACACCCAGCTACTATAAACTGCTCCACTGTTAATTACCCTCACTGTTGCTTCTAAAACGAATTGTGCTTCAGTTCCTGTTTGGATGTATCTTCCTGCAGCTTCCCATCTGCTGTGTTACTCTTCTACTGTCAGAAATTTCCTCATATAGATATTTCTAAACCATCATCAAGTCATCTCTTAAAACTTCTCTTGGTTGAGCTACAGAAATTGAGATACTTAAATATCAGACCACTTTTGCCCAGAACAATCTTGATCTTAATAATGCAATGATTTGGATTCCTCAGACTTTCCAGAGAATCTGAATTGTGTATTTTGGATGAATAGTAACTTTTTTTTGTGTGAAATTTCCAGACAAATGCATTGAGACAATCTCAATCTTAAGTCTATGTAATGTGTAACTTACATTATACAAATGGTGTAATTCTTCTCTAGACAAGCATTATAAACCCAGCGGTTACAATGTATATTAAGGTTCAGTTTATGAATAGATTATACCTGTTCTGCTCCAGGTCCAAGTTGGATATTAGGAAAAACTATTTCACTAGGAGGGTAGTGAAGCACGGGATGGGTTACCTAGGGAAGTAGTGGAGTCTCCATCCCTAGAGGTGTTTAAGTCTCGGCTTGACCAAGCCCTGCCTGGGTTGATTTAGTTGGGATTGGTCCTGCCTAGAGCAGGGGGCTGGACTTAATGACCTTCTGAGGTCTCTTCCAGCTCTATGGTTGTATGCTCGTTCACTCTGGGGCACCTGGCATTGGTCACTGTTGGAAAACAAGATTCTGGGCTAGTAGGACCTTTGGTCTGATGCAGTATGGCCATTCTTATAAAGAATTAATAAATGATAGTTTCTATAAGCACATTACAGCCATGAATAGTTATAAACACAAAAGAAGATAATATAGGCGATTATAAGCCATGGTTATTAGCAACCAGTTCTACTCAAGAACAATTGATTTTTGAATGGGATCCTAGTATAAGATGTGACCAAGTCAGGAAATCTAGGGTTAAGTTTCATAGATGCATAGACCCAAAGACCAGAAGGGACCATCATGATCATCTAGTCTGTCGTCTCACACCCGTGAGACGCCAGCCCATTGATCACAATCGACTGGTCAATCGGGAGGGCTCGACCAGTTGACCGCGAGGCATTCAGGGCCCCTGCAATTCCCCGCACCCCCAAGAAGCCCCACTACCTACCTCCAGCGACAGTGGAGGTAGTGCTGGCTTCCCACAGGGTGGACGGAAGTCCGGCAGCTGCGTGCCACTTCTGGGGTTTCCGGAAGTGCACTGCCTGCTCCCCTCCTCCAGGTCTCTGGCGTGCTGGGGACTTGCTGTGCGGGGGGAGGAGGTAGGAGTCCCGGGGAAAGACACGCGCTGGGGCTTCCCTCCTCTGCAGGGGAGGAGGGAGGAGTCCCGCTGGGAGGCATGCGCTGGGGCTTCCCTCCTGGGGTGGGAGAGATGGATTAGGAGTCCCCAGAGGAGGCACGCACCGGAGCTTCCCTCCTCTCCGGGGGATGGGGGAGGAGTCCCGGGGGGAGACGTGCGACGGGGCTTCCTTTCTCCGCAGGAGGAGGGGTTGG
The DNA here is from genome assembly GCA_032595735.1 of Pelochelys cantorii. Taxonomy (NCBI): domain Eukaryota; kingdom Metazoa; phylum Chordata; order Testudines; family Trionychidae; genus Pelochelys; species Pelochelys cantorii. The sequence continues at coordinate 131,891,387 of CM064330.1, forward strand.
CCCCGAGGGGGCGCGTGTGCGGGCTTCCCTGCTCTGCAGGAGGGGGAAGTCAGGCCCAGAGGAGGCGTGCAACACGGCTTCCCTCCTCTTGGGGTGGGGGGAATCCTAGGAGGGGGCTGGTTCAGGAGACTCTCTGGCACCCTGCCCTCCCGGCACCCTGTTCTCTCTCCCCTGCCTCCAGCCACAGAACCCTGCCCCACTGGCACCCTGCCCCAGCACCCACTAGCACCCTTTCCCAGTACCATGTCCCCTGCTCCCACCAGCATTGTTGGGGCCACATTAGTGAGGCTTGGGGATTTTTTGGAGGAGTGTGGGGTGTTTGTTTGGTTTTTTTTTTTAATCTCACTTCTGTGGCCCCAACTGACTTTTCTGTGGGTCAGTGACCCCTGACTCAGAACAGGTTCCCTGCCCTTCTCAGAAATAAAGACAATGCAGAAACTTTTTGTGTTTGACATTAGTATTTTATTTAAAAATGAGGCCTGGCCAACAAACCCCCAATTGGGGCCAAGCCCCCATCTGGGTACAGCATCAGAACACTCCTGCACTCCCCCCTTCCCCCAGACCCTAGATCTGAGCCTATCATACACTAGAACCCCCTGCCCTGAGCCCCTCACATACCCCAACCCAAATTCCTGAACCCTCACATCCACAAGCTTGTAGCTTGCTTAGTACCCCAACCTACCTCTGACCCCAACACTGTCTGGCCTGGAGCCCCCTCCCCGAGCCAGCGTCCCCTTCTCCACCTCCTCCTGCATCCATATTTTCTCCCAGAGCTTGTACCTCTCACCCCTTCCCACACCCAAATCCCTTATTCCCACCCCAGAGCCTACACATCCTGTCTCAACCCAGAGAGGGTACGGCTAGACTGCAAGAGTTTTTCAGGATTCCGGAGATATCCCAGAAGAACTTTTCTGCATCCAGGGATGCGTTTGTTCTTCCACTTTTTTTAGTGGAAGAGCAAACATGCTCTTTTGGTCACCCCTATATTCCTCTTTCCATGAGGAATAAGGGGGCTTCCAAAATAAGGGTTTTTTCTGACATTTTGGTCCAGTCTAGACAGGCCAAATGTTGGAAAAACCTCTTCCTACAGAAGAATTGGAAAAAAAAAAAAAAAAAAAAAGCAGCAGTATAAGGGCTGGGGATAGCAAGTGATGGAGAGGAGGAGAATAGAGAGGGTGGGGTTTCAAGGAAGGGGTGGGGCGGTAGATCTTGACTTGTTCTGTCATTTAAAAAGTGATCTTGGGTGTAAAAAGGTTGGAGACCACTGTCTTACACATTGCAAGCCACAGAATCTCACCCACATGCTCCTGTAATAGACCCCTAACAACTGGCTGAGCTACTGAAGTCCTCAAATCATAATTTTGTAAAGACTTCAAGTTATGGAAAATCCACTGTTTACATTAGTTTAAACCTGCAAGTGGTCTCTGCCCCCAGGGTCTCTGGCAATCTGACCTGGGGGAAAATTCCTTCCCATCCCCAGATACAGCAGTCACTGAGCATATGGGCAAGATCTAGAAGTCAGACACCTGTGAAAGTATTCACTGTAGTAACTGAGAGCCCTATCTCGTGTCCCATCACTGGCCACTGGAGGATTTGCTACCAGCAGTTGCAAATTGGCTACATGCTGTGGGTAGGAAGGGAGGGTATGATAGGACAGCCATAATCTTACCATGCTCAGTGTTGAAGCCAGTGAGGTTTTTTTGCCCCCACTGCTCTCCTTGGAAGGCTTTTACAAAATTTCATTCCTCTGATGGCTAGAAACCTTTGTATAATTTCAAGAATAAGGTTGTTGGCCAGTTTAGATCCATTTGTTCTGGGGTCCACATTGATGCTAAATTTAAATAACTTCTCTTCCTCTTGTATTTACCCCTCTGATGTACATAGAGGGCAGTGCTCTCCTGTCAGCCTCTTTTTGGTTAGACTAAACAAGTCATGCTCTTTGAATTTCCTCTCATGAGGTAGAATTTCTCGTCCTTGGATCACCCTAGGTAGCCTTTCTCTGCTCCTTTTCCATTTCCAGATGTCCGTGCAGCATTCCAGATGAGGTCTCACCAGTGCCTTGTATACTAGTACTTCCCTGTCTCCATTGTCCTCGGTTTAAAATACTTGTATTGCTAACGACAGCATCCCCATCATACCCATGTCCCTAAATTACTGATGTGCCCGCTGAACCTTTACTCATCTTGCTATTGCTTTTGTTTGAGAATATTATTTGGCTTGAGGTGCTATGTAGAGAAGACCTGCATCCATTTTTTTCTGTTCATCCTGTAGGTTCATGAAAAGGATGTAATTGGCATCGCTCACCATCCCCATCAGAACTTGATTGCTACCTACAGTGAAGATGGCCTCTTGAAACTCTGGAAACCATAACTTTGTTTTTAATGAGCTTTGGAGCATGCTTCTTAGAAGAAGAGCTCTTGTGTTCGTGCTTTTACAAGTCCACGTATGCTGAGTGTAGTTTTTTTTTCTCAATTTTCAGTTCAGGAGCCCTGAACTTTTTTCAGTACTTGGTCTAAATTAGCTGTACAATGTCAGTGGATAGAACCTTTTTGTTAATCCTGTATCTGGGTAACTAAAGCAGTTTAATTGCTGTAGAAGTGATTATTCTGTCTTGTGAAGTCTTTGTTTTCCCTTGTACTGTTTTTAAAGGTAAATGGAAAAACAACCATCAGTTTATAAATGGTTGACTTGCTAAAATATCTAGCAGATGGCTCATTATTTCGTTCAGAACGAGAATAAAATAGACAGGAGAAGAGAGTCTTTACCTTAGCAAAGATGGATTCTTTTTGGAAAACAACTATTGGTCCTAATCTATCTTGCCTTTCTTTAGGACACGAATATTCTAATGCAATGGGATTTTCTGCTGCATTTATATCATAGTAACTATCTAACTTTGATCATTTAACAAAATAGACTTCTGCTTTCTGTGCAGAAGAATCACCCACGGAGGGCTTACATGACAAGAAGCAGCATGTGTGAGGTTTGTTTCCAGCAGGGATGTGTATAACTGCCTTCTGATTCCCTTAGAAAACAGTTTATAGCTGGCCTGATGAGAAGCTCAATACAGGCTTCTGCATGTGTTTATAATAAATTATTTCTGGCTGTCTCCCTGTATGACTAGGTCTATCAGCTGTGGCACTCTAACTTCAGCCCACCCCCACTCCCAACAAGCTAGCTAGTTTGGGTTTAAAGCACCACTTAATTCAAGCTAGAGATTTGTTTTTGGGATGGGATTTGTGGTGGGGCAACAGTTGAGTTCTGTTTTAAGATAGCACTGTAGTGAAGACTAGCCTTTAGACCCGTCAATCTGACACACTGTGTGCTTCCTTTGAGATTATGGCTTATCCAGTTTTCTGCTAATAATCACCAGTATGTTTAAATGGGCTTACAATTCTTTATTTTTATAGTACATCTTATTTCTAGGCATTTGATTGCAAAATATACAGGTTTAAAATTGATGTCTTGTTTTCTCACAACAATATTTGCAGGGCTTTTTAGTATACTACATCCTGCCTTCATCGGTTGTATTGAATGCTGTATTTTTAAAAGGAATCAGAATAACTTCTCTATTAAACAACAGACAGTAGATCAGTTCAGACTATTGCATGTGATAGGTGATATTAAGAATGCATTTCTCAATCATAAATTGGTGATAGGCCCTGTACATTGGTCAGATGCCAAGTGGCTTTGTCTTTCACTCCATGCTGATCTATGAGAAGATGGACAGAACTTCATCATAAAAAAACTATCTTGCTGAAATAGGGCCTATTAATTAAAACAGAAGTGTTCAATTCCAGATAGTTTAGATGGTTCTGGGGTAGGTGTTTTTTTTCATCAGGCATAGCAATAAATCAGGATTTTAGACAGTAGAGTGATTACTTTCCTGCCTGTAAAATTGGTCACTTAGAAGGCTGAGAACAATTTTACACTAGCTAATGATGGAGCTGAAGATGAAGATATTTATGTAGAATCAGATGATGTGTCTTCATGATGTGTCCTTATTGTGCTTTAATACAGAGACTTGCAAACATGTGAAGGACATACAACCTGTTCTTTAGAAAAAAGGCACTTTACAAAGTATTTAATAGAACTGCTTGTCAACACTTTCACATTAGTTATAATCCCTGGGGGACACCTTCTAAGCCTAAAACTTTAGTTATGGATCCAGCACTGGCCTGTCTACACTGGCCATGTGTTCTTGTGCAAGTAAACTGATGTTCTAATGTATGAAATCAGTGCTGCTTGCGCCAGAACTCTGACGCTCCCGCTCAGGCATAATCCCTTTTGCACAACTCTTCTTGTGCGAGAGGCCAGTGTAGACAGGCAACATGAATCTCTTGTGCAAGAAAGCCCTATGGTTAAAATGGCCATCAGAGCTTTCTTGCGCAAGAGAGCGTCTATACTGGCAAGGATGCTCTTGCACAAGATCATGCCAGGGAGCACAATGAATGAGGCAGGGCAGGTGCATGAGCCCTTGGGGGGGGTGCCCACCCCCCTCTGATGCCCTCTCCTCCAAACACACCAGGGCCCCCTCCCCCCCATACAAGCAGGACTATGAGGGAGGGACAGCACAAGCCTGTGGGTGACAGGTCTCCCCCCACTCCCTGTCCCCCTGCAGCCTGGTGTCTTTCCTTCCTCTGGGCAGGGGGTGCAGCCCTCTCCCCAGAGGGCCTTACCTGCATCAAGATGGCACCTACTGTGGACCTGCCCACCCCAAACTGGTGTGCCACCAAGCAGTAGCTGTCTGGGGTAGCCAGCTTCCAGAGGGCAATGGCGACCCTCTTGTTCACCAGAATGGTGGGCCGCAGCTGGGTGTTGTGTCTGAGGAGCTATGGGGCAAGCCAGGCACACAGCTCCAGGCATGTCTGCTTCTGTATCCTGAAGTTCTGGAGCTACTGCCAGTCATCCCATTGCTCCAGGACTAGCCCATCCCACCAGTTGGAACTGCTGTTGAGTCTCCAGTAACACCTCTCCATGGGTGAGTGGGGATGCCACAGCAAAGCTGCCACATGCAGGGAGAGGGAGTCTAGAGTGAGCTTGGCATTAAGCTCTGAGAGAGCAGCAGCTGGAGGCACTCCAAAATGGCCATGTGGGGCTAGAGTAGGCACAGGGCCCTCCCTGGCTCCATGGCACAGCAAGAAGTGACAATTCTCCAAAAAGGCACTAGGGCACAAGCTGTAGTGTCCAAAGAGGCTGAGGGTAGCCACAGCTAGCACTGCTACAGCTTTCAGTCCTTACCAGAGATCCTGAAGCACACAGCAGCAGAGAAACAGCTGTCCAGGGAGATCCCTTTAAGCACGTGTCTCAGAGGGGCTCCAGCCCTCAGCCCCAGAAGGTACTGGTGCCCTTTGGCCCTGGCCAAAATGGTTCGAGGGGGAGGCATTTGTGCAAGAGCATCCTGCCAGCATAGACGCTCTTGCACAAAAGCACATCACTTCTGCAATGTGCTTTGAGCAGTGTGGACACGCTCTTGTGCAAGAAGCCTGCAGTGCAGCTGTAGCCTTGATGTTTGTGTGGTGACTAAATGCTATCTACTGGAAAATTGTGCCCCAAGGTAACTGCTGGAATTCTTTGAACAAGTTACACCTACTGCATACAAAAGAACTAGGTGACAATTTTGTCTTTACAAGTCTCTTGTAAACAGCTACTCAAACTACAGTCATGGGGTGAGTAAAAGAATTTCTCAAGGATCAAAAATTGGGTAAGTAAGAGCAGGGAGAAATGTTCATCAAAAGATTATGGCTTGATTAATAGGCTTTGTGTAATTGCTCCCCAAGCTAGGTGAATGGGCTCTAGGCCGGCTTATGTAATTCACTATTGATAAATGCCCAGCACAGGGAGTGAATTTTGAACTAATGGTGAGTAGAGTCTACAACTGCTTTCCAATTTTATTTCACCCCAGAACCCTTTTAAATTCAAAAGAATTTTGTCAAACCCCTAACAGTCTAATATATGGACATCAGTGCTGAGTAGTGACATCTTCTCCCAGTCTCTGGCTAAGATGGCATTACACAAGGACACTTATGGCAAACAAATGAAAATTGTTTTAAATAAAATTCATAAATGCTTACTTTTTTAAATCAAAATGTTATTGTAATGGAATATTCTCAGAACCCTTCCATTTGGGAAACACTGGTCTACAACAATATCAACTCAAGCAGGAACATGGGCCACTCAGTGATACCTGCTCACAGTGAAACTCTAGTAAAAAATGCAAAGAACAAGGTAAGAACTATTATTTTAAGTCCATGGTATGTGTGCATGTGAAATATTAGTTACTGGTAAGGTAGAGAGGCACCACACCTGGATGGAAGAGATTAGAAAGACAGACAGAACCTACCTAAGCTGTTCCTTTTAAGCAGAAAATCTACCTGTGCCTCTGGGCAACTTACCAAGAGATCAGGAACCAAAAAACCCACCCTCCCCCATTTTAATCACCACGGAGAAATATGATACTTCAATGTTAAACATTTGCCTGTCAAGTCCTAAAGAAGCTCAAGAAATGTTATAAAATCAACTTTTTGCTATATACTGGGCAAAGCAGAAGAAAGCAATTAACCAAGGTGACAAAGGAAATCCTGGGAGAAAGGTCAGGTGAGAAGTCTCCAGGCTCCCCAACTTTTGTCCCAAGCTGAAAAGGTTGAGATTAATTTTTAAACTACAATACTGAATAGCAAAGTGTCTGTTGTAGCACTTTAATGCCTTCTGATAAGGAAAACAGTTAAAATGAAATACAGGTAAGCCAACAAGTCATCAACTACACTATCTTACAAGGTCCTGAAGCAAATTAACCTTTAGATTCACCTGAAAAAAGTACATTTTCTCCAGGTTATAGGGCAGGTTTATAGTCCTACTCCACACACACTCTTGCTGAATTTAATATGCTCCTACAAGAGTAACTATACAAATAGTTGAAATGCATTTTTTTCCCCTGCTAGGTGCTGAATACCATCTGAAGTGAAACCTTCCTCAAGCAGCTGTGTGTTATTGGGCTAGAGTGCATTCTCGCTCTTGAGTTACACTGCTCACTTTACTAGCATGGAAGGAATCTGCAGTGGCAAGAGTTTTAAAGGTAGTATTTGCCACGGACAACACATTTGCATAACTATGTAGCCCAGGAGATTTAAGAGTTTTTCACCAAAATTTGATCACCCACCCACCCCTTCCAATAAAACAGCCTGAGATTAGACTAACATGCTACAAAAATCTTAGGAACCACTGAACAGTTTTATAATTAGAAACGTTTTGGTTACAGTAACTGGAACAGATACAGAGTCTTTCAAGAATTAAATATTTGTGCAGTGATCTTTGATACAAACTCTCAATTTGTCATCTATTAATGATTATTCTCTGTACACTATAATGCATTTTCTACCTTCACACCTAGTACTGACTAAGTTTGAAATAGCAGCATAATGCATCAGGTTGGAGATTAAGCTTCACACAAGTAGGGAGAATACTTTAGGGAACTGGAATAGCAAGCTAAGCTTTTCTGCTCACCTTTCCCACAAATAACTTAACTAGACATGATAGTGAATGCAGCATGTGACACCCTGGTGTTCACTAATGCCTGACAAATTGCCCATGTTAAAAGCAAAGCTTCCTGATAAATTCACTACTGGGTCACTAAGGAATGAAGTTGGCAGGTAAAAGATCAGTAAAATCTCAAATCCAAGCAGGCTGAGGGAGCTGGAGCATCTGCTAGGAGTTAAATGGGCATGGGAAGATTCACAGCATCCTTCTCAGTGAGGTAATTGACAAAGAGCAGTCTAAGGCTGAAAAAGTCACAGGTTATATTCTAGTCTGGTTAGAACAAAAACTTTAATTGATCTCCACATGAATTATAAATAAATACTTGGGTATACTTCATTAACAGGGTATATAATCTAAAAGACCACAACTCAGTCTTAATCTAAGCCAGTGCATTTGCACACAAAATACAAGAATTACAAGGCCTGAAATCAAGACAAGCAACCAGGGGTAGCCACCTTCATGGTCCATTCAGCTAAACTTGCACCCTGAACATTACATCAATTGCAAAGTCAGTGTTTTTATATTATTGATTTTATTAACTGGTTTTAAAAAACAACTATGGTTGAATATTAAACCAAAAATAGCAAGTAGTGAGTGTAAGCTGCTTGTAGTTCTTCACTCACCCCTAATGCATACAAAACAATTATCACAATGAGTATTCACTGGCCATTTTAAGATGTCTGACACTGAACACCCCCTCTGGGGTGATGCTCATCATCTTCATAGGCTTCTCCATTGTAATGCTGTCTTCTTCCCTGAGATGGATCAAAGTCCACCAGCTCTACCTGATCCATTTCTTCAGTTTCTTCCACTTCTTCCCTTGCAGGCAGCAATTTTTCCAATAAAGACAACTTATCAGAGGAGAGGAAACCACACTCTGGGAAGTTTACCTGGAAAAAAAACAAGAGAACTTCCATTAATGACCTTTGTACAGTCTTCTCTACTACACAGTACTAATCTGTTCAGAGGGGGGTGTGCTGCCTTGTTCTTACCAAGCATCTGGATGTAGCGGACTCCTAGAACTCACTAGCAAGTAGAGTGCATTTTTACTGTTGTCTAACCTCTTCTACTTCCACCAGATTTGCATACAAGGGGACACTTCCAATAAAGCGGATTGCAAAGAACTCCATGTTTAAGATGCTCTCCATGCTGTTTGAGGCAGTTAGTTTTTAGAATGTCTACTTCAGCTTTATTCTCATTAGTATAACCCTGTGTACTGGATTAATCTACATAGCCTTGTGAGGAACTGAATGCAGAAACAGACAAGACTGAGGGCCTCACTGTATTCTTGCTCCTATTAGAAATAGAAATCAACTGTGACCTGACAAGTTTCCAGCATGTTCAGTGCTGAGCTGTTTATACAAAGTGACTGAACTTTACCTTGAACTCAATGATTAGACGCCCTTTTTCATATGGTCTGCGATAAATTGGCATACCCTCATTCTGCACACATTTAATATCTCCATGCTTGACGATCTGACCTAAAGCAAAAAGCCAGGCACAGAAGACAAGCTGTTAATTGGTACAGGTATGTGATCTCCCTTTCACACCCTGCTTTCTAGATTAACATTCATGAAGCCATACTGATCCAGGGATCTGAGACATTTTCTTCCCTAACCCATTTTTAAGGGTTTGTTCCCACTTCATTAAGTTGGCTAAAAAAACCCCTGTTGCCTGTAAGAGTGCCAATTCTCCTCTACCCAGAAATAGTTTTAAAAAGCTATATAATGTGAGGAAAGAAGATTTGTCTAGTTTAAAAATATTACCTCAGTCATCTGTTGGTAAGAGCAGCTTTCGAGACAGTTTTTCAGGTCAGGGAAAGGTACCCAGGACTGTCTGGGTTGTTGTGTTTTGCTGCCAACACTTATGCCATTTTAATTAAAGCATTTTAAACTTCTACTGCATGTCCACACTATGCTCTGTGCATCCACACCAGCAGCTCTTGCATCTAACAGAGCAATGCACAGTGCGTAACTGTACCTCTGTGCAGCTAGCCACAGGGTACTTTGGGAAAGGTTTGCAATGCTTCTCAGGGTAGAAGTATTACATAATGATTTCTCAATGCCATTGTTCTATGGGCTCTTAGTTTGCCAGCCACTTTTTAACTGAATGGGCAAGGGGAAAGTGTCTATGTTCTGTCAAGATCAGACAGCTGCCAGAAGCAACACGTCGGGGGAGGCGACTTCCTCCCTACATTAGCTCCTGCATCCCTCCCTGGCTCTACACAGCACAATCTCTCCCCCTCACACACAGGCCTCTCCCTGCCTTTGTGGGAGACAGCAGCATTCCATGTTAGTATGTGTTCTTTGTTGCCTGACCACAGTATCAGCTGTCAGCTCCTAGGAGCTTTGAAAAGGCAGGGCTGCATGTCTGAAAGGCATCAGAGTACAAAACAGAACAGGGCAGGCACTGTGGGATACTGGGGGAGGCTACTTCTGGCAACAATGAATAGCAGCATGTACACCAATGCTTTGTCACTAAGTTTGCCACAAAAAGTTTTATGGCTGTCATCAAGGTGGTTTTATTTTGTTGCTGAAATTGAAGACTAGTCACCAAAACTGCCTTTTGGCAAAAAAACCTTAAGTGGAGTCAGGGCCCTAGAGCCTCAGCTAAATAGAAGGTTAAAGGATGCACACATTGTAAGGGACCCTTTGTGGCCTGTTAACATCCCTATAGTCACAGGGCAAAAAGGGGTCAAGAGATTAGATTGTGGTAATAAGCCATAAATTTGTTGTCTAATGGCTCAACACACACACAAAATAGAACAGTTAAGACATTAAGCTCCCAGAAGACTACAGAATATGCCCTGGGGGCCAGAGAATCTGCTTCACTACAGACATAAAACTCCTCTGACCACAGACCTCTAGCTGTAATCCACCACCTCACACAAACCTGCATGGGGTGGTCCCCATCCTGAAAGTATTTCCACCCCACCCCCCACTTCCAGGTTTCAAACAACCCTCTAACTACTCCAAGCTCATCAGAAGGCAAGCTTCCCACAGACCAAAACACCAACTCAAACCAGTCCCAGACTCCCAGAACAGATGCATAAAATGCAGACATCTCTGCTGCAATGACTGACACACTTAACATGCCTTTCAAAATTTATGGGTCCCACACATGCCGATGAAATGTGGTGAACTTCAGTCAGTGCATGACACCTATGTGGATGAACCCAAACTGCTGTACTCTAATGAACGCACAGGAAACTGATGAAGACAAAAAACACTATCACCTATGGGGGAACAAAGTGATCATTCTGATCGTCAGTCAGTATTTGGAAAGGAAACCTGCACAAAATGAGCTTGGGAGTTTATTCATAACGCTGCTCTCACTGAATATCATGGATCAGTTACACATTGAATTTATGGATTACAACAATCTAACCCAATAACCCCCTTTTTTTCCCCTATGACTATGGGTGTTAATGGGTCACTACACCATAGGATATGCACTAACTACTTATGTGCAGCTAATTTAGTTGTGACATTGAGTTTATTTCACAGACTTCAAGAACTCAATTTAGCTCGAAAGCTTCTCACCAACAGAAGTAGTCAATCCAATAAAACATTGATGCATCTTGTCTCTATCCTGGGACCAACACATCTACACCACCATGTGATAGTCTGTTCAGTCACATGAACAAAATTCCATTAATTCTGAGCCCAAGAGTCAGTCTTCAAGAGTCAGGGCCTTCAAATTCCCCCATATCTAATCCAGTTAGAAACTGTTGTGCACTAATAGGGTCTCAGCTGCTGCTGTACCAGAGTGGAGGTAATCATGACAGTTGCATCATGATGTAATATACACATTGTTGCTCTGAGTTATTAGTCCAATCTTTCCATCCATCAGAACACACTAGTCAAAACTAAATCTTTACACACAGAGAGCTTTCACAGTACAGCATAAGACTAAAGTACCTGCAAATTAATCTGGGTCTGAATGGTGTTAAAATCCAATTCTTCATTTAAACGTCCCTTTGGTCCTTATTACGTAACTAGAGAACTCACACAGATAATCTAGCTGTACTAGTATTTAATAGTACAGGTTGGACTGCCCTGGTCTGGCACCATTAGGGACTGAGTGGTCAGGGATGAGGGAATTTGCTGGACCAGGGAAGGTTCCACCTCTGGCTCCTTCGGTCCCACTGCCATAACTGCTGCTCCAGCCGGCACAGCAGTATGCAGCACCGGCCCCACTGCAGCCCCAGTTGGGTTGCTGCAGCCTACCCTTACTGCATGCCAGACTGCCATGGCTCTGTCCCCAATGCAGGGCTGGCATGCAGCCCTAATTGGGCTGCTCCAGCTGGGTTGCTGCAGCTTTGGCTCCACTGCCAGGCTGCTGCTGCTGCTGCCAGGCCCTGCTACCACCAACCCTGCTTTGCCTGGGGCTTTCCGCCGCTGGCCCTTCTGTCCTGGTGCTCTCTTGTCCAGCAGCATTGCTGGATGAGAGAGTCCTGGTTTAGGAAGGTGCAACCTGTATTGTTAAATTTAGTTTTACTAAACACTTACCAGGATGAGAAGTGATAATTATAGTTCGGTTATCCAATGTTGCAATAGGTTTCTGAAAGCCACACAGTGCCTCAACCAGCTGTATGTCCATGCACATGAACAAGTCTTCGCCTCGTCTACAGCAGAACAGTGTATATTTGAATACATAAATACAAAAGATCTAAAGATTCTGAAAAAACATCTTTGCTAACACTAGAACTGCTAGTGCATGTGTGAAGAAATCCAATTTTATTCTGGAAGTTTGTCCACCCTTTTCCTCCCCACAGAGATTATACAGACGCTATTACCTAATTAGAATGTAAGAGTATAACCATTTAAATGGTCAATGGATAAGCATCATCTTATCTGTTTCTGTTACTCTTCACCCTTGCCCTGCCCCGCCCCTGAGGAACTGGCTGCTGCCCCATGCTGCAGGCTCTACAGTATAAGTCTTAAATTGTAGAGCCCACAGCACATGTAACCTCTAGGATTTTCAGTTACTTTAACCTTTTTGTTTAACTTTTTTCAAATCCTTGAGACTTGAGACTTTAACCAGGACAGACCCCATCAACCCTACTGGAACATAATGGGAGTGATTAGATTACATCTGCTCCTATTGTCTGCCCAACTGAAATAGAAGCACCTGATGCCACAACTGGCTTAACTGTTAAAGAGCCATACAAGATTTGAACATGCTCTGTAATTCAAGAACAGCCATGGCTACTCTTTGTTCCACTTGCATTTAGTTTTCTTTCAGAAACTGCTTTAGCTACCTTTGTCTGTATATCCTATTGTGTGCGCATGCACCTCAAGACCATGAGATCAGAATCTTCTGGCTAAGTGTCTGCTGCGGCTGCACCCACACACCCTTTTGTCCTTATACTTCCGCACTAGAGGGCGGGGGTAGTGGCTACAGCAACCCCAGCCACCTAGTTCCCTGGCTAATCCCAAATGTGAAAGCAGAAACATACTCTGAAGGAGCTGGGAAGGAAGGTGGGACAACATCCACATGGAGAATTCCTAAATCAGTTATTGCAAGCTCAGTAAATTGAATGTCAGCCCTCAAATATATAGGAAGAGCACTTGAGGAATCCTAGCTACATCTAGGCAGACTACGGAACTCTCCCAAGATTGGATTGATCTAGTCACAGCACATAATTGGTAAAGGAACGGGCTGAGTTCAGGGGGACTAACAGTTCCTCAGACATATTGAAGAAGTTCCCTGGGTTTAGTAGGCCTTAATACCCAAAGAAAGCAGTTCATCAGCTAGTTGGTAAACTGTGCTGCTGAGTGATTAGTCAGATTGGTCAATACTTTCAAGCTCATCAGAAATGTGTATTTTCAGCAAACAAACTATTTATCTAAGAAGTTTCACTTGGCTCTATCCAGGGCTCCTTGGAACAGCATTCCAGCTATGAGTAGCCTCTGAAGTGATGGATCTCACGTTACTGTGGGAGATTGTCGAGCAGAATACCTAACAGACATTTACAGATTGGCCGCTGACCATCTGTAGTTGAAGCAATAGTGAGCAGACCCATCTGATTATGCTGTAAAACTAGCACGTAATTCCATGTAAATGAGGACAATCTCAGTCAGCTGAAAAGGATTTAGAGGCATATCCTATGGATTGAAAGGATTCTTTCTATCCTTTCACCTGAGCCTTGGCATCCACTTTGTTTTCTTGCAGTGCCTTTGGAGCTCTGCTTTGAGTGACTAAGGCACCCAACTGGGAAGGGGTTATTTGCAAGAAAAACAAAAGCAACTCTGAGTGTCCAATAAGGCCAGGGTGGAAAGCTGAAGGGACCACACAAACAGTATCAATGACCAAAGAGGTCAGCCTATTCTGGTTGGGTTTGGAGTCTAAGTTAACCCCAGAAGTTGGGAGTGATTGAGGGTGAGCTGTAAATAGCTCTATTTCAGGAATCCTTGCATGGAGGGGGATGGCTGTCTGAAGGAGGATTTGAATAAAGAAAGTGTGCAGGGGAAGAGAAAAGAGGCAGAGCAAATCTAGTCTGGGGTAAGTGATGACCTCAATGGTAAGGAATTTTTGGTGGCCTTGGTACAGGGATTAGTGCCAGGGTGAAAGATCAATAAGATCTACCAGTAGAGTAAAGACTCTGGAATGAGTACCAGATCCAGTATAAGGGAGATTGACCCAGTGAATTCTGCCAGTACCAGAGTGAACTTAATTCCTTAGTGTTTGTGTGTCCAGCTGGCACTAATGACTAAGAAAAAGGACAACTGACTGAAGTGGCTGAAGAACAGGAGCCCTTAAGGTAGAGTTCCTACTTGGCAGGCACTGACAGTCCCTTTTGCAGCCAGAAATCTTTCCAAATTAGGTGTTCCCCCAGGAGCTGCTCTACCAGGAAGCAAGCTGGACAGCGAAGCTCAGCAAGACAGCTGGGCACTCTGTAACTATCAGGGGAAGAAGGCTCAGTGGGTGGCTCAGCACATCAGGTGACAGTCTCCACGGGGACCCAACCTGTCAGTGCTCGTATTTAGAAAATTCAAAAGAGGTACCACAAGGTCTCAGGCAGACACCCAGCTCCATCTCACTGCTATCAATAAAAATAGGGTGGTTTGGACTTCTCTGCCCAATATGCAGTCAGCAAGGAAACAGACACGGAGTACATAGGCACCACCTCAAATAATTTTGGTAAGAGCCATCTATCTTGCATGTTTGAGAAGCATAAGCACAATAAGAAGGATTCACATGAACAAAGACTCAATCCTGAACTTGAGTTTTATCTTTCCTGAAACCAAGGTTAGCAAAGACAACTGCCTGAAAGCAGCAGCTTAAACAGACGTAATGGGAGCAGACTGGTATTTGAGAATCTCGAGAAATGTACAGCAAGTCGGCATGAAGGCACGAGCTAAACATTCATGCAAATTCCTGGTGCCAACTTTGATTCTGTAATAGCCTACTCCCAGCTACCCACTCTATGGTTTCACTTAGTAGGTTGTGTCTATAAGCCACTTGGAGAAATCTTAAATTTGCAAAGCAACAAGTGCAATGACAATTTAAGACTAACTGCACAAGTATTTCTTAGGGATGTAAAATCCTGTTGGCTACCAGTAAAACATTGTATAACCAGTAAACCAATTAAAGGGGGTGGCAGGCAGAGGCTGTTCTGCCCCCCTCCCCCTCCATGGATGCTGTGCTAGAGTAGCTTCAGCTTTACCAGTTAAACCTTCATATATCCCCAGCATTTCTGCACATATTTAGAGATTCTAAAGCAGAGCTGCCTACCCTTTCGTCATGCCTCCCCACTAATTGAGTGTCTGCTGCTCCACCCCCACTTACTGCTCAGTGGACACAGCAGAGAAGCAGCAGCAGCCAGGATGAGGGAATGGAGCTGGGTGGTATTCTCTCCAACCCCACTGCCTGCACCCACCAAATGTTCCTCCACAACCCCGAGGGCGCGCACACCACCATTTGCAGACCACTGTTGTAAAAGCATAAAGCTTTTGGAGAGACAAAAACAACTCAAGCAAACAAGTGTAGGATTTTCATCTAGATCTTTACCTTGTAAATGTAGAATGGTCTTTTTGATCCAATACAATAATGATGTCTCCTGGCTCTAGTCCTGGTTCTTGATCCCCTTCTCCATGGAATGTTATCTTCTGACCATCCTTCATTCCTATAGCAAAGACATCATGCAACTAGAATTTAAATAGGAACTGCAATAGCAAAATAGCATCACTTTTGCAGGCACTAGTTTGCGCTACAGAACAGCTGGAATTGGAAGGTTCTGATATTACACCTATTTTTCTCCTGAAAGCAGTACACAACTAACCAGCTGCATTTCCAGAGCTTTGCATTAAAGGCATCTGGGCTACAGCAGCTCACTGAACTTCTGGCATGCTCAGCTTAGTTATCCTGCCGTCCAATTCTAGTTCAGGATAACATCCATTCCATCTCTGCAAATGTTTGTCATCCTTTTCTGAACTTTCCAATTCCAACACATTTTTTAAAATGAGGCAATCCTATCTGAAAAATGTAATATCAGCATTCTAGGATATTACTTTGCTTGTCAATTATTCTCTTTACCGTGGATCAATCTATTGTTTGCATACCCAGTAGTCAATACGCAACTCATACCATAGTAGAGGTTTTCAAAAACCCAACCAAGTTCCCATGGAAGGCATTACCTTTATCAATATGAACTTCTAGAATCTTCTTCTCTCGAACAATCTTCCTTCCAATACAGCTTTTACACCTGTCCTTAGGACTGATACGCTCCCCATGTCCCTGGCATTCCATGCACACAGACTGGATTTGCTGAACCATTCCTGGTCCTATCTGGTGAATTCGTATTTGCATGCCTGTACCTCTGCAGTTGGGACAGCATTCGACTGCACCTTTCTTACCACCTCGGCCTGATGACAAAACAAAGTCCAATTAGAATGGATTTGGTCTTACCTCGAAAAGTAACTTAAAACTAGAAGTACACTTACAGTTTCTTAGAATAGTGATTTTTCAAACTAGGGCTCTCAACTCGATTTTAATGGGGTCACCTATTTTGACTTACACTTACTGAGACCCAGGGCTGAAACCCAAGCCCCACCACCCAGAGAACAAAGAAGCCCTTCAGCTTCAGCTCTGGGTTGTGGAGCTCATCTCACAGGCCCTGGCTGGGGCTGAAGTTCTTAGTCTTCAGTGGGGTCCATGGCAGTGCGATTCAGGCTCCACCCCCGCCCCCGGTCATGTAATAATTTGTTGTCAGAATGGGGTTGCACTGCAATAAACTTGAGATTCCCTGGCCTAGAACAAAGTTATCTTAGTCTAAATTCAGGGTCTCAATCAGAATGAAGTAGTTTTCATACCAATATTTAATTGTCTAAAAACAATTTAGATCATAAAAATTTAACAGTAAACATCAACGTACCTTAAAAAGCAACCATTAGTTCTGTGGCACATTAAATACTATATCTAGATAGAATCATAGAATACGACGACTGGAAGGGACCTCGAGAGGTCATTGAGTGCAGTCCCCTGCCCTCATGACAGGACCAAATACTGTCTAAACCATCCCTGATAGACATTTATCTAACCTACTCTTAAATATCTCCAGAGATGGAGATTCCACAACCTCCCTGGGCAATTTATTCCAGTGTTTGACTACTCTGACAGTTAGGAACTTTTTCCTAACATCCAACCTAAACCTCCCTTGCTGCAGTTTAAAGCCCATTGCTTCTTGTTCTATCCTCAGAGGCCAAGATGAACAAGTTTTCTCCCTCCTCCTTATGACACCCTTTTAGATACCTGAAAACTGCTACCATGTCCCCCCCTCAATCTTCTCTTTCCCAAACTAAAAAAACCCAATTCTTTCAGCCTTCCTTCATAAGTCATGTTCTCTAGACCTTTATTCATTCTTGTTACTCTTCTCTGGACCCTCTCCAATTTCTCCACATCCTTCTTGAAATGCGGTGCTCAGAACTGGACAATACTCCAACTGAGGCCTAAACAGTGCAGAGTAGACCAGAAGAATGACTTCTCATGTTTCGCTCACAACACACCTGTTCATGCATCCCAGAATCATGTTTGCTTTTTTTGCAACAGCATCATGCTGCTGACTCATTCAGCTTGTGGTCCACTATAACCCCTAGATCCCTTTCTGCCATACTCCTTCCTAGACCATCACTTCCCATTCTGTATGTGTGAAACTGATTGTTCCTTCCTAAGTGGAGCACTTCCCACTTGTTATACCTTTCCAGCAGGATTGTGAACCATTAATAACTACTCTCTGAGTACAGTTATCCAGCCAGTTATGCACCCACCTTATAGTAGCCCCATCTAAGTTGTATTTGCCTAGTTTATTGATAAGAAGATCATGCGAGACCGTATCAAATGCCTTACTAAAATCTAGGTATACCACATCCACCACTTCTCCCTTATCCACAAGACTCGTTATCCTATCAGATTGGTTTGACATGATTTGTTCTTTACAAATCCATGCTGACTGTTCCCTATCACCTTGCCACCTTCTAAGTGTTTGCAGATGATTTCCTTAATTACTTGCACCATTGTCTTCCCTGGCACAGAAGTTAAACTAAGTGGTCTGTAGTTTCCTGGGTTGTTCTTATTTCCCTTTTTATAAATGGGCACTAGATTTGCCCTTTTCCTGTCTTCTGGAATCTCTCCTGTGTCCCATGATTTTCCAAAGATGATAGCTAGAGGCTCAGATACCTCCTCTATCACCTCCTTGAGTATTCTAGGATGCATTTCATCAGGCCCTGGTGTATCTCTATAAAATGAGCTGTCATGGGCTGAAATGGGTTTTGTATCACGAAAGCTCATGATAGACTACCGTATATATCTATACAGTAATTCCTCATTTAACACTATAGATACGTTTCAGAAAATGATCATGTTAAGTGAAAATGTGTTATGCAGGGTGAATTTTCCCCCTGAAAATATTGGAAAAGGTGGGGGTTGTGTTTCAAGCCGTGATGTCTGTTGGGACCAGGATATAAGGTTGGGGGAGAAAGGGGACTGGGTTACAGCAGGGAGGAGACGTGTTCGGCTCTGGGGAAGGGAAGGGGAGGAGGACCGGGTTGGGAGTATGTCCCGGTGACGCGTCTGCCGGGACCCGCACTGCATCCGGGGGGGGGGGGGGGGGGGGGAGGAGGGGGGGGTGTCACCAGGGAACAGCACAGCAAGCAGCGAACCCTCCACCCCTTTGTAGGTGGAGAAGCGGGCACATGTTAAATGAGAAATTACTATAGTAAGGACTACTTTTTATTAAAGTTAGAGTGTAACATGCCTACCCTGCAGAGACTGATTAACATACCTTCACATTTATCACAGATCACATTCTTTTGAAGAGCCAGTTTTCTTGTTGCACCATTGTACAAGTCTTCCAAAGACACTGACAACTGATGAACAACATTTTTACCTGTAAAGAGAATATTGTCTTATTTTAAAATAGTAATTAACTCAGAATTACAATCTCTGTCATAATCCTTTTCAGTGACTAATTAAGCAAAACTTAGTACTAAAGGCTTTGCTTAAGGGCACAGCAAACTTTTTTCCAACAACATTTGAGTGCACAGCTCATTCCCGTCTTGCAAAGTAGGCACAAAAATCAAACGTTAACCCTATGCTTGGTTATAGAATATTAACTAAAACAGCTTTTTATTTAAAAACTTAATCTCCTCTATGCTAGCATTTAAAACATTGGTTTTCGAACAGTGCTTTCTTAGATTGTTTTATCATCGTAATGATCATTTTAGACACTGCTACATAGCATGAACAGCCTTATTTGTAAAAAGGTGCAGCTTAAACACATAAGTATCTATAGCCTTACACTAAGTACTATAGGATGTGAGACTAATAAGAAAATTCTTCAGCAGCAAATAGTCACTTAGGCAGTACCACAGAAAGTGAAATTACCTCTCCGCTCTCTCTGCATTCTTCCACCTCCTCCAAAGAACATATCAAAAATATCCATGGGTGACCCAAAACCGCTGCCAGTACCACCCTCTTTAATAGCCTGCTCACCACCTTTGTCATACAAGTCTCTCTTCTTTGGATTAGAAAGCACTTCATATGCTTGAGAAATCTGCTTGAACTGCAAGAAACACCAGAATAAGTGCTAGGGGGTAGGGACTACGTTGCAACCCACCAGCAGCCCCCCCCCCAGTAAGGGCTAGGAACGGAGAGCTGAATGCCCAGTGAGCACTGGAAGCTCGACCCCCCCGTGGCAGGCGCTACCGCCCACGCGCCCAGGGCCCCACTTGCCTTTTCGCCCTCGTTGGAGTTCTTGTCGGGGTGGTATTTCAGCGCCAGCTTGCGGTACGCCTTCTTCAGCTCCTCCTGCGTGGCGCCCGGCTTCACCCCCAGCACGTCGTAGTACGTCGTCTCCTTCACCATGGCGCCGGCCTGCGGGAGCCCGGCGTCAGCCCGAGACACCGGCCGCCGCGCCCGCCCCGCCCCGCCCCCCTCGCAGGGGAGGGGCGGCGGGGTCGGGGGCTGCGAGAGGCAGCGGCCGGCGGGACCAGGGTGGGTGGAAGAGGGGGGCAGCGGCCGCTGGGGGGGCGGGGGGTGACGGCGGCAGAGGCGCCGAGACCGGGGGGGGGAGGGGGGGCAGCGGCCGCTGGGGGGCGGGGGGTGACGGCGGCAGAGGCGCCGAGACCGGGGGAGGGGAGGGGGGGGAGGGGGGCAGCGGCCGCTGGGGGGGCGGGGGGTGACGGCGGCAGAGGCGCCGAGACCGGGGGGAGGGGAGGGGGGGGAGGGGGGGCAGCGGCCGCTGGGGGGGCGGGGGGTGACGGCGGCAGAGGCGCCGAGACCGGGGGGAGGGGAGGGGGGGGGGGCAGCGGCCGCTGGGGGGGCGGGGGGTGACGGCGGCAGAGGCGCCAAGACCGGGGGGAGGGGGAGAAAAGGCAGCGGCGCCGGGGCCAGGGGGGCAGCAGCGCCGGGGGGGGGGGGAAGACGAGCAGAAGCGCCGGGACCGGGGGGAGGGGGAGGGGGAGGGGGAGGGGGGCAGCGGCGCCGGGACGGGACGAAGGGGGAGAAAAGGCAGCGGCGCCGGGACCGGGGCCAGGGGGGTAGCAGCGCCGGGGGGGGGGGGGGGAAACGAGCAGCAGCGCCGGGGGGGGGGAGAAACGGCGGCGGCGGGGGAGCGACTCCGGCGCCAATCTCTGGGCGGGCGGGCGGCAGCGGGGCCCGGACCCCCCCACTCACCGGGCAGGGGCTTGGCGAGCTCCGGGCGCCTCAGCTGCTTCGGCCGCTCGAGACTCTTCTGGAAAATTCTCTATGAGCCGGTCGCTCCTTCCGGGGAGTTTTGTAGCCGCAGAAGCCCCACCCCGGAAGTCCCGCCCCCGCGGTTGCCTGGGCGAATCAAGGACGGGGAAGGGCCAGTGGGCGGAGAGAGAGGGGAGCCAATCACAGCCCGTGACTTCCCCTTTGGCTTGGCTCCCGGGACTACGACCCCCAGCATGCTGTGCGAGGCCCAGGGGCTGCGCGTGGAGTGGAGCGCTGCGTGTTTTGGATCCTGCCCTAGGGTCGGGGAGACAGAACACAGCGGGATGCGCCCCAGCGGCCGGGCTGGGAAGTGGCACTTGTGCCGCAGCCGGTGTCGGGCGGGGTTGTGAGTAGCACGCGGCGGAGCGCGCGCCGGGGCCTGTTTCCTGTGAACGCTCCAGCCCGCAGGCAGCGCGCGGCAAGGAGAGGGCGTATCACGTGACCTCTCCCCCGCCCGCTGCTGCTGGCCCTGCGTGCCCTCCAGCGAGGGACGGGGCCTTCCGAAAGCGCCTGCGCACAAGCTCCGTGATGCGCCCTGGCCCACGTCTGATTGGTGGGGCGGACGCAGACGTGTGACGCTGGCAGCGAGACGGTGACTGGCCCTGCCCGCGGGGCGCCGAGCGGGGGTGGCCGCGGGGGGCAGTGCCCGGGGCGAGGGGGGCAGGCCAGGGAGGGGGGGGCAGTGCCTGGGGCGGGGGGGGCAGGCCAGGGAGGGGGGGGCAGTGCCTGGGGCGGGGGGGGCAGGCCAGGGAGGGGGGGGCAGTGCCCGGGGGCGGGGGGGGCAGGCCAGGGGAAGGGGGGGGCAGTGCCGGGGCGAGGGGGGCAGGCCAGGGAGAGGAGGGGGGGGCAGTGCCCGGGGCGGGGGGGGCAGGCCAGGGAGAGGAGGGGGGGGCAGTGCCTGGGGCGGGGGGGGGCAGGCCAGGGAGGGGGGGGCAGTGCCCGGGGCGGGGGGGGCAGGCCAGGGAGAGGAGGGGGGGGCAGTGCCCGGGGCGGGGGGGGCAGGCCAGGGAGAGGAGGGGGTGGGCAGTGCCCGGGGCGAGGGGGGCAGGCCAGGGAGAGGAGGGGGTGGGCAGTGCCCGGGGCGAGGGGGGCAGGCCAGGGAGAGGAGGGGGGGGCAGTGCCCGGGGCGAGGGGGGCAGGCCAGGGAGAGGAGGGGGTGGGCAGTGCCCGGGGCGAGGGGGGCAGGCCAGGGAGAGGAGGGGGTGGGCAGTGCCCGGGGCGAGGGGGGCAGGCCAGGGGAGTGCAGGGCGGTGAGGGTGGTGAAGATGGGTTAGTAGAGGTTGGGGGGGTGAGGAGGGAGACTGGGGGCTGAATAGAGGGGTTGGGGTATGTGGGAGGGTGGGGTCTGGTTCTGTCTTAGTCCAAGGTGGATGTGTAACTTGCTGTGATTGAGGCCTGGCTTGTACAGAGTTGCACCATTCTAATTAAGGCCTTCACTGTATGGGTCAGTTCTGTCAGTTTCTTTGGCGTAGTTGTATAGTCTAGGTTAAACTGAAAAGGAACACATTTCAGTCAAACCATATTTGAAGTGCCCAGGCAAAGGTTTGCACCAATTTCACTGAATCACTAAGTCTGCTTTAAAAAATGTTTCTTACATTGGCAAGCTATAGCAGTTTAAGTTATGGTGTGAATTTAAACTGGCATAGTTATCCTTTTATAACTTCTCCTGTTGGCAGTAGGGATGTAAACTCATGGTTAATCAGTTAAACCTTAGGTTTAACCAGTTAACTCATTAAGTTGGATCCACTGGTAGCTCTAAGCACAGGGGAACCGGCTTCTGCTTTTACCGCGCCTTCCCTCCACACTCCCAAGTGGGGTGGCTGGCTCTTCCTCTCACCTTCTCTCTGTACAGTGGGGCCAGCTGCGAGAAGGAGGCTGCTCCCTGGTACTGGTTCATCAGTATGCATCATGCAGCAAGGGTGATGCTTATCGGTAACTGGTTAACTGGCCACCTGTTTACATCCCTAGATTGCACAGACTCATTCTAGCATAAGGATGGGTTTTGTCAGTTTAGCTTAATGTCGTAAATTAAGCCAGTAAAGGTGTGTGTGTCCCCCTGGAAGGTTTTACTGGTAAAACTAAAAGTATAACTTGGAAGCAGCCATGCTGCTGCTGTCTCGTGTTGTGCGTCAGAGAACAAAATTAACATTACGGATGTTAGTGGGTAGTCATCTACATGATTCACTGAGGCCTGGACTTATCAGTTAATCTTAACAGCTACATACCTCCCCCTCCCCTTGCTACCTCTGTATCAGAGGCAGCAGAAAGTGCGGGAGGTGGGAAACAATGCCTATTGGGGCATATCAGCTGCTGCTGAGCTCCCTGCTCCTGCCCGTGCTGCTGCCTCCCACAGAGCAAGCAGGAGCTGGTATGTGGGGGGATCCAGCTTTTAAGATGGCTCTGTGCACATGCTTGCTCTGCAGTGGCAGAGGCAGCAGTGTGGGGGTAGGGGAGCAGGCTGGAGCCGTACATATGGGAATCCAGATCTCCACACATCCTGGCTCCTGAGCACAGCGGGAGGGAGGGAACAGGAGCTGGCACTTGCAGAGAGTGGGCTGAAAAGCCAGCTCCCCATGAGCACCAGCTCCCTCTTCCTCCCAAACTTGAAAAAAATTCACATTCACACAAATAAATGCATTTTAATATCCCTAAGTAACACACACAATAGCCCAGTGCACCATATAGCTGTGTTTTTACTGCTGAAAGAAATGGCGTTCTATAGGAATCAGTACTAGGACCAATCCCATTGAATACTTTTGTCATTGTTCTGGCAATAAATGTAAAAACACTGCTAGTAACATATGACGATGACACCAATATTGGCAAAGTAGTAAATGATGCTAAGGCTAGGTTTTTCATTCAGAAACATCTGGACCATTGGGTAAGCTGCATCCATTAAAACAAAACATTTAATGCAGCCAAATGTGACAGTATACATCTAGGAACAAAAAATATAGGCCATCCCTGTAGAATGGGGTACTATATCCTGGAAGGCAATTTTTCTGAAAAGGAGGGGTTATGGTGGACAAGTAACTGAATGTGATATATAGTGTAGTAAAATCCTACTGAATAAAACTTGCTATTGGAACTTACAGAAGTGGCCACGGTGGCAAATCTAAAAATGAATGTGATGTGTCTATAAAAACAATATATATAGGCAGCCTAATGCTGTATCAACTGATTGGAGAAATATGGGCATCTCTCAACATGATAAACAAATATGTACTGAATAATGTAAACTTGGTGTGTATAATAGTAAATATTTTGCATTTCAGCATTTTTCTGTGGGAGATACTATCAAACCACTACATAGATAATTAAATAAGGCCTTGAAATATCTCTTATTACTCCCATTTTGTAGAGGAGGATAATAAGTCACAGCAACGTTAAGCAAATTAGCCAACGTCATACAGCCAATTAGTGGACTGGCAATAGAAACAAGAACTTCTGATGCCCAATGCTGTACTCCAGCCACAGGATCTTGATCCCTATCTGATTGTAATACTGTCTATCTCCTCTTATTTATTTCACAGTGCAATCATGCGGGTGTGCTGGCTAGTGAGGAAAGATAAATGCTATCAGCGAATCAAATTGCCACACTTAGAAACAACAGTAATAGGGCGTGGCCCAGAGACAGAGATAACAGACAAGAAATGTTCAAGGCAACAGGGTAAGTAATAGCTTCAGTGTACACGCAACTGCTAGTCTGAAAACAGCTAAGCAGTTAAAAAACTAGGGCCGGCAATTAATTGCAATTAACTTGTGCTTAACTCAAAAATCATGATTAAATGCAGTTTTAATCGCACTGCTAAACAATAGAACTCCAATAGAAATGTATTAAATAGTTTTGACGTTTTTCTGTGTTTTCAAATATATTGACTTCAGTCACAGCAAAAATAGAGTGTACAATGCTCACTTTATATTACTTTGGTTTACAAATATTTGCACTATAAAAATAGTATTTTTCAATGCACATTGATGTTCCACAGTACTTGTAATCTCTATAGCATGAAAGCGCAGTTTACAAATGTAGATTTTTTTTGTTACATAATAGTACTCAAAACAAAACAGTGAAAGACTACAAGTCCATTCAGTCCTACTTCTTGTTCACTCAACTGCTAAGACAAGTTTGTTTATGTTTATGCCTGCTTCTTATTTACGATGTCACCTGAAAGACATTTTCCTCATTTTTTGAGGAAGAGTGGCTTTTTGAAAAAGGGGAGGGAGTCGCTGAAAAAGCTGTGTCTAAACTACTTTCACTTTCGAAAGCTCTGCTTTCAAAAGTGAGATAGGAAGAAGCTATGCAGATTCCCACGGAATTTGCATATGCTGTTTCGACACTCTAGCGTAGTCTAGATGAGCCCTAGATGTTGCTGTTTAGATGATGGCATAGAGAGTATGATTATTAAGTTTGCAGATGATATCAAGATGGGAGGGGTTGCAAGTGGAGGATAGGGTCAAAATTCAAAATGATCTGGACAAACTGGAGAAATGGTCTGAGGTAAACAGGATGAAGTTTAATAAGGACAAATGCAGAGTGCTCCACTGAGGAAGGAACAATCAGTTTCACACATACAGAATGGGAAGCGACTGTCTAGGAAGGAGTAGTGCTGAAAGGGATTTAGGGGTCATAGTGGATGACAAGTTAAACATGAGTTAACAGTGCGACACTGTTGCAAAAAAAGCAAACATGATTCTGAGATGTATTAACAGGAGTGTTGTGAGCAAGACACGAGAAGTCATTCTTCCGCTCTACTCTGCGCTGGTTAGGCCTCAGTTGGAGTATTGTGTCCAGTACTGGGCACCACATTTCAAGAAAGATTTGGAGAAGGTCCAGAGAATAGCAACAAAAATTATTAAAGGTCTAGAAAACATGAGCTATGAGGGAAGACTGAAAGAATTGGGCTTGTTTAGTTTATAAAAGAGAAGACTGAGAGGGGACAGGATAGCAGTTTTCAAGTATCTAAAAGGGTGTTAAAAGGAGGAGGGAGAAACATTGTTCTCCTTGGCCTCTGATGATAGGACAAGAAGCAATGGGCTTAAACTGCAGCAAGGGAGGTTTAGGTTGGACATTAGGAAAAACTTTCTAATTGTCAGAGTGATTAAACACTGGAATAAATTGCCAAGAGAGGTTGTGGAATCTCCATCCCTGGAGCAGGTTAGACAGACAGCTGTCAGAGATGATCTAGACAGTGCTTGGTCCTGTCATGATGGCAGGGGATTTGACTCAATGATCCCTTGAGGTCCCTTCCAGTTCTAGGATTCCATAAATTCTCAGATATATAGTAGAATAGCTGTCCATTTGTTCACCTTTGTACACTGCTGCCCCAATGGAATTATAAGTGTCCTGGTCCCCATCTCTGGCCCATTGCAGCCCCACCACATGGTCATCACATAGTATAACTGTCCCTGTTTTCCATGTCATAGCCCCTGCTATCCTCATGTGGTCCTTATATAGCAGAGCTCTCCCTTTCCATTTTATGAGAAACAATCCCATTCCCGGCACATCCCATTTTCCTGGCACAACTAAACCCTCACCTTGCTTACATAAGTTATGCTAAGAGGAAACTGCATACCAAATTTGGTGGTCCTATCTTTTACTGTTTAGGAGGTGTTCTTGATCAGACAGATTCTCTCAAATACATAGCGGATGTTATAGCAGTCTCATGTTATGATCCCACATATGTTGTTCATTTTAAGAACACTTTCACCATAGATCTGACAAAATACAAACAAAGAAGGTACCAGTGTGAGATTTCTAAAGATAGTTACAGTACTTGATTCAAGGTTTAGGAAATTGAAATAGCTTCCAAAATCTGAGAGGGAGAAGGTGTGGAGTAAGCTTTTGGAAGTCTTAAGATCAGCAGTCTGATGTGGAAACTACAGAACCGAAACCATCGACCAAGAAAATCAACCTTTTGTTGGTGTCACCTGACACAGAGGATGAAAAAGAACATGCATTGGTCCACACAGCTTTGGATAGTTACTGAGCAGACCCTGTCATCAGCATGGATACATGTTCTTTGGAATGATTGTTGGAGCATCGAGGGAGATATACATCTTTAGTGCATCTGTAAATATCTTGTGACACCAGCTATGACAGTGCCATGCAAACATGTGTGTTCTCCCTTTCAGGTGATGTATAAAGAAGTGGGCAGCATTATCTCCTGCAAATGTAAACAAACTTTTTTGAGCAACTGGCCGAACTTGTAGACGCTAAAGTTTTACGTTACTTTTTTTTTATGCAGTTTTTTGTACCTAATTCTACATTCAACTTTCATGACAGAGATTCCATTCCATTACTTATAATATATGAATTAAAAATATGATTTTTGGAGTGCAAATATTTATAATAAAAATAAAGTGAGCACTGCATACTTTACTCTGGTATAATAAAAATCTACATATTTGAACATGTAGAAAACATACAAAATATTTAAATAAGTGGTATTCTGTTATTGTTTAACAGCGTGATTAACTTTTTAATTGTGCAATTAATTGACTTTTTTTATTAATGGCTTGACAGCCCTACAAAAAAGTTGTAAGAAACCTGTGAGGTACAGATATAGAAATTCTGTGATAATTTTATGTCAGACTGAAACTGAAATGAATCTCACATGGTTATTCTGCTTGGTTACATTATTGTGATAGGCTGTAAACTCTAAACGAGATTCTCAAACTTTTGTTGCAGATCACTTGAAAAATGCTGTGGGTCTTGATGGACCACTTAGCTGATAGTGTACTTTCCAAACGTTTTTTGTACTAACTATTATAAAATGCTTTGGATAAAATCACTATAGGAAAGAGAACTAATAATTTAATTTTTTTTTTTTTGTTCTACAACTAAAAGCATACAATTCATATTTTAGTATCATTAGCAGCTACAGAGTTCAGGCTGGGAAAGAGGGCAGTCTCGCACTGGCAGTCAGAGCCCTGCAACTGGGGAAAGTCACCTTTTTCTCTGGTCGACACACCCCCTGCACATCCTAGATTTCCCCCCACTCCCTCTTCTCACCCCACTGACTCCCCACCTATCTCCTCTTATTCCCACCGCCCCCTACCATGTATTCCCTTTTCACCCCCAAAGCCATCACCTCATCTTACATGTGTGTCTTCTACAGGGACTAGGCATCTAATTAGTGGAGCCGTGACTAGGAGCCACTAATTAGGTGGGCAGCCCTTCATTTTCTTGTGTGCGGCTGCCCAGGCACGCATTTTTAGAAGGAGCTATTCATGGACAACCCGAATGGAACTCTTGACCACAGCTTGGGAACTAAAGCTCCTCCATGAAAACCAAAGCAGGCACCTCTGTGGCTTCTTGTGCAATCATCAGTCTTGAGGCTCCAATCTAGTGCGTCTTTTAAGCTGCAGAAGATCTTTACTCTCTAAGACTATTCAAGCTACTTACCTGTTACAGCTATTCTGTTCTCTTTATAGGAGCTCACAAAAGGTTGTACAATTTGAGAGGCATGATGGAAGGTGGCTTTCCTGACACCAGGAAGAGTAGAAATTGACCTTTATAAGATAGTCCCCTACGTGGACTGTAGAAAACCTGTAAATTCTTCTAGAACTGATAGATGGTGCAGAGAGTTTGGAGTTCAACATTGCAGTGAATGTGATTTTTATATATTGCTCATCTTCCTAGAAGTGCCAGTAGGTGCATTTCATAAATTGAAAAGTAACTATATGCATTTTATATCAAGGGTAACAGTCTTTGTTAAATTCTGTAGAGCTCTATAAAAGATTCTTTAGCAAGGGTATGATTGTGTGTATCGTATTCTCTGATACTACGATAAAATATCAAGTGCTAGCAATGTTTTTAAATAAGTGCTGTTGAACAGGTAGACAGGCAACCATATTTCTTTCAAAAATCTATAAAATTTCTTGGGAGTCTTCTAGAGCATCCATTATCATTTATCTTCTCCTTTGTTCAAACAGATCAGTTGCTTATGACTGGAATCATGTTATCTGCTTAAACGAAGCACACGAGATCTTTTATAGGGGCAAAGGCAGTACGCCGCATTTATTGAGAATACAACAGTTGCATATGCTTTTCAGTCACTCATACACACAAACAACATACACACAAAGTCTCACCAGACAATGTCATAGTTACCAGTCCAGAGTCTGTATCAATCTAGTGGCCAGCTAGATTGAACACGGGGGGAGCAGGGCCTTTGTCGGTCGGTTGATCCAATGCTCCTCTGGATTTGTTGGCAAGACAAACCCAAAATTCCATAGCAAAGCACCCTGTTTTTATAATCCTTTTCTCTATTGAAATCCATGGATCCCAGTCTGTCAGCTTGTGACCAGAATGTTATCTTGTTGATGTCAGTCGTTCCCAAACATCTCCCAAGGCTCATCCTGTAATCAATCATCTTTTGGGGGTGCCCACTCCACCTCAAGGTTCGTCAATCTGCCAATACCCAATAGTCTTGTGAGTAGGGGTACGCATCTTTTGACGCCAGGCCGTCTAGTCTTCACCCATGCTCAACCTCCTTTTTGGCCATCTGGTTGTGAGAAATAACTTTGCATCTTATCTCGACACATTCATTCCCTTTCACACACGCATAAGCAATGTTACAAGGACTTTCAAGGCTAGGCGGCACATCAACATATGTATTGGTAAGACAAAGAGGCGTCGTAAATCAAGCAATTAAGGCTTCAGCCTTTAACATTCTTATAATCTTCATTAACACAGACACAATATGAGATCCTGTCTCTTTACTTACTAAACCTTTAGAACAAGGAAATATAGGCGATATATACTTTATGAAAGGATTTGACTTATTATAATCTTAACT
Source organism: Pelochelys cantorii (assembly GCA_032595735.1). Lineage (NCBI taxonomy): Eukaryota > Metazoa > Chordata > Testudines > Trionychidae > Pelochelys > Pelochelys cantorii. The sequence goes on from CM064330.1 coordinate 131,920,960, forward strand.
ATGATTATATATTACCTTACATTACTACATTACTAAACCTAAAATACCAATATAAAAAGAACAAAACTTTCACTTCCAACAATCATATAGGTGTGACTCAAAAAACTGAATGGGGGTTTGTTTTATAAGCCACATATAGATGCCTTTTTCATATACATTAATAGAAATTCCGTTGATAAGGCAGAGCACTCGTTAAGTCATAATTTTTGTCAATCTACTGCATAGAGACTGATAATTTTGTCTAGAGAGGAGAATGTTAGCAACACACATTGATGCAATTTTAATATGGAAATCTGAGATTTGAGAAAATACGTGAATTCAAAACAAAGTCTGCTATATTTAAGCTGCATACAGTTTTAATTTGCCTGTCAAGGCTTTTAAATAGATGTGTGGGGAGGTCCTGTACTATTTAATTGAAAAAATGACCACGAATAAACTGAACCAGTGATTTGTTAGGACCCATATTTCTGTTTTCACAAAGTTAATGATAGCTAGTAGGAACAAACATTGGGGGCCAGATCCCCAGCTGGATTTGGCTTCAGTAGAGCTGTGCCAACTTACTCCAGAAGTCTGATTCCTATGTTTAAGTAATTCTCTGATGCTTTGCTTTTTCTTTTCAGTGCAGCTAAGAGCAGACTGTAATAAAGGGTATGTCAAGATCAAACAGGTATGTTTGTTTATAGATGTCTGGTGTTACAATAAAAGCCTTTTATCCAGCACTTCACCAACCGGTAAGCTCAATAAACTGGCATTTCTGATCTGCACAAAGAGTCTGCTTTATAGTGTGGTTGGTACAGGGCTGGCTGGGGCATGGAAGAGGCTGTGGGGCATGATCTGGAAGGAGGCTTGCAGCAGGGATTGAGTACAGGAGGTGCTCAGGTGTGTGTGTATGGGGGGGGGCGGGGGCGGGGGCGGGGGCGGGCATTTACTTCTGGCATCCCCAAGAGGGATCCCCATCCCTGCCAGCGGCTTGGGAGGCACGCGGCTTGGGAGGCACACTGCTTACATCCCTCCCCTCCTGAGTGTTAACTGCGCAGCTCCCAGCCCATTAACCAGGATTCATCACCAATGGGAGCTGTAAAGCTAAGTTTCTCAGGCTTCAGCTGGGATCCAGGAGTTCAGAGGGCAGGAGGGGGGTGCTGATGTGTCAGGATGTCATGCTGCCCCTCTACCCTCTTTCTGCAGAGGAGGGCAGCTGGGATCCTACATGGGTACTGAGTATAGGGTAGTGGATCCTAGATGGGTACATGTTTTGGAGGAGTCCCAGCTGACGCCACCAAAACAGACTCCAGTGTGGTGCCATATGGGTACAGGGCTTCGTGGTGGTATGAGGTCCCAACCAACACTGGCAACACTAATCCTGTTCTCATGTGGGATCTCGTTGGGCTCATTAGAGCTTCATGACAGTGCAGGTTCTGCTCTAGAGGTTATTGCAGGATGAAGCTCTACATTTATAGCTCCAAGTTTTGTGTTTGATTACAATGAGCCAGTATGTGGAGCAGAGGTGAAGGAAATGTCATGTACTCTTCTCTTTCTGCATTGCAGGCACAGGGATGCCCTAGGATAGTTTCGGGTAGTTGGGTTTTAGTATGTCTGAATTAGAGATCTATACTTGTATGCCAATTCCTGCATTGTGCTTTATTTTCTGACTATCCAAAGATGGGAGTTAACCCAGCCAGTGTTGATTTGGTGGATATTGGCAAGGATGAAGAAGTAAAGCTGAAGCCAGGACAGGTTCTGCATCTTGTAAATAAACTTTATCCCTACACTGTACAATTCTTGGAAGACACAGGGGCATCTGGCACAGGAGCAGAAGGAAAGACAAAAGCTAGCAAGCGGTCGTACATAGACTCTGGGAATAGTTGCATGGAAAACATCCCTGAAAAAAGTATGAAAATGGAGCAACTAGACTTGCAAGATGGCAGTTCAAGCTGCATGCCAAAAAATACCAGTAATTCTTCCTCCTCTGCTCATGACAGCTCTTCCAGCCACAAGGTGAGCAGTAGAATGCTCTGCCCTTGCATGCCCACCATTGCCAGCACTGGTAGGGCTGCACTGGTGCTACAGCAGTTGTGGGAAACATCAAAACACCTTCCATGTAGACTGAGTCGCAGTGTAGTCAGTCAACTGACTGTAGAGCAGAAATCAGTTCTGCTGGCGTGACTCCTGGAGGCACGGGAAATCCAACACAGCTTTGGGGGAACAAGATGAATTCCCTTCTGGCTTGTATATCAGCCATACCATTGCTAACTAAGACCTCAATCCTGCAGTCCGATCTACATGGATGGACCTGTACTGAAGTCAGCAGGGCTTCATGTGGGCGCATTGGGCTGCCTACAGCCGACTGTGATATCAGGACTTTGGTTTCATCTGCATAACCTTTGGTGGTAGGTGATGGTGTGAGCTAGGAGAGCTCAGCTTTATTCTGATTTCATGGTGGGTTTGTAGGGTTGGCAGCTAGGAAAACCATTTTTTTACTCGAAAATAGAGGAGGTTTGCCCTGAGAGAGTGGAAATCCCCTGACCTTTTCCCAGTTGCATTTCAGAGTAGAAACACACAAGATAGAAAGCTCATGATTCTAAGGAATGGTAGAAGGGGGAATAGCAAAATAGAGACAATGGATTTCAGGAAGGCAGATTTTAGTAAACTCAGAGAGCTGGTAGGTAAGGTCTCATGGGAAGCAAGACTAAGAGGAAAAACAAGTCACCAGGGCCTGATGAAATGCATCCTGGAATACTTAAGGAGCTGACAGAGGAGTTATCTGAGCCTTTAGCTATCATATTTGAAAAATCATATGGGAGAGATTCCAGAAGACTGGAAAAGGGCAAATCTAGTGCCCATCTATAAAAAGGGAAATAAGAACAACCCAGGAAACTATAGACCAGTCGGTTTAACTTCTGTGCCAGGGAAGATAACGGAGGAAATAAATAAAGAACAAATCATGTCAAACCAATCTGATAGCTTTCTTTGATAGAATATTAAGCCTTGTGGATAAGGGAGTAGCGGTGGACGTGGTATACCTAGACTTTAGTAAGGCATTTGGCATGGTCTCGCATGACCTTTTTATTAATAAACTAGGGAAAAACAACCTAGATGGGCCCAATATAAGGTGGGTGCATAACTGGCTGGATAACCGCTCTCAGAGAGTTGTTATTAATGGTTCACAGTCATTGCTGGAAGGGCAGAACAAGTGGGGTTCCGCAGGGGTCTGTTCTGCAACTGGTTCCTGTTCAATATCTTTCAACAACAATTTCAATGATGGCATAGATAGTATAATTATTAAGTTTGCAGATGATACCAAGCTGGGAGGGGTTGCAAGTGCTTGGGAGGATAGGGTCAAAATTCAGAATGATCTGGACAAACTAGAGAAATGGTCTGAGGTAAAGTTTAATAAGTTCTGGGCACCACATTTCAAGGAAGATGTGGAGAAATTGGAGAAGGTCCAGAGAAGAGCAACAAGAATGATTAAAGGTCTATAGAACATGATCTGTGAGGGAAGACTGAAAGAATTGGGTTTGTTTAGTTTGGGAAAGAGAAGACTGAGAGGGGACATGATAGCAGTTTTCAAGTATCTAAAAGGATATTACTAGGAGGAGGGAGGAAAAAAAATGTTCTCTTTGGTTCTGAGGATAGGATGAGAAGCAATGGGCTTAAACTGCAGCAAGGAAGGTTTAGGTTGGACATTAGGAAAAACTTCCTAATTGTCAGGGTGGTTAAACACTGGAATAAATTGCCTAGGGAGGTTGTGGAATCTCCATCTCTGGAGATATTTAAGAGCAGGTTAGACAGACACCGGTTGGATGATCTAAAGAGTGCTTGGTCCTGCCATGAGGGCAGGGGACTGCACTCAATGACTTCTCAAGGTCCCTTCCTGTTCTAGTGTTCTATAAGAGTTTCTGGGCTTCATACTTAAAGAACCTATGGCCACCCGACCCCTTTCTCATTTGATTGAAGCACTTGCAGATACAGCCGATATCAGTGAATGCTCAGCACCTCTGGCAGATAGGCCTTGTGCTCTGCAGGCAGGCACGCAGAGCTGGGAGACAGAGAATCCTGTGTTCTAATCCTGGCTCTGATACTCATTAGGGATGTAAAAGAGTAACTGTATACATAGTTAACTCATTGATTAACCTTCATAGCTACGTGCAGACTCCCGATACGCGTGGGTAACTAGCTGCCCTTCCCCCTGTGTTACTGCCTGTGTATCAGAGGCAGCAGCGTGGGGGGTGGGGAGGGCAGGTAGGAGCTACTGTGTGCAGAGAACCAGCACCCCGTATGCCCTGGCTCCTGGGGAGCCACCCCCTCTCCCCCGTGTGTACCTGCTGAAAATTTCAGTGATTACACGTTTAATTAAGTAAACACATTTTAACATCCCTAATACTCATTGACTGTGTGGCTTTGAGCTAGTCATTTTGCCTTTGTTTCAGTTTCTTCATGTATGAGAGAGGGTAGCAGTGCTTATACATCTTCCTCAAAAGGGGGCTAGAAGGGCTCAGTTATTAATGTCTGTGCTTTATAGATATATAAAAAGCTACATATTCTAAAAAATCAGGCCCCAAGCATCTTAAGTTGGACATCCAATCATTGAGAAACCCAAGTTAATAGTAAACTCCCAAGTGTTGATAAATGCAAAGCAATGCATATTGGAAAACCTAATCCAAATTGTATATAAAAAATTATGGGAGTTAAATTAGCTGTTACCACTTTCAAGAGAGAGATCTTGGAGTCATGGATAGTTCTCTGAAAACATCCACTCTATATGCAGCAGCAGTCAAAAAAGAAAACAGATTTTTGGGAATTATTAAGAAAGAGAGAATAAGACAGAATATCTTATTGCCTCTCTATAAATCCATGGTATTCCTACATCTTGCATACTGTGTGCAGATGTGGTCACCTGATCTCAGAAAAGATATTTTGGCATTGGAAAAAGTTCAGAGAAGGACAATAAAAATTAGAGGTTTGGAATAGCTGCCCTATAAGGAGAAGGTATGTCTACACTTACACCCTCTTTCAAGAGAGGGGTGCCAATGAAGACATTCGAAATTGCAAATGAAGCCGGGATTTAAATATCCTGTGCTTCATTTGCATATTCGCGTTATGGCGCTATTTCGAAATAACAGACGCTGTTAAGACATGGTTATTTTGAGAGAAAACCCTTCTCTCGAAATAACCCTTATTCCTCATACAATGAGGTTTACCAGTTATTTCGAGAGAAGGGTTTTCTCTCGAAATAACCGTGTCTTAACAGCATCTGTTATTTCGAAATAGAGCCATAACACGAATATGCAAATGAAACGCGGGATATTTAAATCCCGGCTTCATTTGCAATTTCGAATGTCTTCATTTGCATCCCTCTCTCGAAAGAGGGTGCAAGTGTAGACATATCCAGAGAGATTAATAAAACTGGGACTTTTCATCTTAGAAAAGAGACGACTAAAAGGGGTAGGATGTGATACAGGTCTATGAAATCATGACTGGGGTGGAGAAAGTAAATAAAGAGTTATTTACTCCTTCCCAGAACACAGGGGTTAGGAGTCACCAAATACAATTAATAGGTAGCAGGTTTAAAACCAACAAACGGAAGTACTTCATGCAACACAGTCAGTCTGCGGAAATCCTTGCCAAACAATGACGTGAAGGCCAAGACTAGTAGGATTGAAAAAAAAACTAGCTAAATCTACGAAGGATAAGTTTATTAATGGCTATTAGCCAGGATGGGTAGGAAAGGTGTCCCTAGCTTCTGACAAACAGAAAGGGGCGACAGGGGATAGAGTACTTGATGATTCCCTGTTCTGTTCATTCTCTTTAGGGTCCCTGTCAGAAGACAGAATACTGGGCTAGATAGACCTTTGGTCTGACCCTTTATGGCTGTTCTTATGGTTTTGGTTTTTGCTAACATTTGTTTAAGATGTGAGTTCCTGAGCACCATCTATTTAAAAAACCACACACACACACAACACATCAACACTAGCTCATATTGCTGTTGAAAATAGATTTATTAATGGCTGTAAGGTTAAGATGTTATGGCGATGGATGAGCTAGAAAAGAAAATAATAGCATTGCATTTAGTACAGGGGTTGGATGGTGGCAGTTGTCAGTCAGGTGGGGTCCTCCCGATGAGTTCCTGGACAGGTCTCTGGCCCACTCGATGATGATAACCAGAAGGCTGCTTGTGTGTGTGCTCAGTCACATGTGCCATGTTGATTTACGTGTTGATTAACCCAGCAGACTTCAAGAGAGCCCCCCAAGAGCACAAATCAGATAAGGATCAAAGGTGCCAGGCCAGGTTTATTGTTAAGCGAAGTACAGTAATATTTGTCAGTAGACTCTACTGAACCACTATGCGTATATGTAATTTGTAACAATGGAATGAATCAATTAGTGGGTGGTCCCCTACATCATTCAAAGACTATCTCCACAAGATACCAGTTTATATACAGGTACAAACAAGTTACACATCACTCCTGACATATCAGGTTGCCACCCTCTGACACTTCTTAGATACCACCCATCACCCTGTACCTGGTGGTTTGATTAGATCATCTCTATCCATCATGCTGTCAGTGTAGACCCTTTCTAGAACCTGAGTCTGTATGTGTGGGGCGTGTGGGTACCAAGGTCTTTTTTATGAGCTGGTGGTACCATGTGTTCTCAAGTTATGACCAGTACCATTTACTGTTTTACAGTCGGTACCTATTACCAATTACTGTGTGTTTTGCACTCTGAGCCCTGTTTGTGCCAAGTTCTATGACCAGGGCCTGCCTCTTGCTCACAGCTTAGCTTTGCTTTTTGTTAGCCATGTTTTGTCCATTGTTAGCTGGGCCTTAGGCCAGGCCTGTGCTGCACGGGCTTATGTTTTAGGTCTAATCTTACCACAGCAGTGAGTAAGGCTTAAGACCACCTGCTGAATGACAAAGATGGAAAAAAAAGTTCCCAGAGCAACATCTAGGTTGTGCATTGAATGATTCAGGATCCTTTAGAAAAAATAGTCTGTAACCATATAATTAAGACTTGTGCTATAATGCAGATGTATAAAAGGGCTCAGTCAAGATTGCCTGGGTGACTCTAATTCTGTCACTTCCCAACTTTTAAGTGTTTTACTTTACAAACATAACTTATTTTTAAGTTTTTTAAAAGTAGTTTCCTAGTTCTTGAAAAAAGAAAATACAAATGCATACCTGTGTTAAATAGTATCAGCAAAATAATATTGGAGTTATAATTATTGAAAATGTTAGACTCTACTTAAATATCATTAGTTGTGTTTTAACTTTCTCTGAAAGTGCCTAATATTTTTATACTCTAGGAACATTTAGGACATTGGAGTCAAGGTCTGAAAATCTCCATGCAAGACCCAAAAATGCAGGTTGGAATGGCACACCTTTATACTTATAGTAATTTACTAATTCACATTGAGAATGCTGTTGAGCCAAGTGCATGTTAAAATTATCAAATGTGCATGTATATCAGCCTGTGGCATAAATGCACTGGGCATCTTTTCACATAAGCAGTCTTGTTGGTATTTGCTGGCTCCTGCTACAAACCCGTGCATGGTGTTGGTTTTACTGGATGATTGAAATCTGCTTCTAGTGATAGTTTGTTGCCTGAAATATGTTTAGTTGCAGCACTACTGCTAAAACAGATGACTTTGAAGTTGTAGATAGCCTAAGTCACTTACTCTTCAATGGGATCCTGAAACAAAATTCAGAAGTGATTTTGAATAGTTTTTCTCACTCTATTAAGTTAATTATTGACTTTTTCCAGCAAGGATACAGATCCGATTCCAAATTACCAAAAATGCTAAGACTGACTGTGTTTAGAGTGCACTTAATGTTGGAATAAGCGCCATTGAACTCATTGTTTTTTGAGAAAACAAAGTATAGGATGGGGTTTCCTTGGGGAAGATGAATTATGCTGAAGTAAAATAGGGAATAGACTTATGGCATCACCCTTATGGTCTGTAACCATGATGTTCCAAAATAAGGGGTGTGTATTGTGTAATCTACTATATATACTGAGAGAATTTGTTTGATAAAGAATTCCTCCTTAATGGTAAGAGCTAGGGCCACCAAATTTGGTATACAGCTTCGTCTTGTCATAACTTAAACAATGTAAGGGTTTAGCTGTGCTAAGAAAACAGGATGTGCTTGGAATGGGATTGCTTCTCATCAAATGGAAAAAAGACTGAATCACCAAATCAAGTACAGTCCTCAAAATTGATATAACTGAACAAATGTTGAAAGAGAACTAAGATGAGCCAGAAAAATAGGATGAACCTGGAATAGAATTGCTTCTCAATAAACATTACAGAAAAAAGATAAAACAGAAATTCGGAGTATTGTTCTGTTTTGGCACAGCTAAATTAATACTTACGGTTTGAAAACTAGAAGACAATGTTAATGGAAACCGAATTGACTATAGCCTTATTTCGTTAAAACATTGCAAATGATAGAGTTTGTAAGGATGAAGGAAAAAAAATACACTTGATGAAATTCCTGTTTTAAAAAATTATTAAAATTCATAAAAATAACACTATTTTAAAAAAAAAACCAAGCATTTTAATAAAACATGTACATTTTCCTTTTAAAAAAAAAATCTGAGTAATGCAGGATAAATTTGCTAGTATAAAGTAAGAAAATCACATTCAGTGGCAACGGGCAACTCTAGAATTATTTTACTAGTTTTTTGTATCATATACTTGGATGATAGATTCTAAACCTACTTAACTAATTAAATAAGCAATAAGGATTAGCTAAGCTAAACTTCTTTTTCTAGCAACATCCGACAAAACAGCCAGCTTAGGAATTTACTTGTTAAATCACACTTACACTAAAAGACAGAGAGAGTCTTGAAGAATGATGCATTGCAAAGTTAATTATTTCAGTTACGAACCAGATGATCCATATTGTTCTTAGCTGTATCCACATCTTCAGCCACATTATTTTGTCCCAATAAGCAGTTTTCCTTATGCTGTTTCATTCTTGTAGCGGGGCCCTGCCTCATCTTCTTGTCCTGCCTACACTTGACACGTTTCCCTTTTCTATCCAGGGAACCGAGTGTGCTGAGAGACAGAAATGGAAAGCCCACAACATTCAAGAAACAAGAGTTGGTAGTTAGGCAGACTAGAGCCATTCATTCATTCTTAGGAGACTGCAAGTGTCGGTGTAGCATGTTTGTGATGAGATTAAATTGTAACTGTCATTTTTAAATGAGAAGTTTTAGTATTTTTAATAGATTAAAAAATAAAATCTGAGCAAAATAAAAACTGATTTTTTAAAATTATTTTTATCCACCCTGCTCTCTATTAGGTTTACAAAGATGAAAGGGTTGTGGTCATTAAGGATAAATATCCCAAAGCTCGTTATCACTGGCTAATCTTACCCTGGGACTCCATCTCCAGTCTAAAATCTGTAACAAAACAGCATCTTGAACTGCTAGAACACATGCATGCTATTGGGGAGAAGGTGGTCCAACAGTGCCCGGATAAAGACAGATTGGAGTTCAGGCTGGGTTACCATGCAATTCCCAGCATGAGGTATGGCTAGATTGTTCAGCTGGTTGGAACACATTGAACTGATTGTACAGATTTCGTGCCTCTGAAGCCAGGTTGTTTTGGACCTGTTTTTGGACTTCAGCCTTTTTGAGTTACTGATATAAAATCTTATTATGAAACTTTGTAAAATAAAATTATCTTGCTTCATGTTGAGTGTTTGTGTCTCGAGAAACAGGAATGTCAGATGGCATTAAGAGGAGGCATAGAGTCAGCAACATAACAATCCAGACTATTTAAACCATATACAAGTTAACTAAGTAGTATTAGCTAGGCTTTATTTTCTTAAGATTTTGTTTGCTTACTCAAAAAATATAATTATTGCATCTCTAAAAATAAGTAGAAAAGTTTTAAGTAGAAAATGGCAACTTTTTATTAAGAGAGAGACTTTTCTCTGAAGCCCACATAAAGCATTTGGAAAATGAAGGCTTTCTCTCCTAACACTGATAAATATTGGAGAAGCACAGTGGTGAATATTCCAGTTTATGGTGCAGACTGGTGGTTCTGCACCATAGCTGCACCAATGTATTCCACTTAAAAGTGTGTGCTCCTAGCACACAAGCGCTGGAGAATTTTTCCTGGCAGTAGCAAAAGGGGGCAGCACTTGCACCTTGTTGCCATAGCTCCTCCCCAGGCTATATGAGACGGCACTGCCTTTAAACCCCCCATACACACACACACATCTTGCCTTCTTATCCATCCATGGCTTGGATGGGAACACTACATGTTTCTTATCCTCACAGTTCCTCATCCTTTGGCTGAGTTGCATTGCATAGAATTGTCTGTCCATGTAGTAGGGTGATCCCTCATACAAGGTACTTGCTTTGCTTGGGCAACACTCACATCAAAGAGCAGTTTTCGATTTGTGAATTGTTCACAAAATGGAATCAGGTGGCTAGAGACCTTCATCTGACGCAACACTTCCAGTAGGCCATGAGGCCTGTTTTAGTACCGAGGCCTATGTCAGCTCAGAGGCCACCCTCAACCTCAGTGAGCTATGGAGCCACTGCTTCTCCAAGAGGCATAGAAGCCTCTCTTCTTTGAACACACCAAAGAAAAAGTCTCGCAAGAGCAATTGTGACCGCGCTAGGTCTCTAGGAGACTCTTCTTACTCCTCCAGGAACAATGGCCACTGCTCCTGGCGTGCGGAATGGAGCATGTGTTCAGCCGCTTCCCAGCGCAACATAGGGATTTGAGAGGTCCTATGTCATTGACTCCAGTACCAGCCCAAGGGCATCCATTGAGTCGGATACTGACAAGGGTGATGCTGACGTTGGTTGTGCCCATGTCAGCAGCATTTCAGGTGATGGACCTCCTGCCTTTGCATCACGAGCTCTGCTTTGGTTCAGGACTTCTCCAAAGCTGTGTCATCCATAGCTTTGCTGTATAGAAAGTCTGCTGAACCTTTGGGTCTGTTGGTACCACCTCCTGATGTTCCTGTGGAAGTGAATCTGGTGCCAGGCTCAGCGTAATGGGCTGCATTGGTACCAGAAAACTCTTTAGCACAATGCGTTTTGAGCACCCGATATCGCTGTGGTGGCACTTCATGCCCTCCGCCTCTGCACCATCTGCTGCTTTGGTACCGCTGCTGACTTTGGTCCGGACGCCATTCCCAGCACTGGAGACAATAGAGACCTACTCCATGCCAGCTGTGCCATTTCCATCATTCCTCCCCAGCTTTGCATAACAGATGATTCACTGATAAGTCATCTCCCTGGGACTGGTTGATTGTGCCCTCAGGGCTGACTCCAATCACCTGAGCTACAGCTGGGACTGTTCATGTAGCGGCATGGTGTAGTAAGGTCACTGATGTAATAGGGCAAGATTTACTGTCATGATGTCCTGACAAGTCTGGCTCCGTCCGTGATGATAACCAGAAGGCTGCTTGCATGTGTGCTCAACGATGTGTGCCATGTTGACTTGTGCAATTAGTCCCCACCGCAGACCCTGAGAGAGCCCCCAAAGACCACAAATCAGATAAGGATCGAAGGTGCACGGCCAGGTTTATTATTGAGCGAAGTGCAGTCATAGCTGTTAGTGTGCTCTACTGAACCACTATGCATATGCAATTCATAAAAATGAACTCAGCGCAATCAGTGAGAGATCCCACTGCCCCCCAGCTGGACAAAGACTGGCCTGTCCCCCAAGACCCCACTTTATATACAGGTACAAAAAAGTTATGCATCATTTCTGACGTCGTCAGGTTACCACCCTCTGACGCTACTTGGATACCACCCATCACCCTGCACCTCGTGGTTTCATTAGCACATCCATCATGCTGTCATTTTAGACCAGAGGTGGGGAACCTTTTTTGGGTTGGGGGCCACTGACTCACAGAAAAATCAGTTGGAGGACCCCACACAAGTGGGAAGCAAAAACCCTCCCAAAAAACCACCCCTTTCACTGTGGCTCCCAACTGAGAAGGAAAAAGACACTCCCCACATTTCCCTCACACACCAGAGTCTGGGGGCACCAGCCTAGTACATTTTGTATGCTCCATCTCCACAGTGGGTCAGTGGGGGGGGGGGGGCGGGAGCACCAACGTGGGCTCCTCACTGCTAGGAGATGTGTATTCCATGACCTACCCTCCATCTTTTCTGCATCAGTCTATAGGTGCTCTGTGTGAAGCAACTGAGGGTCAAGGTGACACCACATAATTATAGCCAGAGAAGGTGGTATGGTCTTGAGGTGTGAGTTCCACCCCCTGCATACTAATAGGCAAAATTTGCTGGCCTCAGTGCACTGGGCTATAGTTGCAGTAAGTATTAATTTTGTATTGTGCCTCAACCAAGTCTTCAGCTTGGTTTATGAGATGACCATTTTGCAATTAGATTGTCAGAGGTGGTTGAATGTGTACTATAGCTAGAACCGAATACCTCAGCTCAAATATATGTGTAGGCTATCGTGCTTTCCTAAGTCCTGTTGACTTAGTGTTTTCAGCCGAGAGGGACAGACACACATGCCACCTCTCCCCTTCAGCACCTTGCTGAGAGTGTGGCATTCATCGAGTTGGACTAGAAGTAATCCTAGACTGCACTTCTTCCATCTTGCTATTGCCATTTCTGTCAGCGTCTACGTTAACTCCTGTGAGTTATGCAAGGTCACCATTTACAGCACCACATGTAACTTGCTTCCCTAATGAATATGTTAAGGAGAGTTGGGTCTGGTTTGGGCAGCTGTGAATTGATGCCACAGTACTTAGTAGGGAAAGGCTAGATTCCTGTAATCTTCTTACCTAGCTATTGTTTGTGTAATTCTTCTGTAAATGTAAAATCAAGATTACTTATGTTTTGGTTCCAGTCAGGTACATCTCCATGTAATCAGCCAGGATTTTGATTCCCCTTGCCTTAAAAACAAAAAACACTGGAATTCTTTTACCACCGAGTACTTCTTAAACTCTCAAGGTAAAAAACTTTATAACATTTGCTTCAGACATTGAATTTTATCATTTTAATGTATTTTCAAAGGTGAATTGTTAACTGTGTTAGAAAAAGTGGAAGATCCCACTTAGTATTGGATTTTGGGTAATATTGGTTTTCTGATGAAATTAGCATAGCTTTTGATTGGGATAGACTCATCTATTTCCAGGGGGGAGATTTGGAGAGAGAATTGGAGTGTTGGGATAGAACAATCCTGTTGTGCAAGGGTAGAATACTGTATAGGTAAAGCAGCATGCACTGACTTCAGAGTGCGGAGAGCATGCTCTCTTCTGATGCCAACCATTTTTGTTTCTTTCAGATGTGATAGAAATGGTAAAGACCAAAGGAAAAGTTCTGGTTAAAGATGGGACCTGTGAACTCCTCAAGTTGCCCCTCAGATGTCACATGTGCAAGCAGCACCTACCTACCATCCCACAGTTAAAAGAACATCTCAAGAAACATTGGCCAAAGTAACTGTAAAAATCACTGTGTAAATCTGACCAGTCTAGGGCTAAAAACAATCCCCCAGAAAACTTGTTTAATCAAGTTGAATAGATTTTTGTTTTAGCTGCTGGAAAGATTCTTCACTGGGGAAAACAGCATACAACTTGACAATTTCGTAACAACTTTTTAGAAGAAAAATAAAGCAGCCTCAGGGTCAGTATATAGTGGATTCATTGTAGACTGTCAGTCCTGCAGCCTAACTGGGATGTCTCTTAAGGTTTCTCTAGAAATCAGTGTGGATTAGGCGTATACAAAATCTGCTAAACCCCGATACAGATTTAATAGATTGTAAAGCCAGAAGGGACCATTGGTATCATCTAGGCCAGGGGTCAGCAACCTATGACTTACTTAGGAGCCAAATGTGGCTTGCGGCTCGAGCTCAGCTTCCCCTTGCTCCCCTCCCCCTCAACAGCAAGCCCATGCTGGTGATCCAGCATTGTGTGCCTTGCAAGATTGGAGCCTGTGGGGGACAGGAGAGGGGAAGCCCCAAGGCTCCGCACCGGATCTGGCTTGCAGGGAAGCGCGTGCACTGCTCCTCCCCTCCCCACAGCAACACACGTGCTTCCTTATCCGCCCTACCTTCCCCTGTGATCTGCGGAGGCAGGACACGGAAGCTGAGTGGCCTCCCCCTACTTGGTGATCACCAGAGAGCGTATGCAGCTGTGCCGCATGGGGATGATGCACATTAAGCATGCAGGCGCAGGGTAGGGAGGACGGCTAAGATGGTGGCAGACTTTGGGGACAAGGAGCAGCTGGATTTCCTAAAGGAGCCACACGTGCTTTCTTTCAGCACTGCCTGCAGATCCTGCCCGATACCCGTCCCTGGAGACCAGGAGGTACCTGCTGAGCTACTCCTACCCGCTGGCCAGACACCTGCCCCTAGCTTGCTCCTGCACCCTACCTCCCACCCAGATTCTGCATCCCCCATTCCTATCCCATTCACTGGACCCCACATTTTTGGCCCCGTCCCAGAGGGGGCCCACAAAATCCACTAACCCTGGAACCCTAGAAGAGTTTATCTGACCCGAGGTCTTGAACCTCAGTCCTCCCTGCCCCACCCCATGAGGCTGGAGCGCCAGGGGAGTGAGGTGTCTCAGTTGGGGGCCACATCAGTGAGCGTTGGAGATTTTTGGTGGGGTTGTTTTTTGGATTCTCACTTGTGTGGTCCCCAGATGATTTTTCTGTAGGACAGTGGCTCCAACCCAAAAAAGGTTCCCCACCCCACCATAAATAGAGAGAACATTGAAACCTTTTGTGTTGGACATATTTTACTTATTTAAAAATGAAGCTTGGCCAACAAGCCCCCATGTGGGGCCCAGCCTCCATCTGGCTGCAGTAGCATAACACTCCTGCAGCCCCACACACACCAACCCTGAATCCTGTGCCCTGAGTCCCTCATACTGCCACAAACTCCTGCACCCCCACATCTCCAGTCTCCTGCCATAACACTCCTGCACCCCACACACACACCCAAACCTGTGCCTGAGCTGCTCATACACCCAACTCCCCTGCCCTGAGCCCCTCATACATCCCAACCCAAACTCCTGCACCCCCACATCCCCAACCCCTGCTATAAGATTGACAGAAGATAGGCTGAATGCATGCATGAAGCTGGATTTGACCAGTTATTATGTAAACTTCAAAGAAATGTGGGAAAAGATGCAGAAGTCCTATTAAATAAAGTCCTTGAGTACAATGTTTCATTTATGCTATTATTAATCATTGTCAGTCATTATATCAAGTTGTACATTTTTCAGTCAGGCAAATGGGCATTCTTATGTGGCTCTTTGTTAACTGCTTATTTTGAATTTTGATGTCGTTTAGGTCTCTGGTTTGAGAAGTGGCTGAACTAATTACCTGTGAACTCATCAGCACTGTGTCACACACAGCCTTCCTTCTTTCCCCCCACAGCTCTGTTAGTGTTCCCCTTTTCCTTTACAGGTATCGTTTTCACATCCTGCCTAGATAACTCCGTGACCCCACTTTTGCTGCACAATTACCCCAGTCCACGTTACATATGGGCAGCCCCACTTACTGTAACGTTTTCCCCTTGCATTGGTAGCAAGTAATATCCCAGCTGGTAAATGTGGTCTCTTTATCTCCATGTCTTCTTGCTTGAGGGATTTTGTCTCATTCTCTTGTCAAGCTCCCAACTTAATGGGGGACATGCTTCTTTCCTGGGAAACGCAACGATCCAACTTTGAAATGTACAAGAGTCCGCAGCAGGGGCTTTTGTGCATTTCAAAGAGGAAGCACAGCCTGGGGCCATGGTGGGCTCCGTGGGCTCCGTGCGACGCTTCTGCTTTGAAATGAACATTTCAAAGTGGAAGCGCCCACGTGGGGCCTGGGGTTAGTGGGGCTCCCGGGTGGCCCGGGGCTCTATGCCACATTCCAACTTTGAATGCACAGCAGCCCCCGCTGGGACTCTTGTACATTTCAAAGGCAGAACGTGGAAGTTCTAGACTAATCGAATAATCTATGGAGATCCCATCAACTATTTAATTAGTTAATTAATTGAAATTTAACATCTCTAGCTCAGATATGCCTGCCTTTAAGATGCAGGACAGCCATGCCGTGGTATTTCTTTTTCTCCCTTCATTGCTGCCTGATTTGGTTACTTTCGGTTTCACATTGTGTCTAGTTGACTTGTCAGTCCGTAACTCTGGTGCTCATATATTTGAGGCTCTCCTGTATCTGGAGGAAGCTGCAAAAATTGTTCTATTATGAATCCTGACCCCTTAGACTCAGCCATTGGTTGGCACAACTTCTCAACAAATGCTTCAGAACTGACCCCATGAATCCATGTGACTGGCCTACATTTCTGTCTGTACCTTTTGGCCACAAGACTGCATGGTCCAGTGCAGCTGTTAACACCATGTGGTTTGTGGCCTGCTTTCCTCTCAGCTTGTGCGTCTCTCTCCAGATAAAGATCTAACTCTCATAACCCTTTGTCCCGGCTCACATTAGCAGCGATTCCCTTCAAAATCCATAGGAACACTGAATTGTCCTCAGGGCTCATTTTAGAAGCTCCCTCCACCTGACTTATAGTCCCCATGGTAGGAATTGTTGCATTTTATAATAACTGCTGCTGTACCTGTGTCTGCTGTTTCATGAACTCCTGAAGCACACACTGCTCCGCCTGCCATCACAGCAGAGATTGTCACTTGGGCTGCTGAAGTGCCTGCAGTGTTGTCCATATGGCCTTCTAGTGTTCTGCAGTCTCCACATAAGCTCCCCCACCTTTCCCAGATTCAGCCTGTCCTCTAACAGCCTTCCTAATTCTGGCTCTCAGATGCAGTAGGGTCACCAATGTAGTAGGACAGGATTTACTGTCGTGGTGTCTGAACTGGTGGTCTGCTCCATCAGTGATGATACCCAGAAGGCTGCACGTGTTTGTGGCTCAGTGTGTGCCATGTTAACTTGCACAGTTAGCCAACACGGCAGACCCCGAGAGAGCCTCCAAAGAGCACAAATCAGATACAGATCGAAGGTGCTGGCCAGGTTTATTGTTAAGCAAAGTGCAGTAATAGTTGGCGGTAGACTCTACCGAATCACTACCCATATGTACATGTAACAATGGACTCCCAATCAGTGGGAGGTCCCACTGCCCCCTTGGCTGGACAAAGAGGGTCGTCCTGTTCCCCCCCCCCCCCCGAGATGCCACTTTATAGACAGGTACAAACAAGTTATATGTCACTCTTCACATGTCAGGTTACCACTCTCTGACGCTACTTAGATACCATCCATCACCCTGTACCTCATGGTTTGATTAGAACAGGGCTATTCAATTTTGGAAGCCCTGGGGGCCATAATGATACTCACAGCCCATGCCGAGGGCCACAGCTTAAGTGTGGTTGTATATACATGCAAATATATGGAAATAGCTTATTTCACACTGATGGGCATGAATGCAAAGCATGTCCCACAATGCCCCGGTGCTCCTGGCACCGCTTCTCTGGGGGCTAGAAATGCCAACACCCTGTACCCGTCTGTTCCAGCCAGCCTGTCCACTTGCATCTTTCAATGCTCACCCCGCCTGGGAGATGCCTCGCCGTTGTGGAGTGTGTTCCCAGTGGAGGCCATGTTCAAAGGATCCCACCGGTGGGCCGTGTGTTGAGCTCCGCGTAAACCCAAACCCCCCCCACAGGCTGCAAATAAATGAGCTGAAGGCCCATGCAACCCATGGGCCATGTGTTGAGTAGCCCTGGATTAGAACATCTCTGTCCATCATGCTGTCAGTTTAGACCATTCTTCTTCAGGTGATGTTCCCGTGAGTGCTCCACTGTTGGTAAGACAGGAACTCAAAGCTGGATCGTCACGTTTCCCAGGAAAGAAGGCATCCTGTCCCAACTTTTGTCGTCACCAACAGTGGCGCACCCACGGGGACATCACCCGAAGAAGAAAAAGAAGTTACTCACTTCGTACAGTAATGACTGTTCTTCGAGGGTGTCCCCCCCCCATAGGGTGCTCCATGGCCCTCTCTTCCTCCCCTTTGCTTGGAGTTATATATACACTCGGGCACAATTGAGGAACTGAGGGGTCAGGGTTGGGCCACGCACGAGGCAGCTGTCAAACCACCAATAGCGTGAGGGGTTTGGAGGGGTTGTGTTTTTGTATCTCACTTGTGTGGCCACAACTGACTTTTCTGTGGGTCAGTGACCCCTGACTCAAAACAGGTTCCCTGCTCCTCGCAAACAAAGACAATGCTGAAACCTTTTGTGTTTGACATAATAGTTTATTTAAAAATGAAGCCTGGGCAACAAACCCCCAATTGGGGCCAAGCCCCCATCTGGCCACAGCATCATAACCAGGGCTTGCCAAGCGGCGGCGAGCCCCGCTTGCCAGCCGTGCGGAACCGCATGCTGCGCGGCCGTGCCGGGCTAAAATCTACTCGCCACGGGCGAGTAGATTACATTAATTGTCGAGCCCTGATCATAACACTCCTGCACCCCCACCCCGCCCCAAATCTGAGCCTATCATGCACTGGAACCCCCTGTCCTGAGCCTCTCTCATCACCAAACTCCTGCACCCCCACATCCTCAGTCTTCTGCCATAACACTCTTGCACCATCCACATACTGCAAATCTGTGTCCTGAGCCCATCATACTCCCAACCTCCCTGCTCTGAGCCAGTCATGCACCCCACCCAAACTCCTGCACCCTCACAGCCTGCAGCTTGCTCAGCACCCCAACCCTCCACCTGAGCCCAACACTCCCCAGCCTGGAGCCCTCTCTCCGAGCCAGCATCCCCTTCTCCACATCCTCCTGCATCCAAATTCCCTCCCAGAGCTTGCACCTCTCACCCTTTCCCACACCTAAATCCCTGTGACGGACCGGGCCGGGTCTGGGCACTGCTGAGGGCATCTGCTCAGGGTGAATTGCTCAAACTCAGGGCTCCTTACAGCCCCTGACCGGAGACCTTCCCAAACAGGTCACAAACCAGTCACACTGAGCAAAACCCCTCAGACACTCCCGCTCTCCCTGTGCCCCAATCAGCCCCGGGCCTAACACCCAGGTGAGGGGTTATAGAACCCAATCTCATCTACCCCGAATGGGTCTTTCCGGTCCCAAAGAACCAGCCACAAATCCCCGCTCAATTTACACTTTGGATCTTACCCACAAGATCATGCTGAGCCAATCCTTTAGAATCTAAAATCTAAAGGTTTATTAATAAAAGAAAGAAAAGCATGAGAGTGAGGTTGTTAAGGAGAATACGCTACATGCATCAAATCACCAAGTTCTCAATGCAGGCTCTTAGCAGAGATGTTACAACTGCTATCTTAAAAGTCTCTGGTGTACATCCTGTCATCAGGATGGGCCCACATTTCTTCCCAGATCACTGTTCCTTGCAAGGCTGCATCTGGAATCAGTAGCAAAATTGAAGGCAAGATGGAGATTGCCACATGGTATCTATATATCTCTTCTGGCATCTTCCTGGCCAGAGCAGGTCACGTGGCCCAGTGACCTATCCCTGTGTCCCATGTCAGATACTGGTTGGTTTGCAGGTATCCAGATTTCCAGATGCATTCCTCAGGTGTGCATTGGGCTCTCAGAGAGCCTTGTCCCTGGGGCCTTGCTAATTAGCATAGACACTGACTGAAGATTCCTGGCACATTGCTCTGCCTCAGACAGAGAATCTTGCAGCATCAACACAGAGTCCATATTTATAACTCCACATACAGATATCACACAAGTACGTGAGTCACATACATAAAATCAGTAGAACACAAGCTTTCATTTGACACCTCACATGGCCCCCTTTGTACAGACTTTTGGGGCAAACACCCCCGCCCATGGGTGCAGCAATGATCTTTAAAATCCAATAATGTGACAATCCCTCATTCCCACCCCAGAGCCCGCACCTCCTGTCTCAATCCAGTGAAGGTATGGCTAGACTGCAGGAGTTTTCCCAGCAAACACACTCTTTTGGCAGCCCCTGTATTCCTCGTTCCATGAGGAGGCTTCCAAAAGAAGGGGATTTTCCCAACATTTGGCCCAGTCTAGACAGGACAAATGTCAGAAAAATTGCTTTCAACAGAAGGATTGAAAAAGGTCGGCAGTGTAGCTGTACCCTGAGAGTGTATAAGGGCCAGGGATAGATAGCAAGTGATGGAGAGAAGGGGAGCAGAGAGGAGGGGCCCCAAGGAAGGGGCGGGGTCTTGGGGGAAGTACGGGCGGTAGCTCTTGGCTTGTTCTGACTTTTAAAAAGTGATCTTGGGTGTAAAAAGGCTGGAGAGCCCTGCTCTGTGCACTGTGGGAACAGGGACGTCGCCAGCGCGCGGCGCCTGCTACCTGAGCGGGTCCAGGAGTCGGGGCAGGTCAAACGGGGGCACCAGTCACACAGGCCAGGGCTGGCCCTCCTAGTGGGAGGCTGCAGGGAGGAAGCTTTCAACTTCGTGAAGCGAGGTTCCCAAGAGGAGGCAGAGGCTGCTCTCCGCAGACAGGCAAGGCAGCGGGAGGAGCAATGGGCTCAGCCTACGGGGGAGGCCAGGTTGGCTTTAGGCGGGTGGGGCAGCGCTGGGCTGGGGTCCCCAGGGAGGGGCGGACGCTCCATCCCTAGCGGCGTGTAAGTCCTCGGGCTGGCAGGCCCTGGCGCCCCGCGGCCTCTGGCTCGGGCTGCGACCCGCACGCGCGGCGCGGCGCGGCGCGGCGGGGCCCCTGAGCGAGGCGCTGGTACCGCGGGCGCGGCAGGGCAAGGGCCAGGGCCAGGGCAAGGGCAAGCGAGCTGCCGGCGGGCAGAGGCGCCGGGACGCCGCCCGGAGACTGGCGGCTCAGCACGGCCTGAGAGCCCGCCCGCTCGGCCCCGGCCCCGCCCCCTCCGCCTCCGCCTCCGCCTCAGCCTCAGCCTCAGCGCGGGCATGGGAACGAGCTGGCGCCGAGCGCGGCCCCGCCGCTGCCCGGCTTGGGCGGCCGGGGCTCTACTGCGCATGCTCGTCTCGTCTCGTGCCCGCCAGCGGGGCGCGTGCTGCTGGGCCTTCAATATGGCAGCGCCCGTCTTCTGAGTGGCCGCGCGCGCGAGCCCGCCTGTCCGTTACTCGCCGGCCTGCGCGCGGGGAGCTGGTAAAGCCTCCCGGGCCCCCGCCCCCGCGCGGCGGCTGCCCCTCCCGAGTGTTCCCACGAGTCCCCGGGGCAGCGCCCCGCCGCCGTCACAGTCCGGCCCGGCCTGGTGTGCGCCGCCTCGCGCCCCCCCTCGGGCGGGGAGCCAGGCTCACAGGCTGACGGGTTTCTTCGGGCACGCGCTTTGGGGCAACCCCCGCGTGAGAGCGGCGTCGCCGCGCGCGTGACAGGCGCTGCCTCTGCCGCGTGCACCCGGCGCTGCGGGCCGGGCTGCCCTTGGGCGCGTGGCTGCGGGCCGGGCTGCTGCCTGCCTGACGCCATGAGAAATTTGAAGTTACTGCGCACGCGAGAGCATGGGCCGCTCCGGGCTCCCGGGAGTCCTCAGCGTTTGTGCCTCCGAGCCGACCGGGGGACGCTGCTCGTTGGCTCGGAATACGGGGTCCTGGAGCTGGACCCCGCTCGTCAAGCGGTGAGCTGCTGGGGCGGTGCCAAGGCTTTGTTTTAGGGTTTAGACGTGGGGGACGGTTAACGTGTCCGTGTCCCTCGAGGTACTTCGGCCTCCTGAGTGCTGGCTGTGGCAGCGTCGGGCTCGGGCTGGGGGCAGCATGGGGTTTTCCTTGTGATTGCGAATCCAGCCTTCTGCTCTTTCTTACCCTTGTTAGAAATGGGTTCTGCTGCCCCGGGCCTTGTGGAGCCGCTGCAGCGTCTTGTGCTCTAGCTGCCCACGAAGCTCAGATGATAAACGCCTCTTGTCCCCACTGGCCTCTGTACAGCGCTGAGCATGCTGCAGGCCAGGGGTGGGCAAGAGTGTCTCTGGGGGCCGGGCTCGGCCGCCAAGCCAGTCCATTTGGCCTGCAGCCACCCTGCTTCTTCCTCACCCCCAAGCCAGTCATAACCTGGGGATGGGGGAGTGTGCAAAGTCTCCTCTCCTGCCAGGGGCATGCAGCGCCAGGGGCATGCCAGCTGTTTCTAAGCAGTTGGTGAGTCTCTTTGGCTGCCTCTCACCCCTGGCGGGGCAGGGGGAAAGACTTCACATGCTCTCCTGCTCCTGGGCCAATCAAGATCTTTGAAAGGGGAAGCAAGAGAAGTATCCTGGCCCCACCCTTTCTGGGTGGCTTCGGGCCACTTCAGAAATTTGTGAAGTGGCCCGCCCCCCTTTAAATATTATTGCCCACCCCTGCTCTAGGCCCTTCACGTAGACTTTATTTATAGAGCCCTGGGACTCTATAGTTGTCAGCTTTATATGTGGGTATCTGCATCCATGAATATGGATAGCCGCCACTCATTTTTGTGTATGCAGATACAAAATTTGAATCTAGAGCCCTGCAGGTTTGCGGATATCCACTTTATATCCGTGGAGATCAGTGGATCACTTTTGCAGATGCAGATACCAGTCTGCACAGGGCTCTATTTAGTTAGCACCAGCATGATGTTTACAGCACTGTAGGGTAGCATTCCCAACTGCCGGTCCATGAACTACTGGCTGTTGGACTGTGGTGGCTCTAGGGACGCAGGGCTAGGGTATGCCACTCAGCGCCTCCCCTCTCATCGTGGCTTTGGGAGAGGGGTGTCCAGCCCCTCTTCTCAGCCAGCCAGCTCTAGGCAGGGACAGGGTCTTCTCCCAAACACGGAAGAGCAGTTCACAGTGCAGCAGGAGAGCCGCGCAGAGCCCGGCATGGCAGCCTTACAGCAGCTGTGACCCAGGCAGCGGTGCTCAGCTGGTGGCTGGGAGGCAGTGCAGCGCTAGGTCAGAGAGGCGGGGCTAGTGCTGGGGGACTCTGGGGGTGATGGGCTCTTAAGAGGTGAGGGGCTGGCATGGGGGGTTCTAGGGACAGGGCTAGTACTGAGAGGCTCTAAGAGACAGGGGGCTGACACTGGGGGAACTGGGATGTCCAGGGTGGGGAATTGGCACAGTGGGGTTCTGGGGGCAGGGTTAGTAGTGTGGGGCTACAGGGCAGGGCTGGCATTGGGGGGCTATGGGGATGGGGATAATACTGGGGATGGGGGGCTCTGGAAACAAGAGCCTGGCACCGTTATGTCTGGTGGTGGGGCTCTAAGGGGTGTGGGGCTGGCACTGGGGAGTTGGGTGCAGGGGACTCTGGGGTCAGTGACTGATGCTAGGGGGTAGTGGAGGGGTGGGGGGCTTCTAGGGATGGCACTGGCAGTCTTAAGGGTCTGGGATGTACGCAAGCCCTGGTCCCCAGGGGTGTATGCAAGGCCTGGCCCCCAGAGCTGCCACAAACAGCCGGCTTAGGCTCTGGCAGTCACCACGTGGCGGGCGGCTGCTGCAGCTGAAACTGGCTGTTCACTGTGGCTCTGGGGCACGGGGCTTTTGGCAGACTGGAAGCGTTTTATTTGCATACCCATTATGCAAATAATGAGCATGTAAATAAAATGTGTCCAGTCCTCCAAAAGTTTGTGAATGGGTTTGCAGGTCCACGGCATGAAAGAAGTTGTACTCTGAAGCAGTGGTTTCCATCTGCAGAAATCTCTGCTCTGAAGAAAGCTTGCTGTGTAGAAGGCAGGCATGCATAATAATGAAAATGTAGAGTTATGTCCTCGTGAAGTTAATCACAGAATCCTAGGACTGGAAGGGACCTCGCGAGGTCATCGAGTCCAGACCCCTGCCCTCATGGCAGGACCAAGTACTGTCTAGACCATCCCTGCTAGACATTTATCGAACCTACTCTTAAATATCTCCAGAGATGGAGATTCCACATCCTCCCTGAGCAATTTATTCCAGTGTTTGGCAACCCTGACAGTTAGGAACTTTTTCCTAATGTCCAACCTAAACCTCCCTTGCTGTAGTTTAAAGCCCATTACTTCTTGTTCTATCCTCAGAGGCCAAGATGAACAAGTTTTCTCCCTCCTCCTTATGACACCCTTTTAAGATACCTGAAAATTGCTATCCATGTCCCCCTCAATCTTCTCTTTTCTAAACTAAACAAACCCAATTCTTTCAGCCTTCCTTCATAGCTCATGTTCTCATTGCTCTTCTCTGGACCCTCTCCAATTTCTTCATATCTTTCTTGAAATGCGGTGCCCAGAACTGGACACAGTACTCCAACTGAGGCCTAACTAGCGCAGAGTAGAGCGGAAGAATGACTTCTCGTGTCTTGCTCACAACACACCTGTTAATGCAGCCCAGAATCATGTTTGCTTTTTTTGCAACAGCATCACACTGCTGACTCATTCAGCGTGTGGTCCACTATAACCCCTAGATCCCTTTCTGCTGTACTCCTTCCTAGACATTCGCTTCCCATTCTGTATGTGTGAAACTGATTGTTCCTTCCTAAATGGAGCACTTTGCATTTGTCTTTATTAAACTTCATCCTGTTTACCTCAGACCATTTCTCCAATTTGTCCAGATCATTTTGAATTATGACCCTATCCCTAGTCGCAACCCCTCCCAGCTTGGTATCATCTGCAAACTTAATAAGCGTACTTTCTATGCCAATATCTAAATCGTTGATGAACTGTCCAATTCAGTTCTTCCTGCTACTGCATTCTGAGGGTACTAAAACAGCAAAGTGGGAGAATTCTTACTGAATTCATAAGGAGGCTTTTGGATTGGTTCCTGGTGATGTTCCCCTTCTACCATACACAGGAATGCTAGGACTCAGCCAAG
Source organism: Pelochelys cantorii (assembly GCA_032595735.1). Classification (NCBI taxonomy): domain Eukaryota; kingdom Metazoa; phylum Chordata; order Testudines; family Trionychidae; genus Pelochelys; species Pelochelys cantorii. The sequence continues at coordinate 131,945,614 of CM064330.1, forward strand.
CAGACATCGATACAAAGCATGTTATGAGCCATTATTTTTGACTGTTTCTTTGAAGTTCGTAAGCAAGAACTGCCATGGACATCAGCTTCTCCGCCAGCAGTCTGCCCTGTAGCACCATTTCTGGCCATCAGACTATATAGCCAAGCTAAGGAGAGCAGCCATTTTAGCTGTGGCCACTAGGCCACATAGCCCTGAGAGGCGGGGTGGCTGTATTGACTCATGGCCACTAAGCTGTACAGCCCTGTGAGGGAGGGCCACCATATTGACTGGTCACTAGGCAAAACTGTCCTCAAGCTAAGGGTAGGTGGATGGACTCAGCTGCGGAACTATAATGCCCTTTTCCCTACCTCAAAGGGGGATAGGATGTGCTTGTCCTGCATTGGGGAGGAGAGTAAATGCTGTCAGATATTTACTGTTGTCATTCCAAACCTGAGACTTCCACTGAAAATCAGTGTTATATCAGGAAGGAATTGTAATTACACCAATGCGGGTGGTGTTATGCTAGGGGTGTATTTGGTTAATGTCTTGCAAAACTTGTACAAGCAATGTTGGGTACTCTTTCTGCTGAGCAGAGAAGCTGTGAACTCACAGGTAGGATTTGAGAAGGTTGCAGAAGTTGTCTTGCAGATAAAGGTGTGACCCAAATATGTTGTAAATGTCAGTGCCAGTCAGAATACAAGGGGGAAAAAGGGTTTCTGTCTTCCTTGCCAACACTTGCTTTGTGGCAGTGTTTCTCTGGGCCCGGTTGTCCCTGGAATCTGTTAGTACTGCATGGATTTCTCTGGGAGGTTTGCTGAAGAGCAGCAGGAGGCGCTTGTCTCCCTCGCTGAGTGCACTGTTGTGTACGTATTGGCCCCAAGTCACAGCTTGAGAACAAGTGACTGAATTACAGGTTGGACCTCACTTGTCTGGCACCTTCGGTACCTGACCTGTCCCGAATGAGGGAATTTGCTGGATCGGGGAGATCCCTGCCACTGGCTTCCCAGGATGCTTCCTCTCCGTTCAGCTAGCTCTGATCCAGCCCCACTGCCACTGGGCTCCAGCCTGCTTTGGCTCCCCAGTGATGGAGCTCCCCAGCCACTGTGGCCCCCCTTTTCCCCCACCCAACCAGGAGTCTTCAGGGATGGGGCTTGCCAGTTGCCCCACTTCTGCCATGCTCTGCTGGGGTTCCCGGGGGGCGGGGCTCGCTGGTCACATTGCTACCCTACCCAGCCAGGATTCCCCAGAGATAGGGCTCACCGGTCCCGCTGCTGCACCGCCTGGCCGGGGTTTCCAGGGGATGGGGCTCACCAGTCCAGCTGCTGTACTGCCTGGCCGGGGTTCCCTGGGGGCAGGGTTCATACTCCTGGGTCCTGGGGCTCTTTGATCCAGCAACATCTGTAGTCCTGCCAGACCATGGGTGTTGCTGGACCAGAGAATCCCGGATTTTGGAAGTTTAACCTGTACCCAGTGAGCATAGGAGTATGCTGTGCTATTGCCCTGCAGCTAGCTTGCTCCCTAGTAATCGACTATGTAACTGTGTTGATGGAAGAGTTCTCCTACTTTCCTGCTGTTATGTGTTGAGCAAGGGCACGTTTATAAAATCTCCATTGTACTGATTCTAGTGACACCATCAACTTAAAATCTAATGAATGACAAATATTGAGTTAATTTATTAAGTATACTCACCCTGCCCTCCCGCCCAACATTTGTGGTTTTTACAATCACAGTTTTTGGCTTTTATCATTGCTTTTATCTCTTCAGTTGCTGTGTGAAAGGCCCATGCAGCTGGGGAAAACTGATGGACTTGTACAGGAGAAGTCGTCAAACTGGTTTTATAAAAAGTGCTCTCTAATGTACCCAGTAAAGAAGCTAAAGGAGGGGAGAGACCTCTTTTTCTAATCTTCTAGCTATAGTACTCTGATTTGTAGGTTGTAAAACTGGCATGTGAAAACATTACAGTCCTGTATTTGTGATGCAATCTCTCTACTGTCTGTGTGGTCCTTAAGGAATATTAGAGGAAATTCAGCAGGAATTCGCACCCTCTTATAGTCCCTTTTGAAATGGAGGACATAGGGGCCATAAAATGATACTTAGTGGGAAACATTCTATGCAGGAGTGTTGCCATTTGTTGATTGTTCTTTCACCTAAATAATCAGTTGGAAAAGCAGTGCAGTATTCCCATGTATTGGAGAATAAAGCCAGCTTTTTCCCTGCCTGAGGTCTGAGTTGCCAGGCTCAGTGGTGGTGAGTTCTGTTAAATCTTATTGCTCCATGTGAGATTATTTCTATGCTGCATTTCTCTGAGGCGTCGCATGCCGAGAGCGTAATAGATAGTTGCCCCCTCTAGCATTTGTATAACCCTAAACAAAGTAATATGTACTCATTTTCTGATTGTCTGTTCTCTCTGTTTAGGTGACAAATGATATTTCCTTGACCGTGGATGGTTTTCTGCCAGAAGATGGAAGTGGTCATATTGTGGGCATTGAAGATCTGCCAGATCAGGAGTGTGTTTGTGTTGCTACCAAAGCTGGAGATGTTATAATGTGCAACCTCAGCACAAAGCAGGTAGGCTGGAAGGTCGAAGAAGGCATAGCCTGTCTCCATTCTTACCCATGCGGCCTTACCTCAGAGCAAAATATTATTTAAAAACAAAACTGTATCATAAACCTAACATCTTTCAGTTAGTGCAGAACAGCTTCAGAGGTGACTAATGTGTGTTAAATAATGGACTAACCTTTCTGATATATAGGCCTTATTTAAAGGCTAGAAACTGGCAGCCCAGCCTGGGCAGATTCCGCCTACCAAGGTTCCTGCCCCTGAGTTCTTGCTGCGGCCTTTTGGGTGGCCCGTTCCCTAGCCCAGGGGCTGCTTTAGCTGGTGCGAGGCCTGGGGTGTAGCCCACTCGCACCGGGAACAGAGGCAGGTTTCTACTCCCCAGGGCACCATGACTTGCTCCAGGGCCACTTGCTTGCGCTCACAGGCTGCTGGGCCAGCAGGCTCAGGAGAAGCGCCCCATGTCCCTGGCCGCCTGCTGACCCATCCTCCGCCGCGCTGCGAGTGGCTGCATCCTGAGCCCAGCGCTGAGCTGCCCTGGTGAGACCCTAGCCAAGCCTGTCTCCCAAGCTCAGACTGGCTATTACGTGCAGGGCTGCAGCAGCGAGCAGCGCTTCTGCAAGGCAGGCGAGGAGGCACTGACCTGAGTGGCCTGGGCCCCCTTTGCCTGGCGCTGCTGCCTCGCCCTCCCTCTCCTGCACAGTTGGAGCACCAGTGCTCTGGCTTCCCATTGCCGGGGGCACGATGGGAGGGGAGAAAAAGCCCTGAGCAAAAGCCCTGAGCATCACTGCGCGGGGAAGTGCTCCCCCTCCCGGGCTGGGGGAACAGCAGTGCAAAGCGCTCTGTCTGGAGCCTTTCCCTGCTCTCCCATTGGCCACAGCCCAGCTAATGGGGCTCCCCACACCCTCATGCCCAGACCATGCACCCTCAGCCCCCTCATTCACCCTTCCATCGAGACCCCATCCACCCAGCCTGCTCCTGTCAAGCCAGACACCTACCCCCACCCTACTCCTGCCCTGCACCCCCAGCTTCCTCAGTCATGCCCCCACTGAGACCCTGCACCTCTAGCCCGATCACTCCCTCCCTCCACTAAGACAACCTGCCCCCAGCCTGCTCCTGCCTCCTCCCCTGCTCCTGCCCTCATTTTTGGTCCCACCCCAGAGCCTAGAGGGACCATAAAATCCACTAGCCCTCGAACCCCAGAAAAACTATTCTGGCCTGAGGCCTTGAACCTCAGTCCTCCCTGCCCTTCCCCATGGGGCTGGAGCATCAGGGCAGTGAGGTGTTTCAGTTGGGGGCCACATCAGTGAGGGCTGGGGTTTTCTGGAGGGGCTTATTTTCCTTCTCACTTGTGTGGTTTCCAACTGATTTTTCTATGGGTCAGTGGCTCCCAACCTAAAAAAGGTTTCCGACCTCTGCCATTAATGAAGACAACGGTGAAACCTTTTTGTGTTGGACATAATATTTTATTTATTTAAAATGAAGCCTGCTTTACCCCATCTGGCCACAGTGTCCTGTCTCTGGCCCCGATTCTGGGGCAGGCCCTGAGGTCCAGCCCCCATCTGGCCACAAAAAGGACTGGTGTCATCCCCCCTTCTGCTGCAGCATGGGTGGGGGAGGCCACGATCCAGCTGTGGCGGACAAAGGGGGATTGGCAAACGTAGCAAGTAGGGGGCACAGCCCCCTAGTATGTGAGAACAATACATTGAAGAGACAGTCAGCCTTTCTTGCTTTTGCATAAGTCCCACCCCTGCCTACACAAGTACCTTACAGTGCTCATTTCTCTCTTACAGCTCGAATGTGTTGGGAGTGTGGACAGTGGCTTGAGCACTGTGAGCTGGAGTCCTGACCAGGAGCTTGTCCTGCTGGCGACAGGTACAGATGATTGTCTCTAAACTCTGTTGAGCAAATAAAAGATAGTTTAATACAGCCTCCCATCTATTTTCATAGTGTCAAGTTCTGCCCCATTTGAGACACACACACAAGAGGGATTGAAGTGCCCCAGTGCGCAAGGCCCCTCAAATGGCAGGGGATTGACTAAATGCCATACTCCCAGGTAATCTGGCAAGTGACCCGCACCTGAGGTTGCAGAGGAAGACAAAAAATCCCAAGGTTGCTGCCAATCCAACTTGGGAGAAAATATTTTCTTGTCCCCACATGTGGCTTTGTTAAACCCTGAGCATGTGAGCAAGAACCAGGCACCCGAGCACCTTAGGGAGAGACTGTTTGGTGCCATCTCAAAACACCAGCCCGCTCCAGTTGTGGCCATCTCTGATGCTTCAGAGGAAGATGAAAAAAACAAACCAACACAGAATACTTGGGGAGGGAGGAATATATTCTTCCTGGCTCTTCTGGATGACCAGCTAGAGAACTGAAGCGTGAAATTTTTAGGACTATCTAACATGGGCCAGGAGGGACCCTTACAGCTGCCAGGCCCTGCCATGCAATTCCGCTTATACGTACGTCCAGCTTTCTCTCAGAACTAATTAAAGGATTTGCATAATTCCTGGTGGGAGATCTGCAGAGCCTAACCCCTCTGATGTTTAGAAACCTTCACATTTCCAGTCTGCTTTGCTCCTGGCAAGTTCACCTCTATTTGTTCTTGTACCGATGTTATCCTTTATCTTCAGTAACTCTTCTCCCTCCCTGCTATCCCCTCCCCTCTTGTGTATTTATAGAGAGCAGTCACATCTCCTGTCAACCAGTGTTCCCTCTAATTTTTTCCATCCATGTGTGGAATAAAGTTTTTGATGTGCATCTGGGCATGTACAAATCTTCACCACCAATAAAAACACAAAACCTAGTTTGGGCTCTCTGCTAAATCAGCTGAGTGGCATTTGAATTTCTCCTCAGCACCCGCGCAAGCGCCCATCTTACGGGGTACACTGCTTTCAGTCTTTGTTTTGCTAGGTTTAGCAAGCCAGACTCTTCCAGTCTCCCTTCATAAAATAAGCCATCTATTGTTCCAGTCACTATATGCACCAATTCCAGTGTGAATTTTTCTTGAATGTGGGTGACCAGAACTGGACAGTGCTCCCAATGAGGTCTTACCAGTGTCTAGCACAATGGCATTGCTGCTTTTCATTCTCTCTCTACTGGATATGTCCGCTTGGTTCATCATAGGATCATAGTTGCCTCTTTTGCAACTTCATCATGTTGGTGGCTCATTGTCATTCTATTACTGACCAACATGCCCAGGCCTCTCTATTTTGCTGTCACTTTCTGTTGATGAGCCCCCAGTGGATAGCATGTTTGTCTAGATCCGTGGTCACCAACCTGTCGATCGCGATCGACTGGTCGATCAGGAAGCCCCGACCAGTCGATCGCAAGGCGTTTGGGACCCCCAACCCATTTCCTCCCACCCCGAAGAAGCCCCACTACCTATCTCCAGCAACGAGGGGGGTAGTGCTGGCTTCCTGCTGGGTGGATGGAAGTCCAGCAGCTGCACGCCACTTCCGGGGTTTGAGGATGTGCGCAGGCTGCTCCCCCTCCCCAAAACTGCCAGCACCATACCACAAAGCAGGTCTGTGGTGCGCTGAGGACTCTCTGCGTGGGGGGGAGGTAGGAGTTGCTAGAGGAGGCACACGCCCGGGCTTCCCTCTTCTGGGGGGGGAGAGGGGAGGAATCCCCAGAGGAGGCACGCGCTGGGGTTTCCCTTCTCCGTGTGGGGAGCAGGGGGGTAGAAATCCTGTGAAGAGGCATGTGCTTGGGCTTCCTTCCTCTACCGGCGGGAGGGGGGAGGAATCCCCAGAGGACGCACGTCCTGGGGCTTCCCTCCTCTGCGTGGGCGGGGGGTTAGAAGTCCCGAGAAGAGGCGCGCAACTGGACTTCCCTCCTCTGGGAAGGCGCATGCTGGGGACTCCTGTCCCCTGCCGCAGAACCCACTGGCACCCTGTCCCCTGCCGCAGAACCCACTGGCACCCTGTTCCCACTGGCACCCTGTCCCCTGCCGCAGAACCCACTGGCACCCTGTTCTCACATCCCCAAACTCCTGCAGCCCCACATCCTCAGTCTTCTGCCACAACACTCCTGCACCATCCACACACTGCCCATCTTACTCCCAACCTCCCTGCCCTGAGTCCCTCACATACTCCAACCCAAACTCCTGTACCCTCACATCCACAAGCATGTGGCTTGCTCAGTACCCCCAACACTCCCCATCCTAGAGCCCTCTCCCCGAGCCAGCATCCCCTTCTCTGCCGCCTCTTGCATCCAAATTCCCTCCCAGACCTAGCACCTCTCACCCCTTCCCACACCCAAATCCCTCATTCCCACCCCAGAGCCTACACATCCTGTCTCAACCCAGTGAGGGTATGGCTAGACTGCAGGAGTTTCTCCGGGATTCCAGAGGTATTCTGGAAAAACTGTTCTGTGTCCAGGGATGCGTTTGTTCTTCCACTTTTTTTAGTGGAACAGCAAACATGCTCTTTCAGTAACCCCTGTATTCCTCGTTGCATGAGGAATAAGGGGGTTTCAGAAAGAAGGGGTTTTTCTGACATTTGGCCCAGTCTAGACAGAATAAAAAAAAAAAGCGGCAGTGTAGCCGTACCCTGCGAGTGTATAAGGCCTGGGGATAGCAAGTGATGGAGAGGAGGAGAACAGAGGGGGGGGGCTTCAAGCAGGGTGGGGGGGTTTGGGGGAAGGATGGGGCAGTAGATCTTGGCTTGTTCTGACATTTAAAAAGTGATCTTGGACGTAAAAAGGCTGGAGACCCCTGGTCTAGATCCTAATTGCATCACCTTGCACTTTTCACTATTTCAGCCCATTTCACTATGACAGTTCTTAAGGTCATCCAGGTCTTCCTTTGTAATATTCTAGTCTTCCTCCATATTGAGGGTATCTCCCAACTTTGTATCAGAGAATCATAGAAATGCAGGGTTGCAAGGAACATCACAAGTTCTTCCAGTCCAGCTCCTTGTGCTGAGGCAAGACCATGTAAACTTAAGACTATCCCTGACAAGTGTATTTCCAATCTGTTCTTAAAATGGAGATTCTACAGTTCCTTTTCCTGTTCCAGAACTTAACTACCTTTAGAATTTAGCTTTTCCTAAAATGTAACCAGTCTCCCTTGCTGCAGATTAAGTCCGTTACTTCTTGTCCTATTTTCAGTGAACATTGAGAACAATCAATCAGTCATCTTTTTTAGCAGTCCTTAACATGTGCGAAGGCTGTTATCGGGTTCCTCAGAGTCTCTTTCTCAAGACTAAACATGCCCAGTTTCTTTAACCTTTCCCTGTAGCTCAGTTTTTAAAACCCATGTATAATTTTTTTTCTCTCTCCATTGGGCTTTCTCCAGTTGTCCTCATCTTTCCTAAGGTGTCCAGAATTGGCCACATTATTCCAATTGAGGCCTGACCCATGCTGCACAGAGCGGGACAGTTACATTACATTAATAGATATGCTGTATATAAAACATGGATCTCAGAAGGTTACTCTTTTTTCAGTTGCATTGCATTGTTGACTCTCATTGAGTTTGAGATCCATTTTAACTCCAGATCCTTTTCAGCAATACTACAGTTATTCTCCTTTTTGTAGCTGAGCATGTGATTTTTTTTTCCTTTGAGTGTAATACTTGTCTTTCATCTTGCTGATTTCCGACCAATTAATGTTGATTGCTTTGCAAGCAAGTACTGTGTACAAAATGCTACCCACATCTGCAACACGGATGTACAGTGCAGTCCAACTTAATTTCTGTCTTGTCTTTGTTACAAATTACATTCAGATTACTTACAGCTCTAAACCAATGCAGCTGCAGAATTAACATTCCATACTGTGGGGGGTTTTTTGTGTGATGGATATGACTCATTAAAAAGATAACAGACTTCATACGGGGTGATGTAACACTGATTTTACAATTGTAATTGTAAAGATAAGAAATATATATGCTATGTTTTTTCATTAGAATTTTGGAAGTTACTGCACTGGATTTGGTTTTGCTGTAAAGCTTTTTCTTCTTATAGTAACACTGTCAACTTAAAACTTACTCAGTTTCAAAATTGAATTCAAAGTAATGTTCAAGAACTGCTTGCCCCTCAGACTCTCTGCCAGTCTTTGTGATCTTACAATATTTTCCTGTTGCTGGGAATGATTTTTTCCTCTGCTTTTGCTATGTGATAGATCCATACAAACAGATGAACTGAATTCAGCCATTTCTCTGGCACTGGAGAATAATGCAAGTAATTTTTAATCCTGGCTTGTATGTTTACCATGCAGGTCAGCAAACTCTTATAATGATGACAAAGGACTTTGAGCCAATTACGGAAAGGGAGATCCACCAGGATGACTTTGGGGAAGGTGAGTTGTTGCTGTGAACACAGACACTCAAAAGTATTTCATTTTTATCTCCTAAAAATGAATGAAATGGACAAACAGACCTGAGTGAACTCTGCCCAGGAGGCAGCAGGATGCTACTGTCAGATTAGTGAATTTCGGCTGAGTGTCAATTTTTTCTTGGCAGCAGAGGCTCTAAATCTGTCAAATCTTCTGAAAAGTTACTTTGCTGCTGTTAGCCGCAACACCACATGTGTTGCTAGGAAACACATCCCATGGAATAGCTCTAGGAGCTTGTCCTGTAAAAGCCTGCTTATTAGGCTGGGTAGGCGATGCTACCTTGGGCTTCTATTTGTCAAACAGCATGGTGTCATTTTTTTTAAGACTTCACATACTACAATTGTGTCTCTAATAGGAAAGTTCATCACCGTCGGTTGGGGTAAAAAGGAGACCCAGTTCCATGGATCAGAGGGCAAACAAGCAGCTCGTCGCAAGCAAATGGTACTGCACTGATGTATGAGGTCTCTGTGCTGCCCAAATGGGACAGTTATACAGAGAGAGCTACTGGCTTTTCCTCCATGCTATTCGGGATGTTGCTCATACTCTCCTGCCTCTTCCCTGGTATTCTGTCCCCATTTCTACCCATTGATTTTTTTTATCACCTAATTTGTTCACTCTTCACCTGATTTAACTCAAATACCTTTTCCCTCTCTCTGCTGCATTACTGTAGCATTGGATGTGGTAATGCTCACTTAGTGCCTGGTAGTTTAGGAGTAGTTTTAAGGCATAATAGGCAGCTCTGCTTGGAGATCAGCTTGCCCAGCGTTTCCCATTATAAAACCCTGTTATCAGTTGTTTATATCTTTGCCAGATTTTAACTGTTTGTGTTGAAATTTCCATGCCAGGTGTCCGCAATGGGATTTTTTTAAGTTTCACCTAAAATAATTAATCTGTTTTCTGGGGGGGAATAATATTTTGTTTTGCTGAAGCTTTTTTAAAAGAACCACTGTTTCATTGACAAACTAACCCCCAGAGTTATGAACACCTCGAGAACGGCATTTGTTCCTAACTCTGAACATAATTTTACAGTTCTTTCAAGACTTTGCCACTGTACATTAGCTTAATACAGCTTGGAAACTCATTATGCAGAAGAAAATGCTGCTTTCCCTTTTTTTAGTAGTCTGTGTATAACTCAGTGCTACACTGGATTTGCTTTTTGTATGTGTGTGTGCATCTCTTCTGCTGCCTGATTGCATGCTTCTGGTTCCAAATGATGGGCATGGTTGGCTGGTCAGTTTGGAACTGGTGTCTGTAACTGTGAGGTTCTACTGTATTGCTAACAATTACTCACATTAAGCGGCAGAGGTCTATGCTATGGGTCTAAGTTTCCAGCTTTGCCTATGGCCTGTCTGGGTGTCAAATTCAGCGTGATGTCATGTCGTGGATTTTTTTTGTCATTTACTTTTTAAAATCCTGTGCAATTACACAAACAGAATTAAGTTAATGAAACACAAATTTGGCAAAGACAAGCACTCATAAGTTAGGAAAAAACATAACGAAGGTTACCTCTGCAGCCTTAACTCTGTTCCCTTGTGTCTACCTCCATGATCACATACTGTTTTTTGCACAGGACCCCTGCCTTGTTCAGCATATAGGATGGACAATGATGACTTAGTGAAAACTATTCAATATTGTATTTTAGCCTCATAATTCAATGTGGGTCCAATGACTTATTTTTCATCACTTTGTTTGAACTCTGTTATGAAGATACATTCTCAATTTCCTAATGGGTTCTTCTCTGGCACTCATCACTGAGTGACTGTTTCTCAAACATTTAAAAAAATCTTCTCAGCAACCTTGTGAGGTGTGCAGTGTTATTGGGAATTGGGCCACAGAGATTAAAGCCAAAATTTTCCAAAGATTCCACTAATTTTGCATGCCCAATTTGAGGCATCTGGCCTTGAGTTTTTCATTGTACATAACAATTGTATAGTGCTTCATTTGTTCACAGCAACAGCTCACTCCCAGTGACCTCAGTAGCAGCAGTGATCGTCCAGCACTTCTGCAGATCAGACTTCTGCAGTGCATTTCAAAGGGGAAGGCCCACGTGGAGCCTGGCGTCAGCGGGGCTCTCCACTGGCCCCGGGCTCCATGCTTCGTTCCAACCTTGAAATACACAAGAGCCCGCACTGGGGCTCTTGTACATTTCAAAGGTGGAACATGGAAGTTCTTAGTGACTAATCAAACAGTTGATGGAAATACCATTGACTATTCGATTAGTTGATTAATCGAAATTTAACATCCCTAACTTGAACCTGATCCTTTGGTTTTTTTCTGTATAAATTCAGGAAGTGCCACCTGCTTCATCCATGGACGATGGCCGACCCCGAGTCACCTGGAGAGGAGATGGCCAGTTTGTAGCAGTGAGTGCTATTTGTCCACAGACAGGTATAAAGTTCACTGATAAAGAAAAACTGCTTAGCTGCAAGTTAAAATCCTTAACTTTGCTGTTCTCGGTTTATCAAGCTGGCAAAGCCACGTCATGTTGTCATATTTGTAATGGGCAATTAAAGAAAAAAGTTGAAAGTTTTTTCCTTCCATTTTGGGCTCAGTTTTCAGTATAGATAGGTCTGAGTCAAATTCTGGACCTGAAACATGTTTGTGCAGGGAAACAGTGGCCTGGATTCTGACTTCACAGCTCAGCTCTTTCTCGCTTTCCATTGAACGAATTATCTGCAACTCAGGCCTTTATTAGATAATAGCCAACGTAAGAATTGGTGTGATGGCTGTTGTGCAAGGCAGGTGTTTGTCTCGATTGCATCCTGGAAAGCACAGCAGTGGCTAGAATCGCTGGTGTGTTCTGTTTCCCCTCTCACTCCTCCCTGTCGTAGGTGAGGAGCAAACTTTTGCAACAATGGTCTTATAAAAGCAAACCTTCCCAAACAACTCATTCTGCCCATTAGAAACACCCAGTTTTTGTGGCTTTTGGCTTGGTTTCAAAATGTATTGGGGGGGGTAGGGGGCAAGTAACTCACTCTCACTAACTGATACTTCACGTATCCTGATCAAAACTTCAGATGCTGGCTTCTGACTGGTAACACTGAGCAACATATACATCCCTACACAGCTGAGGTGCCAACAGGATGCTATAGCTTAAAGAACTAAAATATGCAACTTAGGCTGTCCTCTGCAGGACCAGGCCCTTGCCCTCTCCCATGTTATCTGGATTGGGATTGTACATTCTGTCAGAACATGGAACTGCCACCTTCATTTATTTCAAAAGTCCCCTGGATCCCTGTTCTCATTCAAGGCCATGAATGCAAGGAGTTAGTGTTGTGCATTAAGCTGTCTTTTATTGTGACCGGACCAAAACAGTTCAGTGCACCTCAGGATGCAAAAGGAGTTGTGTTTGGAATCTGATGTCTCAGAAGTGCAAGGATTACTTGGGAAGTTGGAATATAGAATGCATGTGAGACAATCCAGGCAGAAAAGATGCTTTAACCAGGGGAATGATCACAATTAAATTGTCCAACCTGTCTGTAGCTGCCAGTATCTGAGAAGGGTGCCCATATTTCTCATTTTGTGCTAGGCATTCATAGGAAGTTGTCTCTTGCAATCACCTTCTCCCCCCAGAATAGCAGAGGACACTTCTCTTGAGTTTCCTCTGTTTCCCGCTTTACCCTTGTCTCATGTGTAGGGGCCCGGAAGGTCAGAGTGTGGAGCAGAGAGCTCGTCTTACAGTCGACGAGTGAGCCTGTCCCAGGACTAGAACAAGCACTGGCCTGGAAGTGAGTAATAAGCAGTGTGTGTTCTGGGCAGATGGGGTTGGGTATTGTTCACTGCCTATAGGGCCAGCATCAGTCAGAGCCAAAAGGATCCTTTCCTTTCTTTGTTGTTCTGCTTTGAGCTGCCCTTCTTCTGGTCAAACATGGACCAAGGAGGAGCCATTTTGAGACAATTCTTGTTTCCCAGGATAGCTCCCCTTCCCCTCAGAAGTTAGACCAGAGCAGGTAGGAGGGTTAGGCCCTGTGCTTGGCCTTTTAGCAATATCCCAAAAGGCTGGCTCAGCTCTAGGAGGGACAGCCGTGCTTATCCTCTCCTGTACTAATATTATTTCTATCAGGGTGTTGAGCCCTGAGTAAGGTCTGTGTGGTGCTGACAGAGCCTTGGCTAGAGGCCTGATTAAGACCTGCTGCTCCTTTGGTATGTGTGCTACTGAGCAAAGGCAAGAAGCCAGCTGTGTTCCTCACCTTACATTTCTGGTCGCTCATGCATTATCCTTGGGTTTGTTTTAAGGCCCTCTGGAAACCTAATAGCATCCACACAGGAGAAGCCCAACAAACATGATGTTGTCTTCTTCGAGAAAAATGGCCTCCTTCATGGGGAATTCACCCTTCCATTCCATAAAGGCCAGGCCAAGGTAAGTGAGGTGTCCAGGCCATTGCTCCTCTGTGCATATAGTGCTTACCGCTATTTGGTGTGGAGACTCCTCTGCTGAACATGAAGGGTTGTCAGGCCTGCTGAGAGGGAGGCAAGGGGCTCCCAACTGCTGCCACTGCAACAGCGGCGGCCGGAGCCCTGGGCCCTTTAAATCATCGCTGGAGCCAGGGCAGCACACTGCAGAGCCTCAGGTGGTGTATTTGGGATGGCGCTGAAAGAAGGAGTGCAATCCGAATGGTGCTGAAGGCCGGCTGCTCCAGCCCCAGCCTTTCCGTGGCCCCTCCCCCTTGTGCAGGGGCTCAGCGAGTCTGTCGGGTTGTGGTCAGTGATTAGAAGTGATGGACCCTGATCTGAGTAACCCAAAATCTAGAGTAGCCTGAATCCAGATTTTAAATGGGCTCCTGGCTTGCATCTTGATAGTGAGCTAAATCTAAACTGCAGATCCAAAGTTGCATCTAGCTCCAGTCTTTGCAGACTGCACCGATAATTGCCTAGAGTCACTGGCAGACTTGCCCTGGATCGACAGAAAGCTGGGGGGGTGGGACAGAAAGCACCAGTCTGTGGCTCCCTGCAGGAGCGGTTGGGTGAAAAGTTGTTGTTGTTAACTTTGTAGTTTGCATGGGCCCTGTTCAGGAGTGCTGGGCTGCAGGTGACCCTGTTGACTCCAGCTGGGCATTCAGACTTCTTTAACATCAAGGTCTCTTCGTTGCAGAATTCCTAGAAGCAGAACAATGGGCCCAGCTCCCACTGGAGGGCTTCCAGTGACAGCACTGGGAGCTGGGCCAGGCCCTGGGTAGTTCGTAAGTGCACAGCAGCTCCTCCAGAGGCTGTAGCATTTGAACACCAGGGGACAAGGCGTCCTGCCTCTGGAAGGCCTGGCTGTGACGGGCTGGGCCGGGGCCGGGCGCAGCTGAGGGTGTCCGCCCAGGGTGAATTGCTCAAACTTGGGCTCCTTACAGCCCCAGACTGGAGACCTTCCCAAATAGGCCACAAACCAGTCCCACAGAGCGCTTCAACTGCCAGCCTGGCCAGCCAGAAGCCTCATGAGCAAAACCCCTCTGACACCCCAGCTCTTCCTGTGTTCCAATCATCCCCGGGCCTAACACACAGGTGAGGGGATATAGAACCCAATCTCACCTTCCCCCAATGGGTTCTTCCAGTCCCAAGAAACCAGGCACAGGTCCCAGTCAATTTACACTCTGGATCTTACCCCCAAGATTATGCTGAGCCAATCCTTTAGAATCTAAAATCTAAAGATTTATTACTAAAAGAAAGAAAAGCATGAGAGTAAGGTTGTTAAAGAAAATACATTACATGCATCGAATCTCCCAGTTCTCGATACAGGCTCGTAGCAGAGATGTTACAAACTGCTATCTTAAAAGTCTCTGGTGTACATCCTATGTCAGGATGGGTCCACAGTTCTTTCCGGCTCGTGGTTCCCTGCAAGGTTGCATCTGGGATCAGGAGCTAAACTGAAGACCAGATGGAGGGTGCCTCGTGGCACTTATATACCTCTCCTGGCATCTTCTTGGCCAGAGAAGGTCACTTGGTCCAACAACCTATCCTTGCATCCCCTGCTGGTTTGCAGGTCACATTCCTGAGGTGTGTATTGGCACCTAGAGCTTCATTGTCCGTTGCTAATTAGCATAGCCATTGGCTGAGCATTCCTTGCCCATTGCTCAGCCACAGACAGAGAATTTTCCAGCATCCCTACAGAGTCCATGTTTCTAACTCCACATACAGATATCATACAAGTACATGAATAGCGCATACAGAATCAGTAGAACAGAAGCTTTCATGTGATGCCTCACATGGCCCCCTTTGTAGACACTTTTAGGGCCAGCCCCCCCCATGGGTGCAGCAGTGATCTGGCTGCTCCCCTTAAAATCCAGTAGTGTGACACTGGCCCAGTGAGGAGAGTGCTCTGTTTGAGACATGGCTCTGCCAGGATTGTGTGGGAAAGAGTCGCACCTAAAAGAGGGCAGGGCACTACTGCTGTGTGGAGGGAGAGCCTGTGACGCCACACTGAGCTTGCACGATTGGTTCCCTGCAGCAGGTGCTGCGCAGAGTGCATAGATTCTGCCTAATGCCCGATCGCTTTCCTAAGGCACGGCTGGGGTCTGCCACCTTGAATTCATGCCTGCGGGTTTCTATTCCCTGGGCTCGCTCTTACACTCGCTGGGCAAGGAGGGAGCCAACTGACATGTTTAAGTTTGGAGACATGATTCTGACACGGGGTCTACCTTGTACGTGGGCAGAAACACCCATGAGCGGCTCTGTCTTATCAGGTTAAGGAGCTGCTTTGGAACCTAGACTCCACGATCCTGGCAGTTTGGCTGGAGGATATCAAGAAAGAAAAGAGCTCCGAGACCAAGTCCTATGGTAAGATGCTGGCTGTCCGTCCCCCTCCCCCCAAGGGCACATTCACTGGGAGGTATGGAGGGGCAACGTAGCAAAAGACATGGACAGATTCTGCTCAGTCTTCTGAGGTGCCTGTGCATGATCAGGAGAGACTGCACTAGGTCACTAGATTTTGCTTGCAGGCCTTGTCCAGGCCAGCTGCTCTGCAAGCAATGCAATGCCCCCTGCACATCAATGGGCTTCTGAAACAGTGACTGCAGGTCCATGTCCTCAGTGTCCCCTGGGGGGGGAAAGGTATTTTTCAGGGAAGAGAGGAGCGACACAGAAGTTGGAGGATCTTTTGGGCCAGTTTGGAGGTGAGGTTTGCACTGTGCTGGGTGCTGCTCAGAGTAAGAGACAGCCCCTGCTCAAAGGAGCTTACCATCTTAATAGCAAAATAGAGACAAATGGCCTCATATACAGATGGCAAAATGACTGGGCCATGGTCACGCACGGGGTCTGGCGGGGCAGAGGATTGAACCTGGATCTCCTGCATCCAGTCTGGCGGGTTAATCCCTGGGCCTGTCATCCTCCTAGGAGTAGAGGATGATTGTTGAGGGTCAGACAGGCTGAAGGGCCGCTGAACAAGTCTTTGGTGGTGACCATAAGAGAGATGGGGCCTGTGTCACAGTAGTGACCTACAATTGCTGAATCTCCCCAAGGTGCGAGTGGGGGGCGTCAGGCTTGGTGCTAGCTGTGACCTTACTGCCCCAGTCTCTATGAAGTGTATAATGACTACATTTCTCTGCAGTTCAGCTCTGGACAGTAGGGAACTATCACTGGTACCTGAAGCAGAGCCTGCATTTTGGCAGTGCTGAGAGAAGCCAGCTTGTGGCTCTGCTGTGGGACCCTGAGATTCCCTGTCGACTGCATGTCCTCTGCAGAGGGTGGCATGCCCTCTGCTATGACTGGCATTGGAGCACCGACAGCAGCACTGGGGACGAGAGCCACCCTGTGGCCAACGTGGCCGTTATCGACGGAGGTGATTATGGGAGACCGAGTCGGTGGGGGGAGGGGCAATGTGTGTCTGGTGTTCGGCAGGTCTGTCTGGGCCATTGCAGTATTGTCTCTTGCTGCTTAGGGACAACATGATAGAAGACACTAGTGTGTGGGACAGCTCCCGCCTTCAGGGCTAAATCCAAAGTCCTTCCGAGTCCGTGGGAATTGAATTAATGGGCTTTCAATCAGGGTCTCAGTGGACAGAGCAGCCCTCCGCTGTACCCCTCCCCACCTGCCAAGGAACATCTTCCTCTGGTGGTGTTAGTGCTTCTGTTGCAGTGTGAGAACTGGAATCAGTCCGGGGACAGCACACAGCCCGATTTTCCTGTTTTCTCAGATAAGGTGCTGGTAACGGCCTTCCAACATTCTGTGGTGCCTCCACCCATGTGCACTTTCCAACTCCAGCTCCCGCAGGCAGTGAACCAGGTTGCATTCCACTCAGACCCCACAAGGAGAGCAGACCTTGCTATCCTGGACGCCGACAACCGGATCTCCATTTACAGAGCTGGTGCGTGTTCTCTCTTTCTCTGTCCCCGGGTTTGCTGCACCTCTGCTTCCTCTGTGATCTTCTCAAGGGTGCTTTTTCAGGTCTCAGACCTCCAAGTGTCACGTTTATGAGCAAGGATCCCTCCAGCTAAGGGATCTAGGCTTAGTGTCCCCTGCAGTTCATTCTTACTATTCCAGCAGGTCTCGTGTGAGTACAGCATGTGGTGTTTAAGCTCTCTTGCCACAGGGAGCAGCCAGCTTTCACAGAGCATTTACTCTCCTTAAAATAGGAGAATTACAGCAAAAACAATCACAGAGCAATCATCAGTCTACCCGCATGATGTGCTTGCTAACTGTCTCCCTTCTTCTCTCCCCCCCCCACCCCCCCCATTGTGGAGACCCTGATAGGTTTCGTGCCCTTCCAGCAGTTTGTGCTCTTGGTTAGAGTCTTAGGTCAGCTCAAGAATGAAATGGGGGGCACTCAGTTCAGACCAACCTTTTGTACCACACGCTCTTTTTGATCCTGGTGCGATCCAACCTATTTAATTCCTCACAGGGGATGGTACTTCTCTGGTGGTGTTTGCTTGTCCTAGGATTTCAGCCTGGAGCACAGTGTAGCAAAATCACATGCCCTGGGTAGACCAGTAGAAGAAGGGTCAGGGAGGTTTAATTGGATTTGTAAAAACCTAGAGTATCATAGTTTCAGTGGTGTCCTGTTCTGAGATGTGGCAGGGGAGGCTCACTGCCCTTCCCTTTCCTCCTTTTCCCTCGCTCCCCATCTTGCAGCTCTGTGTTTTCCTGTTGGAAATTTTGGTAATGGTGTCATTGGATCTGAGTCAAATTGAGTGTCCTTTGAAAGCCCTTTTTCCCACATATGCAACAGTACCAAGCATGTCAAACCTAGAACAGTTATGTAGACAGATATCAACTTATTTTAATTCTACTTGAATACAAGGCTGCATTGCTTACATTTAAAAAAAATCAACACTTAGGAATTCTAGGAAAGGTCGCCTTGACATGTAGGACTGAAAACATTGATCAGTCTTCCTCCAAGTTGTCTCCATCTGGGGTACCATTGCTAGACACGTTGTCACACTAATCTTCATCTGTGCTGCAGGCTGCTCTCCAAATATTTGCAGGGTGGTGAGCATCTTGTCTTTGTGCTCAAAAACATTTGATTAGGTGAAGGATTGCTGTAGGAGTGTGTGGTATTGCACTTACAACTGGTGTAATCAGTCCACCTCAAAGATGCATCCAGGCCTGATAGGAGCGAGTAGTTTTGGACGTGCTCAGTCATCCTGGAGTTTGCCCTCCTGATAGCAGGTATAACCTCATCCTTTTGTTGGGGCGAGTTTTCTCTCTCTCTCTTGGAAAACACCAGTGTAGCTGTGCAGGCATTGTAATGATGATCCTCGCGTGGTGAACTTGGCACACACCCTTCTCCAGTACATTTATGACTTCATCAGTGACTGTCTCAGCTGATGGAAAAAAGAGTCATAGAACCATAAAACACTAGAACTGGAAGGGACCTCGAGATGTCATCAAGTCCAGTCCCCTGCCCTCACGGCAGGACCCAGTACTGTCTAGATCATCCCTGATAGATGTCTATCTAACCTGCTCTTAAATATTTCCAGAGATGGAGATTCCACAACTTCCCTCGGCAATTTATTCCAGTGTTTAACTACCCTGACAGGAAGTTTTTCCTAATGTCCAACCTAAACCTCCCTGGCTGCAGTTTAAGCCCATTGCTTCTTGTTCTATCCTCAGAGGCCAAGGAGAAGAATTTTTCTCCCTCCTCCTTGTGACACACTTTTAGATGCCTGAAAACTGCTATCCTGTCCCCTATCAGTCTTTTCCTTTCCAAACTAAACAAGCCCAATTCTTTGTCTTCCCTCATAGCTCATGTTCTTTAGACCTTTAATCATTCTTGTTGCTCTTCTCTGGACCCTTTCCAGTTTCTCCACATTTCTTTCTTGAAATGTGGTGCTCAGAACTGGACACACTACTCCAACTGAGGCCTAATCAGCACAGAGTAGAGCGGAAGAATGACTTCTTGTGTCTTACTCACAACACATCTGTTAATGCATCTCGGAATCATGTTTGCTTTTTTTGCAACAGTGTCACACTGTTGGCTCATATTTAGCTTGTGGTCCACTATGACCCCTAGCTCCCTTTCTACAGTCCTCCTTCCTAGACATTTGCTTCCCATTCTGTATGTGTGAAACTGATTGTTCCTTCCTAAGTGGAGCACTTTGCATTTATCCTTATTAAACTTCATCCTGTTTACCTCAGACCATTTCTCCAGTTTGTCCAGATCACTTTGAATTATGGAATTATCCTCCAAAGCACTTGCAACTCCTCCCAGCTTGGTATCATCTGCAAACTTAATACTCTCTCTGCCAGTATCTAAATTATTGATATTGAACATTGAAGATATTAAACAGAACCGGTCCCAAAACAGACCCCTGTGGAACCCCACTTGTTCTGCCCTTCGAGCATGATTGTGAACCGTTAACCATTATCAGAGAGTAGTTATCCAGCTGGTTATGCACCCACTTTATAGTAGCCCCATCTAAGTTGTATTTGCGTCGTTTATTGATAAGAAGATCATGCGAGACCGTATCAAATGCCTTACTAAAGTCTAGGTATACCACGTCCACTGCTTCTCTTTTTTATCCACAAGACTTGTTACCCTATCAAAGAAAGCTATCAGGTTGATTTGACATGATTTGTTTTTTTACAAATCCCATGCTGGCTGTTTCCTATCACCTTATTATTTTCCAGGTGTCTGCAGATGAATTCTTTAATTACTTGCTCCATTATCTTTTCTGGCACAGAAGTTAAACTGACTGGTCTGTAGTTTCCTAGGCTGTTTTTATTTCTCTTTTTATAGATGGGTGCTAGATTTGCCCTTTTCCAGTCTTCTGGAATCTCTCCTGTCTCCCATGATTTTTCAAAGATGAGAGCTAAAGGCTCAGATACCTCCTCTATCAGCTCCTTGAGTATTCTAAGATGCATTTCATCAGGCCCTGGTGACTTGCAGACATCTAACTTTTCTAAGTGATTTTTAACTTGTTCGTTTTTTATTTTATTCTTAAACCTGCTCCATTTCCTCTAGCACTCACTATGTTAGGCATTCCTTCATCATCAGACGTCTTGGTGAAGACTGAAACAAAGAAGTCATGAAGCACCTTTGCCATTTCCAAGTTTCCTATTGTTGTTTCTCACTCCTGACAGCAATGGCCTTACTCTGTCCTTGGTCTTCCTGTTGCTTCTAATATATTTATAGAAAGTCTTCTTGTTTCCCTTTATCTGTAGCTAATTTGAGCTCGTTTTTGCCTTTGCCTTTCTAATCTTGCCCCTGCATACCTGTATTGTTTGCTTCTATTCATTTAAAGTGTATGCATTTAAAGTGTATTAGGAGCCAAGCAGGCAGGGGCAGCCCAGATAAGTTCCAGCTCATGCCAGGTCCGGGAGCTCAACTCCTCTCTGGCTTGGACAGGGGCTGCTGCCACCTGTTCTGCTGCCTCTGTATCAGAAGGAGCAGCATGGTGTGGCCGGCAGCTGGTCCACGAGGGGAGCTGTTTTTAAACTGGCTCCCCTTGCGGACCAGCTCCCACCTGGCACCCCTCGCTGCTGCCTCTGATAGAGACGCAGTAGCGCGGGGTGGCAGAGGACTCCCCGGGAGCGGGGCAGAGTGCACTGGCTGTCAGCCCCACTCCTGGGGACTATAGAATAGTCAACTAACCAATAAGAAATCATGAGGTTAATCAACTGTTCAACTAATCGATATTTAACATCCCTAGTCATGGGCAATAAACAAACATTCATGGAAGCCTGTGTCCTGTCCCTGATTTGCACTAAAAATAGCCCTGACAAAATGGGGGGGTGGGTTTAGCTCCTCACACGTTGCTGCTAGGGCTCTGGGGTCTCCCACTGCTGTGGTGAGGGGGAGCTCCAAGGTTCCCTCCCAGCCCTGCACGTTGGCTGAGCCACTCTGGGGGGGGAGGGGGACGGGGGGCGGGGGTCCTGCTGCCTGTAGCAGCAGGGAGCTACGTGAAGTATAGGGGAATGGCTTGGAGCTTCAGCCCCAGAGCAGAAAATATTATGGAGGTCAATGGAAGTCCTGGATTCTATGGCTTCTGTGACCTTCGTGACACCATAACCCCTCAGCCCTAGTTCAGTGTAGGATCGGTCCCTCTTGGACAGCCCGCTTAACAGTGGAGCTGTCAGCATGCATGGTGGTAGGCAGTCTCCCCAGCTACTCTGGGAATCCTGTCCCCTGGGTTTGATTTCATGCTGTACACTTAAGAGTGTGACTTGCTGTGCACAAGTGGGAATTACGGAGGCCGTTGATGCAGAAGAGAGAGCATAATGAACAGGTGACTGCATGTTGAGTTACCCTCCGTAATGGTTAGATTGGGAGCAAAGTGTTTTGCAATACTTGTGCGGTTTTGCACGAGGGGTGCTCTAACATGCCTGTATACTCCATTTGCCAGGTGATAGCACTGGGAAAGACCACTCTGTTACAGTGGGAGGAAGTGGATTTAAAGCTTCTGTTGAAACACTTCAACTGGAAAAAACCTACAGGTACTGCAGAACTCCTGTGACTTCTGGGAAACTGAGTATGTTGCTGTATATAGGCAGTAGCTGACTGCTGGGTGAGCAGCGTCTTCCACTTAGCTTAAGAGGCCTTGTTCCTGCTATGCAGGGACTCTGGCCCTCAGCTAACACTAAGAAGGCACAAGCAGAGCCTGGCTGGGCAGTGTGGTGCACTCTCTCCCAGGGTGGCTGGTTAGAGACTCAGCTCTGCTAGGGAGCTGTGACCGTCTCCAAGATCTGAGCTTCTGGCATGGGAAGAAACACTGTTCTGGCACCCCTAGCCACGGGCTTGGTCATGCTGCCAGTGTTTGCCTCCGCATGGATGTGGACATTGGAGACGTGAGGCACACTAGTGCAAGGCTGCTTGTGCTGGAAGGGCCAGTGAGTACTTAACCCTCCCCACTCTGCGCTCCTGCACATGAAGCCTAGCTGACCAGATAGGCAAGTCCCATTCTGGAGAGGCATGCTGCTCCCTAGGCACATGGCATGGGAGGCCAGACGCACCACCTTGGGCTAAAAGTGTGTGCTGCCTGGCGTTTGACTATACCCTTTACTCTAATCACCCGCACGTAGCCTCCTTTGATTGCACGTGTCCACTCCACTTCAGGTGTGTGCGCACCCAGGACTCCAGGGTCAGAATTCGGCCCTTAACTGTGCCCACTGAGCTGATGCATGTGTCCTTTGCTGCCTAATGCTGCTATGCAGTGATCTAATGGACGGCCCTGATTGCCCTCAATACCTGCTTACTGTCTGTGGTTGGTAGTCTACGCTACGGATGTGAAGTATTGGGTAATCGGCTATTCGATGAGTTGATAGGGCAGCCTCTGCCTTCGAAGTGTAGCAACAGCCCTACACTTCAAAGGTGAAAACGCCGTGTGGAGCCTGGGGTCAGCTGGGGAGTCCCAGGTTCCACGTCGTGCTGCCACTTTGAAGTGTTGCGAGGAGCCTGATGCCGGGCTCCCTGTGGTGTTTCAAAGTGACAGCGCCACACGGAGTCCCCAACTGATCCCGGGCTCCACACGGCGCTGCTGCTTTGAAAAGCCAAAGGCAGCCTGGGACACCCCAGCTGACCCTGGGCCCACGGCTTTTCAAAGTGGCGGTACCACGTGGAGCCCGGGGTTGGGCTTCAGGCAGCACTGCCGCTTGGAAGTACCCCTTTTTCTCCCCCTCCCCTCTTGGTGCCTCTATCTGATAGAGGTTGCGGGGGGCGGGAAGCAACTAGTCAACTATCCTGTCAACTATCTGATAAGCAAATGCTTATCAGATAGTCGACTAGTCCTTTGCATCCCTAGTCTACACACTAGCTTGTGTCAGGTGGATTTTTCCCTTTCCTGGAGCTGTCTCCCTGTATCTAATTGGTCCTTGTTTGTAAATTTATAAGGTAGTATTGGTTTGGTTTTTAATTGCTAGTCAGCTAGTACTGTTGATTCCTGCTTGTTGTGGGTGCTGATGCCCCGTATCAGGGAATGCATCATTCTTGGGATGTTAGTCCTTGCACTGTGTACATGAAATCCAGGCTGATGAGTGACTCTCCTTCTTGGTGTTTAAAGAGCCTTGCCAATGGTCATGTCTGTGACAGGTGCCAGATCTGTGATACGCCCCAAACTAGAAAGGAGCAGGAGGTTAAACCTGATCCCCTGGTGCACTAGTTCCCACCTGCCACCCCGCACTGCTACGTCTGATAGAGACAGCAGCACGGGACGGCAGCAGCCCCTGTCCAGAGGGGGCCAGAGCTCCCCGCAGTCAGAGGCTGCACCAGCGTCCCACAGAGCAGCCTCTGTGCACAGCAAGCCTGACCCACTGTGGACAGAGGCTGCTCCATTGCAGCCTCCCCTGTCCCTGCCCCCGGGAGCTATCAAGTATTTGAGGTGCTTACATAACTATTCAATTAATGGCTATCTAATATCCTTACTGTATGCCAGTCTTCATCTCAGGAAGTTGCAGAGCTGACTGTGCTCAGTGTACTCCCTGATGTGTGACTACCTAGTCCAAATGCCCACAGCAGTCTGGTCTCATGGATGGACCCAGCCAATGTGTGTGGGAGTGCCCTTTGTTCTCCCACAACCCATAGTCACTCTGGTTACAGATGCTTCTGCCCTAGAGTGGGGAGCCCACCTGTGGACTCTACAGACCAACAGTCCTTGAGCTGGCCAAGATTTGGCTCTCCACATAAACACGAGGGAGTTAAGAGCCATTGATTTAGCTTGTCACATGTTCTTTCCCATCATTAAGGGCAGGAATTTGCAGCGTTGACTGTAAGAACTAGTAGAAATGTTCTACATGAATTAGGGATGTTAAAATGTGTTTAAGTAATTGTGTAACTGCTGAAATTTTCAGCAGGAGCAGGTACAGGCAGAGAGCCGGCTTAAAAATGATGTGAAATGAGAAACTAATCAGGCAATATACTTGCCTGCCTTCTTTCCTAAGACTTGTGCTCACAAAGATGAGGAGAGACTCTGTGTATTGGATGTCAGGAGAGCATTGGCTTTTTACTTGGACAGAACCAGATCATTCTCAAGGCTGTTTATGGCAGTCATGGACAGAATGAAGGTACTGCAGTCTCAGCTCAGAAATTCGTGTTGTGGATGTCCTGTCTCTATCACATTACCAGCGTGACTCTGTCAAGCAGGGTGGTAGCGCACTCTGAGACTTCACACAGTTTCTGCAGCTTGTCTAACTCAAAGGCCTTTACGGGACATTTGTAGGTCTGCGGTACATGTTTGTGTATCCGCATTCTAGAGATGATGCCAGGTTTGGATGTGTAGTAGTACATTGGCCAGAGGTTCCAGTCTATCATGTGAATTTGCCAAGTGCACGTCGGCTGAAGTGGAACGGATCTGTACAATCACTCAGAGAAGAAGCATGGTTAATAACCTGTTCTGTAACTTTGTTTGTGATGTGTTGCACATCTCCATTCCACATCCCATCCCCGTGCTCCTGTATAGTGACATCAAGTAAGAAAGAGTTGTTGGCAGCCAGGGGTGCTCAGCAGCACAAGATGGCAGAAGGCACATGTATTGTCCTGATGGGTACTGGGAAGGGAAACCTCCCCAGTGCTGCATGCTGGATGCATGTACGCCTGAAGTGGAATGAATGCGCGCAGCACATCTGGAAGAACAGCAGCTACAGAACAGGTTAGTATCCTTGTTTAATCCCTTGCTTGCTGGAATGTCAGGGATGCCCTCCTTTCCAGATAGTGATGGTAGGTTGACTGGCGCGTTGACACTGACTATCCGTCTCTCTCTTTCAATCATACAGACTCGAGGTGAGCTGCGGTGAGGTCAAGCAGGTGAACCCCCTGGCATTTCGGCTGTTCACCTGGCTACAGGACAGCACCTTCTTGGCAGTCAGCCAGGGGCAGTTTGCCACACGCTCCGTCATCCACCATCTGACTGGAGGTCCTGAGGCAGAAGGAGGGTGCCTAGATCTCCGGTACTGGAAAAGAACTTTCCACTCCTCATGTGGCTTAGGAAAATGTCAAGTAATTCTAGAAATGAATAAAGACCTCTGAGCAGATCTGCTCCAGGGGCCTGGGAGCAGCTGATGGTTGGCTGGCTGGCATCCTGCCAACCCTGGGTGCCAGCAGTCTCCTCCCTGCAGCTATGATGTTGTGGGGACCACTTGCAGAAAGGTGTCACATTAGAGGGGATACTTGTGTGCTGCAGCAACGCAGGCTCTGGAAATGGCTCGAATACAAGAGTCCATGTCCCACCCTTAGGGCCAGCACGTTCCTGGGGTCTCAGCAGCGATGCTGTGGAATGAGTGTGAGGCACAAGGTAGTGCCATGCTTCTCCCAGGGGAGCGCCTGCTGGGTCAGGGCCAGACACATTGGTGGCACAGAGCCCAGAAGCTGAACAGGGGACTCTGCTCTTCAGGGATACCAGTCCAGCATCTCCCTCAGCCCTGAGTTTCACCCACTGTGGGACTAGCCAAGACATCTTCCACTGCTGCCACGCCCAGCTGGCAGTTTGTAATGGGTTCTGTGGCCTGTCCACTGCTCCTGTAGGAGAGGCAGCTGAGCCACCAGCGTTCCCTTTGCAAATTAGGAACAGTAAAATAGAGTGGCTGCTTGATCAAAATAGCTGCTTCTTTTCTGAGTATCGGTACCTATCGGTACTTAGGGGTACCGGTGCGCGCTCAACCAAATAACACAAAACAGTGTCTGCTTGCGGAAAGCAGCACCTTGTGCTTCCTAACAAGGGCAAATAAGGACCAGCTGCCATGCAAATCCTTAACTGCCTGTGGCTCAGGACAGAGCAATTGCGTGTTCAGCTGGTTCTATGGCTTCCAGCCATTTCTCGGTACTGGGTTAGTCTTTACATTTCTCTATTTCTTAGTTACTTTGTTCTTCTTAGTTTGTTTTACAGTTGTAATAAGGGAGCTAATCCCCTCTCTTCTCTTTTTCGTTGGCTCACCACCTCCTGAGTTATGCCTAAGACCTCGGGGTTTAAGCCCTGCCAGACCTGCCACAGGTGTTTCCCTGTACAGAGATGCATTTGAATGGCCTCTGCCGCCTTGTAGATACCAGCATTGTGTCAGCAGGTAAGGGGTGTACAGGTAGATCATGGAAGGAGAGATGACCAAGATTCAAGGCCCTTCTAATGCAGCGATCTCCAGCCCCAGTGGCATATGCTTCCTCCTCTGTACATCCGCCTCAGTAGTTCAGGCTGCAATGGTGGCAGCAGCACCTATGGAGCTAGGGCTTCCAAGAAGCAGCCTCTTTCTCCTTTCTGAGGGCATAAGAGGTCACCTCAAATTCCAAGGAGACCTTTAATCCCTTTTTGGGTACAGCTAAGGTTACATTCAAGCTCAGTACTGAGCCACCAGTACTGCACAAGAAGCAGCGTGTGGACAAGCTTCCTAGCAGACAACACAGGAAGCTGCTGACTTCGAATACTGTCTGGCACTTGGAGGCCCTGAGATGCACAGGTCCTCCTGAGCATGCCCTGGTACTGTTGCCTCCCTTGCATCCTTGCGTCAGACAGGCTCCTGTTCAAGCCTCCCCAGTGTACTGCTCTCACTGTCCCAGCTTCGTCAAGCCTCAGTATCAGCTCAGGCTGCTAGACATCATAGCTGTCCAGCATCTTTCAATTCCTTTTGGGTCAGACCAGTGGCCCATCTAGCCCAAGAGCCCATCCTCCAGGAAAATGGAGAGAAAGAGGCAAATTGAGTAATCCGTCTGCTGTTCTTCAGACCTAACTTCTGTCAGTGGGTGGCCTGCCAGAGCCCCCTCTATCCAGACCGAGTGACCCCTCCTGTACCAGAACCTTTGTTAGTGTCCACGTGGTAATTCTGCAAAGGCTTCAGTTCAGGGCTGCTTTTCTGCACCTTTCCACCACGTCCAACTGATCCAATATTCAGATGTAACCTTCTCAGACTCCACCAGACAGTCTAAGCCAAAGGATTAGACATATCCTTAGGGGCCCTTCCCTTATCTGCTACTTCAGTGTGCCTAGAAGATTCCATGGCGATCACCATGGGTGAGCAATTGTACAGGACTCCAACCAGAAAGAAGCCCCAGTACTGCATTATTCTCAGACACCACTGGATCTTTGGTACCCCATGGCCACCACTCAGTACTGTACAATCTCCTTCCGGTACCTTGTGTCGCTTCATCGCAGGAAGACACCCAAGGTTAGTAGGATCACGCAGATGGAGGAGAATTGCCCCTATCATTTCATGTCCTTTTCATCTCCTGGTGAAGGGGTGATGCCCCACCACCTTTTCATGTCTCTTTCAGACTGTTCAAGACCTCGTGAGGTGACTGGCAACGTCCCTCCATAACCCATTAGAAGAGGCTAAGGATCCTCAGCAATCCTTTGAGCCCATTTTAAACATCACCTCTCAAGTGAAAATTGCCCTTCCTATAAACGAGGGTCTGTTGTTGCTTGCTTGCAGAGTCTGGTATCCAGCTGGTGCAGGTTCTTCCTCCATACAACAGAGAGACAGTCACTTGGAATGTATCTTCCTTGCAGCATAGGGACAGTTCTGTGGGTCTCAAACATTGTAGCAATCTAGGTCATTCCAGTACAGTCCACATCAGTTTTCCTAGACCTTCTGAAGGCTACAGAGGAAGATACCCCAGAAATGGAGACCTCGCTCTTCTAAAGCAACATCCTCTGTACCTCCCTGCAGGAAACAATTTTGATGCGTCAGCTGATGGCTTAAACAACCTGCGCTGTCAGATCCTGTGCTGAAGGATTCCATTCAGTCTCCCTTTCGAAATTGGTTGTCCCCCTTCCTCCCTGTCTGGGAACAGATTACCTCAGGCAGGTGGCTTTTGGAGATGTTAAGCATGGGGTGTTCTATCCACTTCCACTCTAGTTTCCCCCTCTCTTACCCTTTTCTCTCTTCAGGGACAACTTTCCCAAAACCTCTTAAAACAGGATGTCCAGACTCTTGTAGTCTTGTGATCAATTGAGCAAGTTCCTCCTGAGCTGGTTGGAAGATGACTCTATTCCAATTACTTCTAGTTCCCAGTAGGAGTAGAGGATGGAAATGAATCTCTGATCTAAGAACCTGAACAGCAATATCCTTTCCCGGCACTTCAGGATGGTGACATTAGCCATTATCGTCAGATCCCTAGATCTGGGAGACGGGTACTTTGCTCGTGACTTCCTGGATGCCTGCTTTCATGTAACCATCTACCCATCCTACAAACATTTTTACAAGTCAGGGTAGGCTCAGAACACTACTGCTAACAAGTCCTTCCCCTGTGCTCTCCACAGCACTGAGAGTCTTTACAAAGCTTCTCTTGGCAGTGGTAGCCCATTTACGTCAATGTAGCATAGCAGTATTCCTGGGACAATTCTCTCCTTCGATCAGTCGGCGCTAGAGGTCCAGCTGGTGGCAACCAAGGCTGTAAGTGTATTTTGGTCATGGGCCATCACATCGATTGAAAAAAGTATGTTGACCCCAATCCAAAGAATAGACTTCATTAGGGCCACTCTAGGCTCTGTAATTGCCAGAGTCTATCTCCCCAAAGAGAGATTTTTCTACTCCATCCAGTCTAATCTTGACGGTACAGTAATTCCTCACTTAACACGTGCCCGCTTAACATGTTTTCGTGATAGCACGATTTTTTTTTTTTAGGGAACATTTTTCAAACAACATGACCCCGTCCCCACAATAACACGATTTCTCCTAGGCTTCCCCTGCCTCCCTGCAAAGTGGCAGAGGTTTGCCGCTCACAGCGCCATTCCCCAGTGACCCCCTCTGGCTGGACGCAAGGCATCTGGCCAGAGGGGGTCACTGGGGAATGGCACGGCGAGCGGCAAACGTCCACCGCTTTGTAAGGAGGCAGAGGATGCCCCGCGCAGCTGCCGGCCACTGGCCGGCTGGGGAAACCCAACCGCTGGCTGCAAGCCCCCTCCCCTGTCCTTCCCTTCCCTTCCCTTCCTTTCTCCAGAGCCAAACACCTCCCCTCCCTGCTATAACCCAGTCCCCTTTCTTCCCCAACCTTATGTCCCGGTCCCAGCTGCTAACAAGTGCAGGCTGGAGCTGCGAGCGCACGTGCACTTGAAACGCAACTCCCACCTTTTCCATTATTTTCAATGGGAAAATTGACCCTGCGTAACACATTTTCACTTAGCACGATCATTTTCTGAAACGTATCTACCGTGTTATATGAAGAATTGCTGTATTGCACAGTCTGCAAACAACTGAAGAGCCTGCCTACAATTCTTGGGGTGCGGGTTGTCCTCTGTGATCCAATGCCAGACTGCAAGATATAGCTAAGATTGATGTATACGCCTTATTTAATTTCTTCAAATATATTACAGTACTTCAAAAAGTACTGGATTCTCTGAGGTAGTGGCAAAAACCACTAAAAACTTGCATGGAAGCCACTGCAAAAATTTGTGTGGGTGCCCATTCTCTCACCTCCCCTTCTTCAGTTAGCAAAGATTCTTACTATAGATTCTCCTTTGGGATGGAGGAGTTCACCTCCAAGGGGGCACAGCCCACAGCAAGTGGTCCACCGAGCAGGTTTCATTCCACATCAATATTCTGGAACTCAGAGAACTGACAGTATGCTCTCCCACATTTCCTTCACACCATAAAGGGCCATTTCTTCAGGATAATGCTGGACAGCGAGGCAGAAGTATATCATATCAACTGAAAGGGCAGAACAGAGATCCCAGTCCTTATGTGCAGAGTCACCAAGGCTACGGAACTGCTGTGTTTCCTGTCAGAGAAATCTCAGCTCTCTCTCTTACAGGACTCCAAAATATAATTGCAGGCTCCCTGAGCAGGTACTTCCTCCAGGATCACGAATGGAAGTTCAACAGTTCTGAATTCCACAGAATTTGGCAGATCTAGGAATCCACAGAAGCAGGCCTCTTTGCTGCCCAGAGCAATGGGAAATGCCATCTGGGGAATTCAGTGACAATTCATTGAGAGAACCTCCATTACTACAGCTAGATTTCACAAACATTTTACTACTTTGTTTCTCCCCTTATGGAACACCCCCCCCCCCCTTGGGACCTCAGTTTGTGTCTTAATGCCCGAAGAAAACCTCTTTGAATCAATGGCTTCCTGTTCCCTTTTTCATCTTTTCCAAGACTTCATTCCTGAGGAGTGAGATAACTCAGTGTAGTTCTGACTCCACAACCACCATGTACCACCTTTTATAAAGACAGGCTTACACTGTCTCCCCCCCCCCATTCTGGCTTCCTCCCGAAGGCCTCTTCGGAATATCTACCCAACACGTCTTGCTTCCTCAGAGATCAGCCTCCACATGCTCAATGTTAGAAGAGTCCTTGCCTTCGATGTTGACAGGATTTAGATCTTTGGAGCCTCTCCTAGGCTACTGATATCATTTGCAGAGAGGATGAAGGGACAACCTATTTTCTCTCAAAGGCTGCCAGAGTGCATCTTAACCCTGCTGTTAATGTGCTGGGACATTACAGCATGCAAAGCTGTACAGCCTGGCGCACATACAGAATGAAAGCATACTCCTGTCTACTTCTGTAACCCTATTGACGACTATTCTGTCTGAAATTTGTAGTACTGAAACTTGGTCTTCCATCCATACCTCTGCTAAGCATAAATGCTGCTGCTCCTGCTTCAGGGGATGATGCAGCCTTTGGTGACACAGTCCTCCAAACTCTTAGACTTGCCTCATGAGCACTCACCTCTTATTGAATTACTGCTTGGGAGTCTGACTGGGGGAGGTCTCATAGGGACGTATACTCATAGAGGTTACATAACTTTCAGTAACAAGTTTTTCAAGATGCTTTACCCGGGGGTGTTCCACCTCCCATCTTCCCCCTCCCCCCCAACTGTGAAATAATGGCTATTTTTGACCAGTGGGGGGACTATAGTTGCAAATGCCTGTCCCTCTCCAACAAGCTTGGGGCACCTCTCCTTGAACTCCAAATCCAGGTATCTTGGGGGAAAGCACCATGATTTGTAGTGATGCCATTGTCTACTTACGGATTTAGCCTGAGTTCTCTTCCTACTGAAGCTCCTAGATTCAAAGGGTGTTGGGCTGAAACCTGGGCAGACAAGCCCCTCTGTGTTGTGAAAAATCTACTGCATTGCGGCCCACTAAAACCTGGCAGGGCCCAACATGATGTGATCTTGTGATGTGGGCAGGTCTGAACCAGTTTTTGAGTTGTTTCTGAATGTGCTACAGCTGTGGGCTTTGCTGGCCATCTGGCAAAGAGGCTTAAAACATGCCCATCTGTACATCCCAAGACTCATGATGAACACAAGTCCTGTAGTGTGCCATGATCGGTCAGTGTTGCTGGCAGGCATATGCTCCATGCCAGAGGAGCTGGCCAGGACTTTACTCTCTTCTTCACAGTACAGATTGAATTGGTGCAAACTTAACATCATTACAGAGACTGTTACAGAGACTGAGAGCCTTTTGTGAATGTTATCCAGTGCTTTTTTTGTGACGGTACTCCTTGGGTGGGCGTACTGGCACCTATTTTCCCATCATACCTTAATTGAATGGGTTGTAGGGGGTGTGTGTGGTTTTCTTTTTTGGTTTTTGGTTTTCTCAACAATTTTGAGCCTGGAGTACTGAACATAAGAATGGCCGTACTGGGTCAGACTAAAGGTCCATCTAGCCCAGTATCCTGTCTGCTGACAGTGGCCAGCACCAGGTGCCCCAGAGAGGGTGGACCGAAGACAATGATCAAGCGATTTGTCTCCTGCCATCCCTCTCCAGCCTCTGACAAACAGAGGCCAAGGACACCATTTTATCCCCTGGCTAATAGCCTTTTATGGACCTAACCTCCATGAAATTATCTAGCTTCTCTTTAAACTCTATTATAGTCCTAGCCTTCACAGCCTCCTCTGGCAAGGAGTTCCACAGGCTGACTACACGCTGTGTGAAGAAGAACTTTCTTTTATTAGTTTTAAACCTGCTACCCATTAATTTCATTTGGTGTCCTCTAGTTCTTCTATTTAGGGAACTAATAAATAACTTTTCTTTATTGGCCCTCTCCACACCACTCATGATTTTATATACCTCTATCATATCCCCCCTCAGTCTCCTCTTTTCTAAACTGAAAAGTCCCAGTCGCTTTAACCTCTCCTCATATGGGACCCGTTCCAAACCCCTAATCATTTTAGTTGCCCTTTTCTGAACCCTTTCCAAGGCCAAAATATCTTTTTTGAGGTGAGGAGACCACATCTGTACACAGTATTCAAGATGTGGGCGTACCATAGTTTTATACAGGGGCAATAAGATATTCTGGGTCTTATTTTCTATCCCTTCCTTAATAATTCCTAGCATCCTATTTGCCTTTTTGACTGCCGCTGCACACTGCGTGGAAGTTTTCAGAGAACTGTCCACGATAACTCCAAGATCTCTGTCCTGATTTGTCGTAGCCAAATTAGCCCCCATCATACTGTACATATAGTTGGGGTTATTTTTCCCGATGTGCATTACTTTACTCTTATCCACATTAAATTTCATTTGCCATTTTGTTGCCCAATCACTCAGTTTGGTGAGATCTTCTTGGAGTCCCTCACAGTCTGCTTCTGTCTTGGCTATCCTAAACAGTTTGGTATCATCTGCAAACTTTACCACCTCACTGCTTACCCTTTTCTCCAGATCATTTATGAATAAGTTGAACAGGATTGGTCCTAGGACTGACCCTTGGGGGACACCACTAGTTACCCCTCTCCATTCTGAAAATTTACCATTTATTCCTACCCTTTGTTTCCTGTCTTTTTAACCAGTTCTCAATCCAAGAAAGGACCTTCCCTCTTATCCCATGGCCATGTAATTTACACAAGAGCCTTTGGTGAGGGACCTTGTCAAAGGCTTTCTGAAAATCTAAGTATACTGTATCTACTGGATCCCCCTTGTCCGCATGTTTGTTAACCCCTTCAAAGAACTCTAATAGATTAGTAAGACAGGATTTCCCTTTACAGAAACCATGTTGACTTTTGTCCAACAAATTATGTTCTTCTACATGCTTCACAATTTTATTCTTTACTATTGTTTCGACTAATTTGCCCGGTACTGAAGTTAGACTTACCGGTCTGTAATTGCCCGGATCGCCTCTAAAGCCCTTTTTAAATATTGGTGTCACGTTGGCTACCTTCCAGTCATTAGGTACGGAAGCCGATTTAAGAGAGAGGTTACATACCACGGATAATAGTTCAGCAATTTCCCATTTGAGTTCTTTTAGAACCCTTGGATGAATGCCATCCGGTCCCGGAGATTTGTTAACATTAAGTTTTTCTATTTGTTCCAAAACCTCCTCTAATGACACTTCAATCTGGGACAGTTCCTCAGATTCATCACCCACAAAGGACGGTGCAGATTTGGGAATCTCCCCAACGTCCTCAGCCGTGAAGACTGAAGCAGAGAAATCATTTAGTTTCTCCGCAATGGCTTTATCGTCCTTGATTGCGCCTTTTATAGTTCGATCGTCTAGGGGACCCACAGGTTTTTTAGCAGGCTTCCTGCTTCTAATGTACTTAATTTGACAGTGTTTATGTTCCTTTCTATTTATCTCACTAGGATTGGACTTCCACTTCTTAAAAGATGCCTTTTTGTCCCTCACTGCTTCTTTTACATGGTGGTTAAGCCACGGTGACTCTTTTTTAGGTCTCTTGCTATGTTTTTTAATTTGGGGTATACCAAGCTGGGCCTCTATTATGGTGTCTTTAAAAAGTTTCCATGCAGCTTGCAGGGATTTGGCTCTAGTCACTGTGCCTTT
The DNA here is from genome assembly GCA_032595735.1 of Pelochelys cantorii. Lineage (NCBI taxonomy): Eukaryota > Metazoa > Chordata > Testudines > Trionychidae > Pelochelys > Pelochelys cantorii. Next base: position 131,979,531 of record CM064330.1, read on the forward strand.
TAATTTCTGTTTAACTAGCTTCCTCACTTTTGTGTAATTCCCCTTTTTGAAATTAAATGCCAGGGTGCTGGACTGCTGAGGTGTTCTTCCCACCACAGGAATGTTAAACGTTATTATATATTATGGTCACTATTCCCAAGCGGTCCTGTAACGGTTATTTCCTGGACCTGATCCTGCACTCCACTCCGGACTAAATCGAGAATTGCCTCTCCCCTTGTGGGTTCTTAGAAAAAAAGCACTGGTCTTTTCAAAGAGGAAGCGCCGCATGGAGCCAGGGGACTCTCTGCTGGTCCAGGGCTCCAAGGCATTTCAGTCTTTGAAATGCACAAGAGCCCCTGCTGGGACTCTTGTATATTTCAAAGAGGAAGGGCTGCAGCTGCCCTCCTGCCCCCGTCCCATGGAGTTGGAAGGAATCGGCTTTTAAGCTGGCTCCTTGTCCCGTCCCGTCCCGTCTCTCTCTCCCTCACCCCCCTTGCCTTTTTGTGATAGAGGCAGTGGGGGGGAGCGACTAGTCGCTTACATCCCTACTCCAGCCCCCATTAGTTACCGGGTAATCAGAACCCTAAATGGGTGATGTTAACCTTTCACATCCCCAATTTGTAACCTTCTCTCTCGTGTACCTATTTCTAGCTTGTCTTTGCCTGTGGATGGGGATGTGATCAGTCTGTGCTATAATCCAAAGAGCAGAGCAGTAGCTGTGCAGCTGGCTGATGGGCGAATACTGAAGTACTTCTGGGGTGAGTGTAAGATTCCTCTGGAGCTGGCTGGCTTGGGTACTGATTGCTGTTGCAGAAGTGTCCTGGAGTTTAACTAGCCAGTTAGAGAATAAGAATGTGCACAAATTTCGCAAGTTGATGATGTTGCTTTTCTCATCGCTTGGCTCTTGGGATTTAGTCAAAGTACTGATTTGTATCTGGATGTATCTAATTTTTAAAGAAAAGAATGGCGTAGCTGTATTTTGAAATGAAGGGCCAAGCCTAGTAGCTTTCAAAGGACTCATATGGCATTGGGGGCTCAGGGACTTTTGCTCCTTTATCCCTAATGGAACAAATGTGTGACTGAACTCCTAGGCCCCCATCACCCCCTCTCAGCTGCTGTCATGGATCTGCAGGAATTATGCTGAGCCCCAGCCGTGAAATGGAATCCCTTCCTTCAGTGTGCAAGAGCCCAAAGGGGTCCCACTCTTTCTTCAGGGTAGGACCTGGAGCATCATCACCTGTGAGACTGAGCCCCTGGGTTCTAGCACTCCTCTTCACATTATGGGCTTTGCCCAGAGAGTCCAGCTGAGAGAGACTCCTGGAGCAGAGGTCTGTACGCTCTTCAGGGATCAGTGAGTCTCCTCAGGTATTTGAGCTGACACTTGGCAGCCCTTTCCAATCTAGAAATGTACTAGTGCAGCCGGTTAACGCTACCGGTTACGCGCAACCCTCTCCCCGCATGCAGCTCTGCATTTAAAGTATTTTGGGAGCCAGCATGCTGACTTAGTCTTGGCTCATGCTGGGTTCGGCAGCTCCCCCCGCTGCGACTCTGCATATAAATCGGGCAGAGCCTCAGTAGGGGTAGCTGACGGACCCCATGCAAGCCGGGACTGAGCCAACATGCCTGCCCGCCAGCTCTCAAGCTCCTTTAAATGCAGAGCCGCTTATCGGTTTATCGTGTAACCAACAAAATTTGTCAGCTACATGATTACCGAATTACATGCTTTCTAACATCCCTATTCCAAACACAGTAGTTTGTTTGGAATTGTTATTCAACTGGAACACAGCACTGGAAGTACGTAGATTAGTGCAGAGAAAAGTTAAGATGTAGTGCATCTGGCTAAGCCAGTGCAATGAACCAGCCCAGCTGCCATGGCCTCCATTTCAGGCTTGCTCGTTCTTTGAGCCTTTCTCAGTCCCAGGGGAGAGCCCTGTGTCTTTTCAAAGAGCAGCACTTAACTCCACCATCCGGTACCTTTTCCTCTTGTTCTTGAGCTGGGGCCTTGGCTTGACTTCCCTTCTGAGGGATGAGGGAAAATCATTCTGCTTGTTTGCTAGGGGTGAGCATTCTGGTAATTGGGGCTTCCCAGGGTCTCTCTTGGATTCTCTGTGGATGTGAGTCAGTTCGAGCAGGTTCCAGGTAGTTACTTGATGACCCAGTACACATCTGATGAAGTGAGTTTTACCCATGAAAGCTCATGGTCTAATACAGCAGTGCGCAACCTGTGGGTCACAACCCTGGCTGTCTTCCGGGGGGGTTGCAGCGCTGGGCCAGCTGCCATTTTTTTTTTTTTTCTGGCACGGCGTATACGCAGGGAGAGCGGCAGGCGAACGGAGCAGCATTTAAAGGGGCCACACTTTTTTTCTCAAGCAAAATTTCCCTGGGGGTTGCTCCAGGAAAAAGGTTGCGCACCACTGGTCTAATATATTTGTTAGTCTGCATCTTGGAGACTAACATGGCTACCCCCTCTGCGAGCTTGATGACCCAGCCATTGCTCTCCTGTCAGCAAAGGGACACATAAACCTCATGTCTACTGTTCTTCCCCAAGAAGAGAGAGAGCCCTTGTGCACCCCCCCCCCCCATCCCCACTGGATAGCAGTACAAAGTACAGAGAGAAACTGAGGCACACAACAGCTTCATCCACATTACTGCTTTGTTCTGCTTGCTATGTGCTGGACTCAAATGGTCTCCAAGTTCTGTTAGTTTCATGTCATGAGCTTGTACTCTATGGTCTGGTGAAAACACACTGGTGTTTTTATGTGTGTGGCAAAGGGGCATGTTTGCGTAGGTTTTATGTTTGCATTAGCAGCTGAGCTGAAAATAGCCTTTATCGTCTCTTAATTTTCAGAGGCTCCCACTCCAGCCCTGGAACCTTGGAGGAGCAGCAATGGCTCTGCTGTTCGGTTTCCTTCTCCTTGTGTGCAGACTGCATTGGCCGTGATTGGTGGAGAAGTAAGTGAACAGCTGGTGCTCATGTGGGCCAGCAGGACATGGTCTGAAAACATTCCTAAGCATTGCTCTCTCCTCATTAGTGCTTGCAAACTGAGCTGTGTGAGAGCAGCACATCCACCTCTGCATGCCTTGCCCAGAGGCTGTCTTACAATGCACAAAATCCAGCATGATTATGGGTAACTCAGCATTAATATGGAGATTAAAATGTAGGGGTGTTCAGATAAATAGGTCCCCATGACCGTTGTAGCTCTGCACCACTTGCACATGCGGTATTTGTCAATATTTTATGTGGTACTGAACACTTAACTTGGATATTGTTCAATGTCTAAGTTACTGTGGGATCTTTGACATGTTACTCTCTCTGTAGACAGTGTCATGGTAGTTGTTTTGGTCCTTGGCTATTAGAGACACAAATGAATGAGAGTCCAACTTGAGAGCAACAAACTTTCAAGCCACAAAGAACTATTCTTCAGTTCTGGGAAAAGCATTCTGAGGCTGTATCTGCTCTACACAGCTTTTTTAGCGACTAGGCTATGTCGACACAGTCCTGTTGCTTAAAGTCTGGCACCCGTGAATGCTGTTTGTCTGCACTTTTGCTGACAAAATACTTCTAGCCCTACAAGTGGCTTTCTCTGTGTTAGCAGGAGGGCACTCGTGTGGACAAAGTACAGAGCAGGGTGGGGGGGTGGGTGTGGGGGGGTAACACCCGTGAATAACAAACATTTTGCTGATCAATTGCCAGTGTAGACATAACCTGAGCAAAGGTGAACAGGTTGTTTAGAAGCTTCAGAGAGGTAACTGAGTCAGTCTGTACAGGATAAACTTAACAAACAACAGATAGTTTGGTAGCACTTTATAGACTAACAAGACATGTAGATGGGATCATGAGCTTTCATGGACACAGCCCACTTCTTCAGTTAGGTAGTACACATTCTAAGGGACTGCTCAGGGTAGAGTGGCCCATTAACACTTCTGCAGTCGTGGGACAAAAATCAGGGGAGGTTAGTGGGTAACAGTTGTAACAAGCCATAAATCCAGTGTCTCTGTTCAGTCCATGATTTTTAGTGTCTAGCAGAGTTATGAATGTAAGCTTGCAGGCTCATCTTTTGAAAATGGCATGCTGGTGTCTTTTTGGGATGAGGACTGATAGGGGTTCATTTTGTAGCTCATAAGACATTTTGTTTACAATTGCCCCTGCACAGGGTTGCCAGATTCCTCTGGTTTCTGTCTGCATAGGTTTTTTCCCTACTGATATTATGTAAAGCAAGGGCATATGAAGTGATTTGTGTGCTGATTTCACTCAACATTGGCTCTGAGTATACTTAGATTTAGTGTAGTATACTTAAATTTCCAAAAAGCCTGAGATAAGGTCCCTCACCAGAGACTCTTAAGTAAAGTAAGTTGTCCTGGGATAAATGGGAAGGTCCTTTCATGGATTGGTAACTGGTTCAAAGACAGGAAACAAAGGATAGGAATCCTAGAACACTAGAACAGGAAGGGACCTCAAGAGATCATCTAGTCCAGTCCCCTGCCCTCATGGCAGAACCAAGCACCTTCTAGATCATCCCTGTGAGATGTCTATCCAACCTGCCCTTAAATAGCTCCAGTGATGGAGATTCCACAACCTTCCTAGGCTACCGATTCCGGTGTTTAACCACCCTGACAGTTAGGAAGTTTTTCCTAATGTCCAACGTCAACCTCCCTTGCTTCAGTTTATGCCCATTGCTGCTTGTCCTATCATCAAGGCCAAGGAGAACAATTTTCCCCCCCTCCTCCCTGTGACACCCTTTTAGACACCTGAAAACTGATATCGTGTGCCCTCTGTCTTCTCTTTTCCAAACTAAACAAGCCCAATTCCTTCAGCCTTGCCTCATAGCTCACGTTTTTAAGACCTTTAATCATTTTGTTGCTCTTCTCTAGATCTTCTCCCAATTTCTCCACATCTTTCATGAAATGTGGTACCCAGAACTGGACCAACACTCCAGTTGAGGCCTAATCAGTGCAGAGTAGAGCGGAAGAATGACTTCTCGTGTCTTGCTCACAACACTCCTATTAAGGCATCCCAGAATCATGTTTGCTTTTTTTGCAACAGTGTCACACTATTGACTCATATTTAGTTTGTGGTAAGTTTTTTCGGAATGGAGAGAGGTAACTAGTGGGGTCTCCCAAGGTTCTGTTCTGTGACCAGTCCTATTCAACTTACTTATAAATGATCTGGAGAAAGGGGTAAACAGTAATGTGGCAAAATTTGCAGACGATACTAAATTGCTCGAGATTAAGACCAAAGCTTCAAAAAGATCTCCCCAAACTAAGTGATTGGGCAACGAAATGTAATGTTGATTAATGTAAAGTAATGCCCATTGGAAAAAATATTCCCAACTATACATACAATATGATGGGGACTAATTTGGCTACAACTACTCGAGAGAGATCTTGGAGTCATTCTGGATAGTTCTGTGAAAACATCCACTCAGTGTGCAGCGGCAGTCAAAGAAGCAAATAGAATGTTAGGAATCATTAAAAAAGGGATAGAGAATAAGACAGAAAATATCTTATTGAGTCTGTATAAAACCATGGTGCACCCACCTCTTGAATAGTGCGTACAGATGTGGTCTCCTCGTCTCAAAAAAGATATATTGGCATTTGAAAAGGTTCAGAAAAGGCCAACAAAAATTATTAGGGATTTGGAACGGGTCCCATATGAAGAGAGATTTAAAAGACTGGTACTTTTCAGGTTAGAAAAGAAGAGAATAAGGGGGAGGATATGATAGAGGTCTATAAAAACATGAGTGGTGTGGAAAAAGAAAATAAGGAAAAGTGATTTACTTGTTCCCGTTATATAAGAACTAAGGGTCACCAACTGAAATTAATAGGCAGCAGGTTTAAAACAGACAAAAGGAAGTTTTTCTTCACGCAGCACACAGTCAACCTGTGGAACTCCTTGCCAGAGAATATTGTGAATAGGGATTTAATAGTGTAGTTGATTAACCAATAAGCAAAAGCTTATAGGTTAATGCTATAGACCGCACACATTTCCTCCCCCCCTTGCTAGTAAATTTTTTAGCGGCTGGCCAGCAGCCCGGCTCAGTCTTGGCTTGCGCCAGGTCCGGGACCTACTCCTGCTGCATCTCTGCATTTAAAGTGTATTAGGAGCCAGGCGGGCAGGCAGCCTGGCTCAGTCCTGGCTCGCACTGGGTCCAGGAGCTGAGCGCCCCCTCCACCCTGGACAGGGGCTGCTGTCACCCTACGCTGCTGCCTGTGTATCAGAGACAGCACCGCGAGGTGATGGGTAGCCGGGCCACAAGGGAAGCTGGTGTTTAACTGGCTCCCCTCGCAGATCAGCTCCTGCTTGGCACCCCACAAGCATGGAGTGGCCAGGGGCTCCTTGGGAGTGAGGCCAGAGCACACTGACTGCCAGCCTCACCCCCCAGGGACTATAGAATAGTTGAGTAACTGATAAGAATTCATGAGGTTAATCGACTATTCAATTAACCGATATTTAACATGCCTAGTTGTGAAGACTAGGACTTTAACAGGGTTCAGTAGAGCTAGATAGATTCATGGAGGTTAGGTCCATCAGTGGCTTTTAGCCAGGATGGGTAGGAATGATGTCCCTCGCCTCTGTTTGTCTGGAAATGGATGACAGGAGAGGGATCATGTGAGGATTATCTGTTGTGTTCCCTCCCTCTGGAGCATCTGGCATTGGCCACTGTGGGCAGACAGGACACTGGGCTAGACAGACCTTTGGTCTGTCCCAGTATGGCCATTCTTATGTGAGAGCTGTGCACTCGCTCTGCATCCAGTCAGAGTGCTGCTACGGTTTGATCAGCTCACCCCACAAATTCTAAGTACACAAGCCCATTTAGCAAAACTGCCCAGTTCTGGGGGACTCTTGGTTACGACAATTTTGTGGCCCATTGAGATGGAGGGCCACTCGCTAGCTTAGGGGCGTAAGGCAAAGACCCATAACAGTGGTGCCGCTAAACCAGTGCTGTAACATATTGTAATTATCCGTCTTTTTCATTATAGGAGGCCATCTTGGGTCTGACTGATCGATACCGTTTTTTCATTAATGATGTTGAGGTACCAAAGCATGTTTTGATGCTGTTTCACTTTTTTTCTCTGTGTGACTCTTAGATTTCATCTGCTGCTGCTTGTGCTCATAGACTTAATCATACTCACTTCCCACAGGTGGCTTCCAACATTACCTCATTTGCCAGATATGAGGAGTTTCTGCTGGTGACCACCCACTCCCACACCAGCCAGTGTGTATCTTTGAGGGACACATCACTGAAAGGTAGATGTTCAGATATGGCCTGTACTGTGTAATGGGCCTTACCGATTGCTTGCTAGGCCCCCTGTCCTCATGAGAGAACCTAGACAAGTTTGCTTCCAGGGCCCCATGGCATGGCCATGGTGCTACATCATGATTATCCAGGTGGCTGCTCCTGATGGGTGCCAGAGAGCTGCATGTATGCTCTCATGATTTGGGACTCTGGGAGCTTTCTGTCAACTTCTGAGAGCTCTCTCCCTCCCTTCCCAGCTCTTCCTAGCGTAGGGAAGAGTTCCCTACTTTCCACAAACTGTCATTGATCTGAGCGCTTGCCATCACTGTGCCTTGGCCTGCAGAGAGAGCAGGGGACACTGGGGGCAAGACTAGCCATGCAGGCCACCTGCCTGCTTGATCCCCAGGAGAAGTGGCTGGGGACAGGTCTGGCTGTGCTGGCCACCTGCTGGATCCCCAGGAGGCGAAGCGGCTGGGGATAGGACTTACCATGAGGTTGCCTGCCTGACTCCCACACGGAGTAGCAGCTGCACTGACCATGTGGCCTGCCTGTGCCCCAGAGGAGTAGTGGCTAGGGTCAAGATGGGCTGAATGGGCCACCAGCTGCAGGGGAAGTAGTCCGTTGGCATGAGCCACCTCTTGTCGTCTTTGACAGAGGCTTTGCCTTCGCCTCCCAGAACGAAGTGGAGTGCTCCCAGTGGGGCCCAGTAGGGTGGAAGAGTTGCCTGAAAGAACCTTGCAGGGCAGCATCTGGACATGGGCAGCGTGGGGATGTGTGTTGTGATGGTGCTTGGCCCAGTAGGTCTCTGACTGATACCCAGAGGCAGTACTAGAATGTGCCTAGCCATGGGTGGGTTCCCAGCAGGAACTCAGCAAGCGCCTTGTGGTTGGATTGGGGAAATGGCGCTGTATGTAGGGACTTACCGCACTCTTGCTGATGCCTCTGCTGTTCCCAGATCTGCAGGCGGGCTTCAGCAGCTCCTCTACTCCCAACAACGAGACACTGCGCAAGGTGGAGCGAGGCTCCCGCATCGTCACCATTGTACCCCAGGATACGAAGCTCATCCTACAGGTCAGCTGTTATAGTGCTGCTGCAGCACCCAGTGTTAGCGTGGGGCCTCCTCAGCATGGGCTAATGCAGCACCCAGCTGTTGAGGGGGGAGGTCGTAGCTTGCTGAGCAATCTGTTGTCAAGTTTGTGTAACAGCTGCACTTGCTTGGCAGACCGTGAACTCACCACTCGCAAACCTGCTGAACTGTAAATCCTGATCCTACCAGATCCTGAGCATGACAGCTCATGCTGCCTCTGAGAGCTCCTGGCAGGAGAGGATCCAGACAGCAATGAGAGATTTTCAAATAAATAAGGCTCTAGTGGCTGCTTTTAGTGATTCTGAAGCACTTCAATAAATCACAGGGTTAGAGGGTAATCTCTTGGTGTCTCTTGTCCTCTTTCAGGAGGGCTGAGTGCCCACATTTAGGGCAGGTTTTTCATCCATTGAGATGATGAATCGCCCCCTCCCTCCAAAAAAACCCCTCTATTATTCTGCTGGGTGCTGAACGCTCTTGAATTCTAGTCCCATCTGATTGGGAAGTAGATGGCCTCTTGGCTTCACTTGTATGAAAATGAAACGTTGTGCACCTGCTTTTATACAATCTGTTGTGTGTTTCACACACTTTTGCCCACAGCCAGTTGCTTTGATATCCTCCATCATGTGTGCTTCATATGCTCTTGCCACTGCCCTCTTGGTTCTGGTATTTCAAAAAGGGGAGTACACAAAAATTAGGAAGCTAGTTAAAGGGAAATTAAAAGGAACAGTCACAAGTCAAATACCTGCAGTCTGCATGGAAACTTTAAAAAAAAACACATAATACAGGTTCAAATTATATATATACCCCAAATAAAAAAGTCAAGTCCAAAAAAGTTGCAATGGCTAAACAAGGTGATTAGAGACCAAAAGGTATCTTTTAAAAATAAGCCAGATCTTACTGAGGAAAACAGAGAGAAATATAAACTCTGGCAAGACAAGGGTATTAGACCACAAAATAATTCAAAGAAAAACTTTGAAAGGACACACAAAGTAACAGCAATATTTTAAAGTACATCAGAATCGGGAAGACCTTCAAACAATCCACTTGGGCCACTGGCTGACCAAGATGCTAAAGGACCTCTCATGGGAGACAAAAAGCAAAATGAATTCTTTCATCCATCTTCACTGCAGAAGATGCAAGGGAAGGAAGAGTCAGATCTGAGCCATTCTTTTTAGGTGTCTGATCTGAGGAACTGTTTCAGATTGAGTCGGTAGAGAAGGTTTTGAAATAAAACCTTGATAAATTGACAAGTGATAAGTTACCATGCCCAGGTGGTATTCACCCAGAAGTTCTGAAAACTCAAATATCAAGTTGCAGAACTACTAACAGACACATCTAACCTATTGTTTAAATCAGCTCTGTATCAGATGACTGGAGGGATAACTAATGTAACACAGATTTTTAAGAGGCTCCAGGGCCGATAATAGCAATGACAGGATGGTAAACCTAACTTTGGTACTGGGGAAATTAGTTGAAACCATAGTAAAAAACAGAATTATCAGACCAGCAGATGAACACAGACTGTTGGGGAAGAGTCAAAGTTGCTTTTGTGAAGAACTATCCTGTTGCACCATTGTATTAGAATTCTTTGAGATGGTTAACAAATGTGGACAAGGATGATACTGTGGGCATAGTGTACTTGGACTGTCAGAAAACCTTTGACAAGGTCCTACACCAAGAATTCTTAAGCAAAGTAAGGTAGTCATGGGATAAGAGGTAAGTTCTAGTGCTGGCCCCATATGGGGGTATGCATGCATGTCATGCACCTGAATTCAGGAATTCTTTCAAGCAGTGTCTGTTGGTTGCCCCCATATCTCCTCATGTTTCTGCCAAGGTATGAGGCACCATGCATACTGATGCTTCTCCAGGTTCTTAGGGCATGATCAGGGTTGGAATCCGGTGTCCTCTCCTCCCTCAACTCTTTGTAGCACCTGTAAAGGCAATTGTAAATAGTTTTTATTCTTAGGTTACTGGTGAACTAAAGTTCACAGTATAGTTAGTATAGTGTGTTTACTCCCCCTCCTCCCCCCCCCGCCTTGATTGGGGATTCCTTCCTTGTGTTTGGGATTATGCCCAGGTTTCAAGAATTGGATCTCTTGCCCTCACGTTTCTGTAACGTCTCTTGGGAATATGTTTACACGTTTACTTGAAAACTCTGGGTGTTCTTGTACAGTCCTCTCAGGAATGTGTTAACTTAGTTTTAGCTAATTCTGGTTATGCTGTAACAAAAGACAGGACTATGCAGCACTTTAAAGACTAACGAGATGGTTTATTAGGTGATGAGCTTTCGTGGGCCAGACCCACTTCCTCAGATCAAATTGTGGAAGAAAATTGGCACAACCATGTATACCAAAGTGATACAGTCAAAAAAAAAAAGTGAACACATAAAATAGACAAATCAGATTTTAGAACAGAGGGAGCATAAGGGGGGGAGGTTAATGTCTATGAGATAACGATATTAGAGGTGATAATTGGGGAAGCTATCTTTGTAATGGGTGAGATAATTAGCATCTTTGTTAACACACCATACGATCCATCGTCTATAGCCAAGCCCTTCAATACAACTGCATCTGCTCTAATCCCACTGACAGAGACCAGAAACTTCAGGATCTCTACCAAGCATTTATAAACCTCAATTACCCACCCAAAGAAATAAAAAAACAAATTGAAAGAGCCAGACGAATACCCAGAAACCATCTACTTCAAGACAGACCCAAGAAAACCAACACTAGAACACCACTTGTCATCACCTATAGCCCCCAACTTAAACCCGTCCAACACATTATCCGTAAACTACAACCTATACTGGAACAGGATACTACACTCCGAGAGGCTCTGGGAGACAGACCCATAGTCTCCTATAGACAACCACCTAACCTCAGGATGATTCTTACCAACAACCACAGGACATACCACACTAATACCAACCCTGGCACGTTCCCTTGCAACAAACCCAGTTGCCAGCTTTGTCCACATATTTACTCTGCTGACACCATCATTGGGCCTAACCATGTCAGTTACAGGATCAAGTACACATATTCCTGTTCATCCAGAAATATAATTTATGCCATCATATGCCAACAGTGTCCGTCTGCTATGTATATTGGACAAACTTCTCAGACACTTTGCCAACGAATCAGTGCACACAAAACAGACATCAGATAGTTTCACAAAGAAAAAACAGTTTCTTGCCATTTCAACCAGACTGGGCATTGTCTCAATGACCTTACTACATGCATCCTGCTTCAAAGAGAATCCTCAGAACTGTCATTCATGCTTAAATTTGACACTTTACGAATAGGCCTTAACAAATATGCTAATTCTCACCCATTACAAAGATAGCTTCCCCAATTATCACCTCTAATATCATTATCTCATAGACATTAACCTCCCCCCCTCCTTCCTAAAATCTGATTTGTCTATTTTATGTGTGTTCACTTTTTTTTTTTTAAATTGTATCCCTTTGGTATATATGGTCGTGCCAATTTTCTTCCACAATTTGATCTGAGGAAGTGGGTCTGGCCCATGAAAGCTCATCACCTAATAAACCATCTCGTTAGTCTTTGAAGTGCTGCATAGTCCTGTCTTTTGTTTCAGCAAGATCAGACTAACATGGCTACATCTCTTTTACTATGGTTATGTTGTGATTCTGCAGAGAACAGGCCTACTCTGGTTCTCAGTCTTTGGTCCAGCAAGGCTCCACCAAGGCCTACACTTATTGTTGATATTATCCAATTCTTCTGAGGACCCCCATGCTTTCAGAGATGCACATGTTCCATCAGACTGACTGTTGGACCTCCGATGATGCTGGAGCATATGGAGACTTACACAACACTGGAGTACGTAGTCCTACCTCATCTTCCGTTTCCTGGCTTCTCCAGCAGAGTTCTCTTGAGTGCTATTACTACACTAGAGAAAGACGCTACTGTGGTTTTCCAGGAGCCAGTCTACAACCCTTCAGAGTGCTCCAGTACCTATGGCCATGCAGCTACTGGACATGCAATATTCAGACCCAGTTGGGTTGGAGGTGCTAGCCTCTTTGGTATCTCCATGGAGAGGGTTAAATCCTGACAGACGTGCTAGGAGTCGCGCTCTGTCTCTCTGGATACACCTTCCTCAAGAACTGCTGGTACAGATGACTGACCCCTTCTCCTGACTTCATTGGGCTCCATGGTCAGGCAGCTGGGGCCTTTCATCTGTGTACGTGTGGAGGAAGACCTTGATCAGGACCCAGAGGTTCTGATGGCTCTCTCTTCATCGCTGGACAAAGCAGTCACTCCATCTCTGCTGGACGACCATAGGGAGTCCCAGGAACTACTGCAGAGAGTTGCTAATGACATCCACATCCCAGTGGTGGACGCCCAGGGTCCTCAGCACTGGCTTCTGGATACCCTGCAGTCTGGAGGGTGGAGTAAAGTGGCCCTCCCAGTTAGAGGCCATACTAAAACCATCCTGAGCGATATGGCATCTTAAGCCCCAGTCTGAAGAGAGCTGACAGGAGATATTTCATCCCTGCCAAAGGAGCTGAGTCTGTTGTTCCACCACTTGGTAGCTAAGGAAAGGGCCAGGTTGCACTGTCAAAAATGGATACTGACTACCAAGGACTTAGAGATTGGCCCTCATGGGGAGAAAGGTCATCCTGTCTGCAGGCCTGCGGTTCCATATTGCTAACTGCTGGGCACTGTTAGAGAAATAGGACTTGTATAACTTCTCCATGCTTGCAGACTTCATTGGCCAGCTCCCCATGGAGGGCAGAGCCCAGTTTAAGCCCTTCAAAAAGGAGAAGCAAGGGGCAAAAGCTGCTCTCCAGGACATAGTGGATGAAGCAGGCACTGCTTGTAAATCCTCATGGGCAGGGATTCTTGGCTAGGATTGTCAGGATTTCCTCGGGAGGTCCAGAACACCCCTGGGACCTCTGCTCTGAGAAGTCAGATCACTTTAATGAAAGAACAGACAAGTCCATGCTTTCACTAAAGGACTTGAGATGGACTGGGTATTGAGACTGCAGCCTTCAGAGTAAACACCAGAGACAATCCTGTAGTCCGTGGCTATCCTCACCTTGTACATTTTATTACCATCAGCCAGCTGAGCCGCCACAAAAATGGAAAGGCATTCAGATACCCCCCTCTTCTGTTGTGACCTCTACCCAAGCCCGGCCAAAGAGTTCGCGGGGCCCAAGGCAGCATGTTGTGTTTTGCTGAGCCACATGGCTCCCAGTCAGGGCAGCGAGTGAGCGACCAGATGGGTGGGGCTGGGAGCTGGGCTGTGCGGGGCCCAAGGCAACCACCTCGCTCGCCTTGCCCAAAGGCCGGGCCTACCTCTATTCCCAGACAGTAAGAGCCACTTTTGATATAGTGGCCAAGACCAGCCTGCCAACACTGATACCACTCGCCTCTTTTCCTGTGATTTTTGGGGGCACACTTGGCCTGACAATCCGTGTGAAGCCCCCGTTTTTTCATTGGGGACGAAGGGGAGTAGGGGATTGTTGTCCTGGCCATGGCGACCAGGGTCTTAGGTGCACATCTCTTAGCTTGCTTCGGAGATTTATTGTTGGGATTCATTTTTTAGATGCCAAGGGGAAACTTGGAGACTGTTCACCACCGAGCGCTTGTTTTGGCCCAGATTCGGAAGTGGCTGGACAGGTGAGTGTACTGATGTGTCAGTCTTGGTTGCCCAGCCCCTTGTGGGGTGATCAGCCAGAGGAGGGTGGCATTGTCCCAGCAGGCTATTGACGGGCATCTGCAGAATGAGGACATTAAGTCTGAGGGAAAGGGGACTGCTCTGAGAGGATTCACGTACAGCAAGTGGACTTAGCAAGTGGAAGCAAACCAGTTGTGGCAGTTGGTCATTTCAGTTACTTGCCGTCTGTAAGCAGAGCCCTCTCAGTGTTCTCTTTTATGTATTGCTTGTGCTACGTGCCTCAGGGTACATCTAGACTACACGCTTCTTTTGAAAGAGATCATCTAGACAGCCACAACTTTTTCGAAAAAGCCCTGTTTGCAGTCAAAACACCTTTTTTTGAAAGAGCTCTTTCGAAAAAATGCATTCTTCCTCGTAAAATGAGGTTTTACCACTGTCAAAAAAACTGCTGTGTTCTTTCAATTTAATTTTGAAAGAACGCGGTGGCAGTCTAGACGCAGGTGACGTTTTTGGGCCGCTTTTTTCGAAAAAATCCTGTAGTCCTAACATAGCCTTAGTCCCTGCTGCAAGGAGTTTGGTAATCAAAGGCCAGACAAGTAAGCAGAGGTTAGGGGGGACAAACAAGCTGGGAGAGATGCCATCTCATTCCCTCCATATAATTATAACTTGCCCTAGAGGATAAGACTGTCTCATGGAATAAAACTTTTCTAAATGTCACTGTTCTAATCAAACAGAAAAGTGTCTGAGCCTAGAGACCTTTTCTCAGCCCCAGAACCAAAAAATCTGGAAGAAAAAAATGATTTTGGGTTCATCCTGAAACTGAAATGTTTCAGTTATTCTCTCTGAAATTAAATGATTTATTTTTCTGTTATGCTTTTGGGTGTGTTTTCCTTTTATTACTTTTAACAGCTTCTGGCTACATTTCAAAAGGAGACCATTTTGACTCTATTTTTTTCTGTGTTTGTTTGAAACTACTGAATTTGTTAAAAGATTTTTTTTTTCTCTGAATAATGAATTTTTGGGCAAATAAACTATTATCGGGAGAAAATTGCACAGCTCTGTCTGAACTATTTATCTCTAAACCCAACTGCTACTTTCTTTCAAACTGGCCTGCCTGCCCTTGGTTAAATGCTAACCCAGTGTGATATCTGGCTGGGGCAGAAGAGGAACTAAGCATGAGCACAGCCAGCCTGCTTTGCCACAGGGAAGGCAGTGAAAAAGTTAAGCCATAGTCTGGTGTGTGTTCCCCTCCGCCCTGCATATAGTAGGTTGTAGTGCACACTCCTCTCTAAAAACCTGCTGTATTTGACCTATTCCAACAGGCTAATGTTTAAAGAAGCATTTGAATGTATGAGGAAGCTGAGAATCAACCTCAACCTTCTTTATGATCACAATCCAAAGGCAAGTCTGAATCGTGCTTGTACGACCTCTTGCATGTTTGCCTGCTTCCCAGGGCGTGTGGGAGGATATTGTGAAGGCCAAGCCTATAACAGGGTTCAAAAGACAATTAGATAAGCTCATGGAGGATTAGTCCGTCTATGTCTGTTAGCCAGGATGGACAGGGATCGTGTCCCTAGCTTCTGTTTTCCACAAGCTCAGAAGCTGGGATTGGGCAACGTGGGACAGATCACATGATGATTGCCTGTTCAGTTCATTCCCTTTGGAGCACCTGGATATGAGGCTAGAAGGACCATTGGTCTCGTACAGCATGGCTGTTCTGATATAATCAGTGTCCATAAAGCTCTGTCAACACCACTTCAAAATCCCACTGGCCAGTCAGGTGGAAGCTCTTCCTAGTGACAGAGGAAGCTGAAGGCAGCAATGTTAGTGAATCTTATGCTGCTTGTGTCTGCAAAGGCCTGGATCCTGCAAGTGGAGCCGTGTGGCTGGAATCTCAGCAGAGGGGCATGGGTCAGTCACACAGATCTGAGTGAAGGGTAGAGCTCCTAGGGCTGTGAAGGTAACTCTGTTCTGTGTCACACCTGGGAGGTTCTCTCCCCTGAACTGGCATTGCCTTGTGCTCTACAGCTGGCATGAGAGCGTGGGGCAGGGGGTTACATAGGTTCCTAAGCATGGTACCCAATGCTGTGGAGCTCATACTGCTGGCATGCAAAGCACTATAGTGTGTGCAAATGGCAAGAGTGAGGTAACTCCAGTTTAGAGTTGGATGTGCCAGTGAGCAAGTTTAAGTGACCCTTTGAAGTCGCTCTGCATGTGTGCTGTTAATGTGCCTGTATAAAATAACAGCATCCGCACTGACAAGCTTTCTTTCACTTCAGGTTTTTCTGAAAAACGTGGAAACCTTCATAAAACAAATAGAGTCTGTGAATTACATCAACTTGTTTTTCACCGAGTTGAAGTGAGTATTGTTCTTCGATGAAAGAACACCAGGGAAATGAAGCCATGGTATCGTTCTGGCAGCTGAAGAATTTCAGAGAACCAGAGCGCACTTGTCTGGCCAAGCAGGCAGTGCGCACGTCCAGCTGCCTGCTCTGTCCAGGCAGAGGGGTTCTGCAGGATGCACTCACTTACTGGTTTGATTTGGCCAACTGGGGACTTATAGTTTGTTTGGTGGTACCGGTTTTCCTGATTTGCTGGGCGAATGCGAATGTTTGAGAGAACCTCAACAGTGGGATCAGTGGTTGACATACTCTGATGTAGGGCCAGGGTCTCCTGTGGGGAACTGCAGAGCACAATAAGACAACCCTTTTTATCTAAGGTCCATGTCCAGAATTATTGTTCAAGCTCTGGACAAAGTGATTTTTCAAAAGCTCAGTATGATTTAGGGATGTAAAATCCTGTATAATCAGTTAACTGGTTAAACTTAGTGTTTAACCAGTTGACTGATTAAACAGGTGGGCAAGCGACATGGGTGGGGGCACAGATGGGGGCTTCTCTGACTGGGCTAGAATGCCCCCTGCCAATGGTAGGCCCAGTGGGGCTGGAGCAGCCTCCTGCCAGTGGCGGCTGGCTGGCTGCTCCAGCCCCATCCCCAGTTACCTGTAACCAGTAAGTTACCGATTAACCGGTTAACATCCCTAGTACAATTTGCTCTCTTTAAAGTCATTGAGAGCGGCTCATTTGCTCAGCACATCTGAGAATCAGGCCACTTCTTTAGATACCTGAACATGGACTGAGGAGTCTCATTTTGAAAATCTCAGCCTTAAGTCTTTACTTGGGAACCTAAACAAATGGCCTAATTTTCTAAAGTGCCAAGCACCCGGCAGCTCAGACTAAGGAATTAGGAAATTAACATGAGGCTCCTCATTTAAAAAAAAAAAAAAAAAGGTGGCCTCCAATTTTCATGCACGGTTACAGTAATATCCTGAGCAATCGTCTTCATGTCAGAAGTGTCTGAGCCCTCCTAAATGTTGAAATGGAGTCTGCCTATTGCCCTGTATCTCTTGTAGAGTAGACATTTTGTGTTTCCCTGGGAGAGGATAAAAGATTAAACCATATGTGTTGGACATTATCCAGATGATGACAGGATAAGGAACTACATAGGGGAGAGAGAGTACCAGTAATCTTACCGCATGGATTTTTGTGCATGTGTCTTCCTGCCTGAGTATTTATGCTGTGCTGTGACTAAGCCAACTGGTATTTACAGTGCATATTGCTTATTAGAGAAGAAGACTTCACAAAGACTATGTACCCATCTCCAGTTAGCAGCAATGTCCAGCCACAAGAGTATCTTGGTCAGAACAAAGTAGACCTTGTCTGTGATGCTATGAGAGCTGCCATGGAAAACATCAATCCTCAAAAGTAAGTGAAATGCTACCTGCAGATTAGAGCAGAACAGTAGCACAAATTCCTCTCTTAAAACTGGCTGAACAGCTTAAAAAATGATTTCAGAGGGTTTGAAGTTGAGCCATATTTTTCTTAAAAGTACTCTGAAAATGTAAGACTTTTTTTGTTATTGAAAACAAGCTTGATAAGTGGAAAAACTGATTTTTAAAAAATTTTTATTTAAAACTTTTAACAAAAAATAAAAAGTTGAAAGCAGGGAAAATGCTTTGGTGAAAAACATTACTTCAGAAAGGCGGCCATATTTCAAGAATAAACTTTGTTTGGAAAAAAGTTGACCTGCTTTAGTAACTTGCACTCAGCTCTGTTGTCTAAAGGTAAAGGCTGATGTAGTGAGGAAGCTACTTCTCTCTTTTAATTAAGGCATATCCTCAGAATTTTCACATGCCCAATAACCCAGGGATCAGCCCAGGCAGGATGTCCTTCCTGGTGTGTTCCTCACCCTTTTTTTCTTTTTAAATAAAAAACCAAAATCCCAACCCTTCCACTAAATAAAAAACTGCACTAAAAATATTCAATAGAACGTAAAAATATAATAGGACTTCAGAGTTATGAACACCTTGGGAATTGAGGTTCGTGACTCTGAAATGTTTGTAACTCAGCAGCGCTCTGGTTGTTCTTTCAGAAGTTAACAACTCAACATTGACTTTATACATCTTTGAAACTTTACCGTGCATAAGAAAATACTGCATTTAAACAACTTAATTTAAATGAAACAAGCACAGAAAGTTTCCTTAACCTTGTCAGTTCTTCTTTTTAAACTTTCCCTTTATTTTTTAGTAGTTTATGTTTAACATAGTAATGTGCTGTATTTTGTTTTGGGGTTTTTTGTCTTCGCTGCTACCTGATTGTGTACATCCAGTTCCTAATGAGGCGTGTGGTTGCCCAGTCTGCTCATAACTCTGAGGTCCTACTGTAGATTGTTGATCTCCTTCTTATTGGTTTCCTGCTTTGTATCTTGTCTCTTTCATTCAGATACTGTCTTTCAATACTGACGTCCCATGTGAAGAAAAGCACCCCAGAACTGGAAATTGCCCTCCAAAAAGTGCAGGAGCTGCGAGGTACAGTGCTCTCAGAAAGATGGCAAGGAAAGGACATCTCACCTGCCGGGAGTTTGTGGTAGTGCTGAGTTAATAGTGTTATTTACCCTATTTTTTTTTACTTTGAACAACAAAAATTTGTCCAGGCCTCTCAAAGTTTCATTCAAAGTCTATGAAGTTGGCTGTCACAATGAAATAACACTAGATAGCACAGGAGAGAGAGACTCATACAGTTCCTGTTGCCATGGCTCAGCAGTCGGGGTTGGTTGGTCATGTCACTGAGCCATGAGTGTTTTAGCTGTCTCCGTCAATTCTGTTTTTGGCACATGTATACTCTGCGCCCCATGCCTTTCATTGGTCTCTCAGCGTGGCACACTTGGCTGTCGTTCTGCAGAGATACGAGCAGGCTGCAAGTTGTATTGTCCCTTGTTTCAGGCCAGGCCCTGAAGACTGCCAAGCTACCATGCAAGTTTTATGTGAGTAGCTGAGGCAGGCATTCCCAGCACCCCCTCTTTTTCAGTTTGTCTTGTGCTTGAATCATTAGAGCAGGGGGACTGCCAGTCTGCCTCTGAAGTCAGAGTATGTTCTTAGCAAGCTAAGGGAACGTGCATTCTCGTGGTGTGCCTGGAGCTCACGGGAACAGCCTTCAATTGGTGCAAGTGATTTTGATGGCTCTGTTTCCCACAATTACAGAGACAGTTTCACCAGCAGCTGAGGGGGTGACTGCAGAGGCAGCGCTGAAGTACCTGCTCTTCCTGGTGGATGTCAATGAACTGTATGATCACTCCCTGGGCACATACGACTTTGATCTGGTTGTCATGGTGGCAGAGAAATCTCAGAAGGTCATTGTTACATTACTTGTTCTTACCACTTGACAAATCAGAATTAGCAAAGTTTCAAAGGTGTGTCTCTTGACACTTTTCCAGATTATAAATCTGTACCAGTCCAGACACGCATCTTCCAGCCCTCTGTCCTAAAATCCATGCACCCCCAACAGGTCAGCCTCTCTGCCCCTCCCTGTCTCAGCACTGTCTGAGAAAACACCCACTCAGTGCTGAGGCAAAAGTGCCCTGTGGTTACAGTGCAGATTCCATGGCATGCTAAACTTGTGCCACTGGTGAGGGGTGTGTTTCTGGAAGGAGTTGCAGAAAACTTTGGCTTTCCACTTCTGTGCTCCTGAGATGATCAGGTATGTGGTGTGCAGTGACTTCAGCTGACTGAAAAGATGTGTGCATGTGAATTTGCCAGTTCAGTTTTGTTTAGGAGAGGCTCTCCGTGGGGTACCCATCCAGCTCAAGACTCTGTTTCTGAACTGGCTGGTACTTCACAGAGATCCTCAACTTCATGGCAGAAGCTGCCAGTGGCCCTCAAGTAAAAAATTGTTCATGGTGTTAGGGTTTCTCCCTAACCATTAAGGTGAGAAACACGTTTTTAAAATGAAATTTGAGATTCTGGAATATCCATTTGCTGGCAAAAAGTTGGGTGGAACAGAGAAGGAAACAGTTCTGATTGAGGTTGTCAGGACAGCAAAAATTAACACAACTATAAACTGAAAAATTGAAAATAGAGCCCCTCCTTAGCCTGCTCTAGACATGCTGCGAAAATTCAAATGGGAATTGATTTTCAAATCTCAAAGCAAGTAATGAACTAGCTAGAAGAGCCCAAAACCTTAAACCAGAGGCTTTCAACCAGAGGTATCTCAGCTCATCTAGGTATTTGCGTAGTTTTCCAACAGTCTACATAAAAAGCCACTAACAAAGTCAGTGTTAAAGATACTAAAATGTCATGCAGACAATGACATAATATTGCCCTGTATACTGACATGTGAGTACAATATTTATATTCCAGTCCGTTTATTTTACGAGATGGTAAAAATGAGAAAAGAAGCCATTTTTCAGTTCTAGCGTGCTATGACACACTTGTATTTTTACGTTTGGTGTTGTAAGCAAGTAGCTCTTCGAGTGTTTGCTGAAGACCATTCCGTGTTCAGCATGTGTGCTCACCACATGCACTGGCAACACCCCTTATACTGCGCTGGAGGGGTGCCAGAACTGGTCCCCTTCGGATACCACTGAGGGAAAGCATGGCACCTATGCATGTGGTGAGCACAAACACCTAACGTGGAATCGACATGAGCAGTCTAGGAAAAGAACACCAGCTCTTCTCGAAGAACACCAGCTATGTGAAAGGCAACTGGTTTTTTTAAGTGAGCTGACGCTTGGGCACATCCATGACAATTCAGACTCCTGAAAAGGGGTACAGTAGTCTGGAGAGTTGAGTCACTGCTGTCAGCTTTCCAGAGAGACTGAGACTAGTAATTCTCAAGCTCTAGTAGATTTGATTGCGAGTTCCAGCTTTCTTTGCTGATTATGGTCTTCATGTTGGGTGAGATGCAGTTGCCAAGAGTATTGTTTGACATAGAAGAGGCAATGCCGTTATCTGATGTGCTTTGCAGGACCCTAAGGAGTACCTGCCATTCTTAAACACCCTCCGGAAAATGGAAACCAACTATCAACACTACACTATAGACAAATACTTGAAAAGGTACAAGAAGGCGCTCTGCCACCTCAGCAAATGTGGTAAGTGCCCTGCAGGCATTGTGTCTCTGGGACATCTCTGCTGTGTCATCGCACTTCCGTCTATAGACGCGGGATAAAAAGTAAACAAGTGTCACAGGAAGCCAGTGTAGGATCCTTGTTTCGCGTTGTTGCTGTTGCGTGGATTCACTTCGTTACTTGATTTTACACCTTCATTTGCACCAACATTTTTTATGGGAAGCTCTTTTGCTGATGCACAAAAAATAGCTCATAAAGCAAGTTGATCATTAGGGTCTGCAGAGATGCCATTGTGTGTCTGAGACACATTGGCACATTCATTAGTTCCCGTGTCTGGAATGTCTCCTTTCACTTCATCATTGTTCAGGCTGTGGCCAGCAAACAATCCTGGCCCCCACGGCAAAGTTCCTAAAGGCTGCGGTGGGGCCCGGCACGCGTCCTGTGTCCTAGCAGAGCTAAGGTGTAGCTCAGTGACGGATACTCAGCTCTCAGGCTCAGGAGCCAAATTCGCCATCGGCACAGGAGTGTGAACTCATTACTCCGCTTCTGTAGTCCTAGAGATTCGTATTTAAACCCTGTGACGGGGACATCGTTAGCTTATATTTACCTACATCATAGTCGCAGCAAAATGACTGGCCAAGTATTATTTTATCAACCACCACTGGTGAATACCATAGTAAAAGCATGCTGGTAAGTCAGTGATTACATCATGCAGTGTTTGTGTCATGTGCTGCAAAGGGCCACAGCAGACACGTTCAAGAGCCCGTTGTGACTTGCGAGCCTCAGTCTGATTACCCATGGGGTAGTTGATCAGTTGTGCTATGGCCCCACAGCTCAGCCAGCCAGTCTTTCCCACAGCATGAGTGACCTGGTGCGAGTCGTGTGCTCTCCTGTGCTGTGCTGGTACCACTGGAGGACAGTGAATTGCTTCCCTCAGGTCCAGAGCACTTCTCTGAATTTCTGAACTTGGTGAAGGATCAGAATTTGTACAGCGAAGCCCTGAAGCTGTATCCGCCTGACAGCCCAGAACATGAGGTGTGTGAGACGCGCTGTGAACCGGGGGTGGGGGGCGGGGAGGCTGCTGTGCTCGTCAGGTGCTGGCCTCTGTTGACTGCAAGGGGTTACTAGGGAACTCCTGTTCTCTGCACTGCACTTCCAAACCCGTCTAGTCTTTTGCTTAATGGTGAACTGCAGCTGGGGGGTGGGGGAGGAGATGTTCATAATGAGAAGTTTCTGCAGTGCTCACTGTCCCCGGCCCCCCCATTCGCAGGTGGGGGCAAGAATGGCTGCAGGTTCCAGTCCTATGCAGCATTGGTGTTTCTTCCTCCAGCCCGTGTCTGTTCCCTTAGAGATGAGTCTCTCTCTCCCATTGGCCCTCTGAAGTCACCATGCAGCTTGTGCAATAACTGACACGTCACAGGCAGAAATCCCAAGCAGTGAGAGAACAGCTGCCCTGCAGCCAAACACAGGGTCCCTCATGGGGCCTTGCCATGGTGAGCTGTGCAGCCCCAGGCGGTATAGAGTCTCGTATGCCAGGTGCATACCTGTGTGTTCTTGTCACATGCTTGTGCCCTGGGACATTGGCCAGGGCAATCTCTGAGCCCAGAGAGTGAGAGCCTGGGCCAGCGGCTGCCATTAACTAAACCAGGACTAATTTCCTTGACTCCTCTTTCCTCAGGCCTGCTGGTGACTCCATTCACATTGTTTGGTCTGACTCTCACAGGCTGTCAGCAGTGCCTTTGGGGAACACTTGAACCAGAAGCATCTGTATGAGCAGGCCGGACTGATTTTTGCCCGCTGTGGTGCATTTGAGAGAGCCCTTGATGCCTTTCTGAGCAGTGGCAGCTGGCAGCAGGCCCTCTGCATGGCCTCTCGTCTTGGTTACACAGCAGATCAGCTAGCTGGCCTTGCAAGGAGCTTGGCAGGTAAGAGTCAGTGGGTGAACAAAGCACAGGTGGCCATCTGGAGTCACTGATGCAGTGTGGAATCTACTAGGAACGTCAGCTTTTTTTTTTGCAGCAGAAGGGCAGATTTTTTCAGAGGCCTAAGTCTGCGGGGAAAAGGTCTGAGTGTGGAGCTGAAATATTGCTGAGAGGTGTTCCTGTGTATCCTTTCACAGGCATGGTGTGCTGAGATGCCGGGGAGGCAGGGAATTCATTGCACAAGCCAGGGCCATCATGAGGGAGAGCCCTTGAAAGCTCCACCAGCCTGCAGGAAACAGTCCCAGCAAGCTGGCTTCTGTCTCCTCTGTGGAGAGGTGAACATCTCACACTTTGCCAAAGCCACTTGTTCACACAGGTCTGCAGCAGTGAAGCCCCATGTCTTGTTCAGCCTCTTACATGGCTCAGCGTTTATCTCCACTTACAGGACTGCTTGTGAGAGGACAGACTCCGGCTTCTGGAACAGAGGTTCCCAAAGTAGGGCCTATCCTTCTTGGGGGTGTAGAAGAACATCCAGTGGGGCGGCAGGGCCTGGGCCAGCCCCATACAGGTGGGGGCAGAGTGCCACCAAGCCCTGCTCCAGCCTCCAGCATTGGTCACTGGCCATGACTCTTTTCCTTGCCCAGAGCTGAAGTTGGGGGCAAGGCTCCAACCCCAGCTGTTGCCCTGCTCCCAGTCCCAGCCCAGCTGTGGCCCCACTCCTGACTCAGAGGGACAGGAGGCTGTGAACAGGACTAAAGGGGAATTGGGCAATGAGAAGTTTGGGGACCGCTGGTCTAGAAATTGCCCCACTGACACATCAGTGGGCCTAATGGTCCCAGTACAATCTGTTCCTCTCTTCCCCACTCTCAATGGGACCAAAATGACCCTCTTGCAAACCTCCCCCCTTCAGGGCAGGTGAATGTGAGTCTGCGTGTTGTGATTCAGAGGGGTTGACTCCAGCAGGGCAGTGTGACTCTGGGGCACCCTGCTCCCTGCTGGTTTCCTGGAAACTCCTGACTCCTGCGTGCCTGCTGTCTCGTTGGTTGCTCAGTCTGGCAGACAGAGGTCTGGCAGATCCAGCGGTGGGAAGATGGAGCTGGATCTACAGGTTCCCAAACTGGGGGGCACGAGGCAACCCAGCCACACACACACCCATCAATATCACCCCAAGTTTTGCTCCTGTTTTTTGGGGGGGGGCATGAGGGTTTCTCAGAAATCAAAAAGGGGGTGTGGTGCCGAAAAGTTTGGGAACCACTGACTAGTCAGATGGGAAGTAAGGTGTAAATTGTTAACAGGGAGGGGAATTAGCCCCTGGGGCAGGATTTTTTCCATAGATTATCATCAGCTAATCTGACTTCCTTACCCAGAGTCATGCTGCATTTTCCACCCTGGCAGCTGTAAACCAAGAGAGGGCAGCACTGGGACCTGGGGTCAGGAGACCTTGCTTCTAGTCCATGCTCTGCCCCAAGCTGTTAGGCAGGCTTGGGAAAGACATTGCTCATCTTCTCCATTTCTTCTCCCTCCATTTGTGTGTGCAGACCACAAGCTGTTTGGGACACAGCAGGCATCCCGGGGCCCCGTCTCAGCTGGGCCCTCTGGGTGCTCCAGTCGTGGGCATGGTTATTACTGACAAGGATGAAAGGGAGAAGCTGCTGGGGAGTTTGCAGCACATCTGCCTTTCCTCTCTGTCCCTCATGCCTGTGTCTGGTCTTGGAGATAAGCTCTCGTTGAGCAGAGAAGGGCGACTGTTCCTGAGACGACCTGCCAGCAGTGGGAAGGCTGGGGCAAGTTCTGCATGGGCAAGATCTGTAAAGTCTGGCTCAAGTTTAAATAAAAGAAACTCCTTCTCCCCAGCATTAGGGAAGTGGGATACAAACAGGGTTCCTTCAGCCAGCTGGAGGAGTTAGTATTAGTGGGCTCATGGATGCTATGGACAGACACTACGGGTCCATTATCCCCAACGGTGGGTATCCTCCACTTCTAGATTAGGTGTCTTGTGTGGACCCAAACTCCAGCTATTCCTGAAATGCTTAATTCTGTCCTCCTCCTGTAGGAAAGCTCGTTGAACAGAGGAAACATGCCGAGGCAGCCATACTCCTGGAGCAGTATGCACAGGTACTGTGCACCTGGTGACATTTCCCCTCTGCCTTCCCTCAGACCTGATCGCTCTATCCAGGGCCTATGTCCCTTCACTGCTCACATTGATCCCTTGACAAAAAGATTAACCTGGAGTTTCGGGGGGAGGGGGTGAGCCAACTCTAGCCTGGCCACCCATGCTTCCCCTGGGAGAAAGCCAGGGCAGTACTTGGGTAACACGTTCCTGCCAGTGTCGGCCTGGCACTCTGGTATTCCAGTTGTCGCACTGTCCTCATTCTGTGTGCGCTCCAGTGTGACTAGCTGGTTCTTAGAGCACAAGTGCTGGGAGTGTGGAGACCTAAATCCTAGCACTGCCGCATGCTTGACATTTGCCTTTCTGCTTCTATTTCCCCACATATAAAATGGTGCTTTGAGTAAAGCTCCACAGGAATTTGGAGAAAAGTGGGTAACTAATCAGACCTATATGCAAGAACGTGCGTGCGTGTTCACGCTTTTTTTGGTAATTGTGGACTGCAAGGGTGCAGACAACCCCCCCCAATGGTCCCCCCGAGTAAGTGTGCTTTGGAGAGGAGACTAAGGGGGGGTGATATGATAGAGGTTTATATAATCATGACAGGTATGGAGAAAGTGAAAAAGGAAAAGTTAATATTCTTGTTCCCATAACATAAGAACTAAGGGTCACCAAATGAAATTAATAAGTAGCAAGTATAAAACAAACAAAGCTTTTTTTACACAGCGCATAGTCAACCTGTGGAACTCCTTGCCAGAGGATGTTGTGAAGACCAGGACTTTAACAGGGTTCAAAAAAGAACAAGATAAATTCATAGAGGTTAGGTCCATCGATACTTATTAGCCAGGATGGGTAGGAATGGTGCCCCTGAGCCTCTGTTTGTCAGAAGCTGGGAATGAATGACAGCGGAGGGGTCACTTGATTCCCTGTTCTGTTTACTTCTGGGGCAACTGGCAGTGGCCACGGTTGGAAGACAGAATACTGGACTAGATGGACCTTTGGTCTGACCCAGTGTGGCCATTCTTAAGCTCTAAAGAGAGTGGGGAGTAGGATGAAATTCAGTGGTATAAAGTGCAAAATTATGCGCTTATGTTCTAATAAGGAGAATTTCTGTTACAAACTGGGGCCTCATCAGTTGAAGGTAATAGCAGAGAAGAGAAAGCTGCAAGTGTTGATCACAGGATGGCTAGGATCCTAGGATGTGACAGGTGAGTCATTTCTAATGGCCAGGGCTCGACAAATTAGGCAATCTACTCGCCTGTGGCAAGTAGATTTTAGCCTGGCGGGGCCGTGCAGCGCAGTCAGCGCATGCACAGTGCGCGCTTCCGCACGGCTGGTGAGCCCTGCTAATGGCCATACCAAATTACTACACTATGTACTATACTATATAAAATACATTAAATACTGTGTACCATTGTATTCACCCCTGTTCAAGAAAGATGAATTTCAATGGAAATAGGTGCAGAGAAGAGTTACTAGGATGATTGGGGAAAGGAGGATCTATCTTATGAGAGGAGACTGGAAAAGTTTGGCTTGTTCAGTCTATCAGAAAAGAAGGCTGAGAGGGAATATTGCTACTCACTATAAATAAGCTAAATACCAGGGAGTGTGGAGACCTATGTGTGCACAAGAACAAATGGATTTGAACTGGCCATGAACAAATTTTGGCTGGAAATTAGAAAGTTTCTCGCCATCAGAGAGGTGAGATTCATGCAATAAGTTGTGAGGACAAAGAATTGAATTTCAAGAGAGATGGACACATTTCTGAGTGTAGTTGTATGAGGGGGTTGCTCGTGATGGGAGCAGGCAAGCTGTACCTGTCCTGGGTCTCACTTTGTCCTAGCTCCCTATAAGTTCATGCTTCAGGTTTTCAGATAGCTACTTGCAGGGTCAGGAAGGGAATATTCTGTGGGGTGGTGTTTTTGTTTTAAAAATCTTCATCCGAGCACCAGGAATAGCCATGGCTGGAAATGGGATATAGGACAGGAGGACCAGGCCTCTGAGGCCTTGCTCACATGCGCACCACGTTAGTCAAGGTGAAATTTCCCCCAGTCAGATTGGCAGTGACCTCAGAGGCCTTCCTCTGCAGTGAGGGTGCGGGTCACTCACTGGGCTTATCTGGGTATTTCTCAGTCATTTCCCTGCCACTGTGAGGATCTCAGGCACTACTGGTGGTACTCAGTCTCGTCCATCATTTGCCTGCGCCACGTAATAGTTTAGCCTTCTGTAAACGTCGTACTTTGGGTAACTCCAGCTTTAGGGCCAGGGGGCTGGCGTTCTGAGATATACAGGAGGTTAGATGAGATTAGTGATTTTAAAACGTATTTGATTGAGCCCCCTCCCCCCCTTTGTGTCTGTAGTCATTTATGCCCCTCAGATGCTGCCACCCAGCTCTGAAGACAGCCCAGCAGCAGCAACACTACAGAAATAAGGTTGGCATTGTGAACGTGGATATTTGTCAATGTCACTTTTCAGTTCACAGTGGACTCAATGCCCCTTTGCCACCCTTACCCTTGTGCTGTTGCTGCTGCCCCAGGAAGCTGTCAGCCCCCTGAGATAGCAGCAAGGTGGGGGATTGGCAGAAGAATGGGGAGGAAGTACAGCCTGAATCCAAATGGCAGGGCTCGGACTTTCCCCTCAGTGTCCACCTTCCAGGCTTCTGCAGGGGCTCCAGTTACCAAGAGCTGACAGCCAGAGCTCTTTAAAAGAAAACAATCTCCTTTGCTAGGCCTGCCCCTGACACTGAGAACCCCTGAACTAGATACTTTGGTGGTCCCTTCTAGCATGACACTCTCCGACTAAGGTGAAATGCTTTCATCTCCTCCAGCAGAAGGGGAAATTGAACGTGAGTCTCCCCCATCCCAAATGAGCGGTGGTCCCATATTTTCAGGTTCCATGCTGCCAAGGCTTAAGCATGGGATTAGTCAGGGGTGGGCAATAATCGTTAATGGGGGTGTGACATAGTGGGGGGGTACCTTGCTGGTTGCTATGCTGGGCAATGGGTTGTCAGTGACCTCCACTGGCTGCTGTCTGCAGCACGGCCCAGCAGGGCAGGGGATGAGTCATTATGCAAGGGGGCTTCGAAACTCGTCAGACAGGTATCTCCCATGGAGCGGAACAATGGAAAGGAAGGGGGGCGAGGCCAGACCTGGCTGGGGGCAGGGCTGGAAGTGAGTGGGTTAGTTTTTGTCTGTCTGGGATCATGGAGGAGACAGCCTAGGGTCCAGAGGGGCTGGAATTTAGGGGCCCAGCATCCCCCATCTCAGGGGGGGCTGAGGCATCCTAGGGCCTGTTCCTGTAACCAGATGACATCTGTGCTGTGCTGTATCCTGGAGAAGCAATAAACTCCCTCTATTCTACTGGCTGGTGGAGTCTGTCCGTGCCATTATGGGGGTGCAGGAGTCGGGGGACCCTGATGTGCCGCCACAGGGGGCCACTCCAAGATTTTGGCAAGTGGTCAAGGACCACACTTCTGTGGAGGGGGTGTGCAGTCTGGAATGGCGGGTGGGTGCAGAAGAGAACTGGAGATAGGGGACTGGGGTGCAGGAGGGGATGTGGGGTCTGAAGGAGTTTGGGTGAAGGAGGGGGCTGTGATCTTGGGCAGGGGCTTGGGGTGAAAGGTTCAGTAGGGGGTATGGATGCAGGAGAGGGTTTTGTCCTGGGAGAGGGGCTTTAGAAGGGGATGCAAGGTCTGGGAGGAAGGTGTGACCTGGGAAAAGGGGTTTGGGTGGTGGCCTGGGGGGTTTGGGTGGTGGCCTGGGGCAGGAAGTCAGAGGGGAGAGAGGGGCTGGGGTGCCAGAGGCAGGCTGTGTCTGGGAGGCGCTTACCTGCAGAAACCTGAGGCAGACTCTGCTGCAGGCTGCTCACTGCTCCACATGGCTCCCCCTCCCAGCCTGAGGGGAAGGGAGAGGGAGACAGGGAGGTAGGGAGAAGGCTTTCCACACTCCCCCTGCTCCCAGCAAAAATTCTCAGCTCCTGTTGGCCAGAAACTGAAAGACTGGCCAGTGGGTACTGAGATCTTTTGCTGGGGGCGGGAGCAGCATGAGAAGTCACAGCGAGCTGTTCTCTGCCTAAGGGCGGGCTGGATCTGGCAGCCTCTTTGAGGGGCTATCCCCTTGCATGGGGCATGGCGCTGCTCCCTGTGCTCCACCCTGGAGAGAGACGCTTCAACTCCACGCACTGAGCTGGCAGGCGGTGGCTGCTCTCCCGAGTTAGAGCCGCTGCGCCCAATTCCCCAGGTTGCTGAAGGTCATGCAGTGACCGGGCTCCTGTCGTCTTAGCTACAGGCATGGAGCCTGACAGCTCCCCTCTGCTGCCCCAGGGACTGGCTCCAGCATTGCCCATGTCTCCCGCCTCCCTCTGCCCACCCAGCCTTTTTTTGCCACCAGGAGCGAGGCCATGGGCGAGAGATCAGCTCCAGCCATTGACTGGCCAGAGCATTGGGGAGGGAGGCTCAGGCAGCGTGCCACTCCAGCTTTCCCCCGGCTGGCCAGAATCGGGACTATAGGGGACCATGAGGGGTTGCGTTCGCACCCTTCATGCACACACCCTGTGTACGTGGCTTCTAACACTGTCTCCTGATGGAAGGAGCTATAGAGTGCTGCTAATGGTGATGACTTTATCTTGTTTGAAACTGAGCCTGAGATGAGGATGCACTGTGTCCTCCACCAAACAGCTGTCACCATAAATATTTTTTTCACACTGTCCTGCATATAAGCCAACCCAAGCAGATGCAAGTGGCATCATAGCACCGGCTAGTGAAGAGGCCCCCAGATTTCTTTAGACTCTAAGGAATTTGGAGAGTTTGGATTGTGATACCTTTAGGGCTGTCAGTTAGTGGGCATTAACACCTGCAGTTAACGCGGGGCAGAATTAATGCGTTAAAAAACTTAATTCGCATTAATCGCAGAGGTCAGCAAACCAGCATGAGCTGCTCCAGAGATGGTGTCTGGTAAGGCTCAGTGATGCAAACCGCACCAGAGGGCGCACGGAAAAACAAAGCAGCCAGAAAGGAGGGGGAAAAACTGAAGCCCTGGTTCCAGCTCCAGCGGAGAAGTAAACAAAAAAAGTAAAAACCCTGACACCCGTCCCTCTCCCCTCCCAGGTGACTGTATTTTTTAAAATAAAACAGCCTGGGGGGGGGGGGGCAGCTTGCTGAAACTGTCCCTCTTCCCCCCACAACAATTCTGTGTTGTAATTGAAATCAGTATATTAAGATAGTATTCTTCTTGTTTTACAGTGTGATTAATCGCGATTAATTTTTTTAATTGCTTGACAGCCCTAGATACTTTCAGTTCTGCCTGTACTCATTCTTGCTAGCTTGTTCACTCTGTGTATGTCAGATGGGTGATCTCTCATCAAAGAAGAGATGTTGGCTGAGTAGAAGCTGAGCAGAAGCTATGGGATAGGATACCAAAGCCTGTGGTATGCTTCCAAACGTTTATGGAGGGGGCCTGTCACTGCAGTTGAGCTGAGTTTGATAAATTTCATTTGGCTGCCAAGAGTCCTGAAAGGAAAGTGCCGGGCCTGCTGCTCCGATAGCTAGTAAAGAATGCGGACGTTGGATGTGGTGCAGGTTTGATCACACTTGTACAGATGTAGACGTGATTTTTGCCCCGTGCTGTAAGGAGCTTGAAACTAGTCTCCTCACGTGCCTGTGGAGTGTGTGTGTGTCCGCGAGTGATGCTGGCTTCGGCATTGCTGGCTGGATTTGGGATGACATGGAGGCCAACCAAGGAGAAACTCAACACAACTTGGGGTTACATTAAAATGTCGTTGTGCTGTAAATATGCTGGATTGGGTCCTGTCATGCTGGGAGCTGTGCTTGAGAAGTTGCTGTCCAGAAGCCCAGTACCCCATGCCAGAGGTAATGCGTGATTGTAGTTCAGTAACCATTGCTTCCTTTGTCTCCTTTCCCCAGGACTATGAAGAGGCTGTGCTCCTGCTCATAGAAGGGACATTTTGGGAAGAAGCCTTGAGACTAGTAAGGGCATTCCAGAGTACTAACTGCTAGAGAGTTCCTAGTGTGAGGCTGTGTGTGTATCTCCTGAGAGAACTCTCCCCTTGCTCTCTCCCCAGATTCACAAGTACAACAGACTAGACATTCTGGAGACCAGCGTCAAACCTGCCATCCTAGAAGGTGAGCCCCTCATGTTGTGAATGCGTAGGGCTCTGTTCGTAATGGAGTCGTAGGGAGAGGGGTGAGACCTGGCATCAGAAGATGTTGGAAGGCCTTTCGCTTGCTTTGCCTAGTTACAATGGATGTCTAATCACGTCTGACTCTGCTCAGCACAACTTAACATGCAGCCATGTGACAGGCAATTCTGACTCCATCTTGCCCTCCTTCAGATCAGTGGCAAGATTCCCCCAGACATCAGTGCTGCATGATGGGATTTGTGTGTGTGAGGGAGAGTCAGTGGGAAAGGAGCAATGTTGTTGGTTAGCAAAGGAAGTGCGTTGCCAGAGCTGTGCACACAGAAAGCATGTATACGTGGAGCTCCTCTATGGAGGAGTTTCGAGGTGTCAGTCTACAGGAGGGCTGGGCTGATATTGTTGGAGAAATCTCCTTCCAGTGTTGGGGATGGGAGTTAAGTACTCTGTTTTCCGGAAACATCGTAATGAAAGGGAGTTAAAGAAGGGTCCATAGTACTGTGGCTACAAGCTTTACAAACAGGAGCTTTGAGTTAGACTTCTAAAACCCAGGCTGGGCACATGGCTGCCTTTAACACTCTGGCTTTAGTAACCTACCTGTATGCTCCTGTTGGCTTTTTTTCAAGCTTTGAATTTCTATTCACTGTGTATGATTCCTGAACAGTTCTAGACCTGCTGTGTTGGGCTTCTGGGTTTCAGAAAACTAACAGCACATGTTAAAAATACAAATGTGTCGGCACTAGTACTGCTTCCAGAGGGACTTGGAAAAGGGTTTTAAATGTTAGAATGTGCTTATTTATCTTTGGTCTGAACCTAAAAGCTGCTTGGTCTCTTTTGCATCCTGCAGCCCAGAGAAATTATTTGGTGTTTCTGGATTCTCAGAAAACAACGTTCACTCGCCACAGAAAGCGCCTCCTGGTGGTTCGAGAGTTGAAGGAACAGGCCCGCCAAGGGCTATTGGGTACGTTTCTGGACTGATGCAGCTTCTCTAGTGTCAGTAACTAGTCGTGTCTTAGCAACAGGGCCGGCCTGAGACATTTTGGCGCCCTGGGCCTGGGCATGTGGCGCCGCCCCCAGGCACATGGCTGGGGCGCGGGCCCGCCCCCCGGGCGCACGGCGCATGGCCGTGCAGGGCCCCGCGGCCATGGGGGGAAGGGAGCTGCTGGCCAGCGCGGCGGGAGCCGGGCTCACGGCGCCTGATGGCAGCTGCCATCAGGCGCCCCCTATCGGTGGGCGCCCCGGATGCTGCCCGGCTCGCCCACCCCTTAGTCCGGCCCTGCTTGCGACGCTTCCTCCAGAATGAGGAATGAGCTCCCCAAGGAGCTCACAGGGCTGGGTCTGCACCTGACCGGAGTCAAAGTTCCAATCTCGGCAAAGGAATCAAAGTGCATAATGCAGTTTTGCGGGGCAGCCTGATCAGGGTGAGGGAAACGCTGCAACAGGACAGTGAGGGAAACAAACTGGGGATGAGGAAACAGGAAATCTTCCCCACAGACTATTTCTCAATATGGCTGTGAGATTTATTCCAGGAAGCAGAAATGCAGGACTTAAAAATTAATTTTGTCGGGTCTCTTTAGAACATGACTAGGGCCGGCCTGAGCCATTTTGGCGCCCTGGGCGTGCGGCACCACCCCTGGGCGCACGGCTGGGGTGCAGGCCCGCCCCCCTAGGGTGTGCGGGCCCACCACCGGGGCGCACAGCACATGCGCTGCCCTGCCCAGCCCAGCCACCGCTGCTGGCTCACAGCCCAGGGTGAGCCGCGCCTGGCCATGCAGGGCCCTACGGCCATGGGGGGAAGGGCGCTGCTGGCTGGCTGGGCGCACGGCGCCTGATGGCAGCTATAAGGGACGCCGCGCACCTCTTGCAGCTGCCATCAGGCGCCCCCCATCGGTTGGCGCACCGGGAAGCTGCCCGGCTCGCCCACCCCTTAGTCAGGCTCTGCTTAGCAAGTTCCTGAACACACCAGTGAAGTGGTTTTCTCATAGGAACATAAAAATGGCTATAGTGGCTTAGATCAATGGTCCCTCTAGCCCATATCGTGTCTTCCAACAGTGGCCAGTGCCAGGCACTTCAGAGGGAGCAAACAGAATAGGGAAATTATTGAATTATCCATCCCCTCTGGTCCACCCCTGGCTTCTGGAGTTCAGAGACTTGGACACCCGGAGCATGGGGCTACGTTCCTGCCCATCTTGGCTAATACACCCATCCATGATTATCTTTCATGAACTTATCTAATTCTTTTTTAACCTAGTGATGCTTTTGGACCTTCATAACAGCCCCAGCAAGGAGTTCACTGGTTGACTATGCATTGTGTGATGAAATACTTTTGTTTTAAACCTGCTGCCTGTTAATTTCAACAGATGACTCCCGGCTTGTGTAATGTGATGGCATAAATAACATTTCCTTGTTCACCTTCTCCACACCATTATTTTACAGATCTCTAACATAGTCCCCCTGTACTCATCTTGTTTCAAGCTGAACAGTCTTTGTGCATGCCTCGTGCCCTGATGTAGATAGACAGCTGTGTCTGGAGCCTGCCATCGCCCATGAGAGTCCAAGAATTCGAGTGTGTTAGTTGTGGGGGATTCGATCGTTAGAAACCTAGATAATTGGGTTTGTGATGACCAGGAGAACTGTATGGTGACTTGCCTGCCTGGTGCGAAGGTTGCGGATCTCTCGAGGCATCTAGACAAACTATGTGTAGTGTTAGGGAGGAGCTGGTGGTTGTGGTACATGTAAGTACCAATGACATAGGGAAGGGTAGGAGAGACGTCCTGGAGGCCAAATTTAGGCTGCTAGGAAAGAGACTGAAATCCAGGACCTCTATGGTGGCATTTTCAGAAATGCTTCCAGTTCCATGCGCAGGGCCAGGTAGGCAGGCAGAGCTTCAGAGTCTCAATGCGTGGATGAGACAATGGTGTAGGGAGGAGGGGTTTAGATTTATTAGGAACTGGGGACACTTTTGGGATGGGGGGAGCCTATACAGGAAGGATGGGCTCCACCTAAACCAGGGTGGAACCAGACTGCTGGCACTGAACATTAAAAAGATCGTAGAGCAGTTTTTAAACTAAGAGATGGGGGAAAGCCGATTGGTGCAGAGGAGCATGTGGATCGGACGGAGACTTCTCTTAGAGGAGAGTCCATTCATGGAGATTCTCTAGGTTTTAGTCAGAAAGAGAGGAGGGGAGATGATAGTGTGGGCCAGATCAGACAAGAAACAATCACATATACAAGAATCTAATACATCAGGGAAGGGCAGACAAATAAACAGTGGCAATTTTTTTAAGTGCTTCTACACAAATGCTAGAAGTCTAATAAGATGGGTGAACTAGAGTACCTGGTATTAAAGGAGGAGATTGACAAAATAGGCATCACAGAAACCTGGTGGAATGAGGACAATCAGTGGGACACAATCATACCGGGATATAAAATATATTGGAAGGATAGAATAGGTTGTGCGGGTGGCGGAGTGGCACTATATGCAAAAGATAATGTAGAATCAAATGAAGTAAAAATCTTAACTGAATCACATGTTCCATAGAATCACTATGGATAGTAATTCCCTGCTCTAATAAGAATACAGCAGTAGGGATATATTATCGACCACCTGACCAGGACAGTGATAGTGATGTTGAAATGCTAAGGGAGATTAGAGAGACTACCAAAATAAAAAACTCAATAATAATAATAATAATAATAATAATAATAGGAGATGTCAATTATCCCCATATTGACTGGGTACATGTCACCTCAGGACGAGATACAGAGATAAAATTTCTCGATGCCTTAAATGACTGCTTCTTGGAGCAGCTGGTACAGGAACCCACAAGGGGAGAGGCAATTCTCGATTTAGTACTGAGTGGCGTGCAGTATCTGGTCCAGGGGATAACTATAACAGGACCGCTTGGGAATAGTGACCATAATATAATAACACTTAACATTCCTGTGGTGGGAAGACCACCTCAGCAGTCCAACACCCCGGCATTAAATTTCAAAAAGGAGATTTATGCAAAAATGAGGTTAGTTAAACGGAAATTAAAAGGTACAGTGTCTAGAGTAAAATCCCTGCAAGCTGCATGGAAACTTTTCAAAGATACCATAATAGAGGCCCAACTTAAATGTATACCCCCAAATTAAAAAACATAGCAAGAGACCTAAAAAAGAGCCACCGTGGCCTAACAACCATGTAAAAGAAGCAGTGAGAGATTAAAAAGTCATCTTTTAAAAAGTGGAAGTCCGATCCTAGTGAGGTAAATAGAAAGGAACATAAACACTGCCAAATTAAGTGTAAAAATGTAATAAGAAAAGCCAAAAAAGATTTTGAGGAACAGCTAGCCAAAAATTCAAAAAGTAATAGCAAAATGTTTAAGTACGTTAGAAGCAGGAAGCCTGCTAAAAAACCCGTGGGGCCCCTGGACGATCGAGGTACAGAAGGAGCAATCAAGGATGATAAAGCCATAGCAGAGAAACTAAATGATTTCTTTGCTTCAGTCTTCAAGGCTGAGGATGTTAGGGAGATTCCCAAACCTGCACCGTCCTTTGTGGGAGATGAATCTGAGGAACTGTCTTGGATTGAAGTGTCATTAGAGGAGGTTTTGGAACAAATTGAAAAACTTAACATTAACAAATCACCAGGACCGGATGGCATTCACCCAAGGGTTTTGAAAGAACTCAAATGGGAAACTGCGGAACTATTAACAGTGGTTTGTAGCCTATCCTTTAAATCCGTTTCTGTACCCAAGGACTAACATTAACGCCAATAGACAGCTAACATTAATGCCAATATTTAAAAAGGACTCTAGAGGCCACCCTGCCAATTACAGACCAGTAAGTTTAACATCAGTACCGGGCAAATTAGTTGAAACAATAGTAAAGAATAAAATTGTCAGACACATAGAAGAACATAATTTGTTGGGCAAAAGTCAACATGGTTTCTGTAAAGGGAAATCATGTCTTACTAATCTATTAGAGTTCTTTGAAGGGGTTAACAAACGTGGAGAAGGGGGATCCAGTAGATATAGTATACTTAGAGTTCCCGAAAGCCTTTGACAAGGTCCCTCACCAAAGACTCTTGTGTAAATAAGGTTGTAAATTAGGATAAGAGGGAAGATCCTTTCATGGATTGAGAACTGGTTAAAAGACGGGAAACAAAGGCTAGGAATAAATGGTAAATTTTCCGAATGGAGAGGGGTAACTAGTGGTATTCCCCAAGGGTCAGTCCTAGGACCAATCCTGTTCAACTTATTCATAAATGATCTAGAGAAAGAGTTAAGCAGTGAGGTGGCAAAGTTTGCAGATGATACTAAACTGTTCAAGATAGTCAAGACCAAAGCAGACTGTGAAGAACTTCAAAAAGATCTCATCAAACTGAGTGATTGGGCAACAAAATGGCAAATGAAATTTAATGTGTATAAGTGTAAAGTAATGCACATTGGAAAAAATAACCCCAACTATACATACAATATGATGGGGGCTAATTTAGCTACAACTAATCAGGAAAGAGATCTTGGAGTTACCATGGATAGTTCTCTGAAAACGTCCACGCAGTGTGCAGCGGCAGTCAAAAAAGCAAGTAGGATGCTAGGAATTATTTAAAAAGAGATAGAAAATAAGACCCAGAATATCTTACTGCCCCTGTGTAAAACTATGGTATGCCCACATCTTAAATACTGTGTACAGATGTGGTCTCCTCACCTCAAAAAAGATATTTTGGCATTAGAAAAGGTTCAGAAAAGGGCAACTAAAATGATGAGGGGTTTGGAATAGGTCCCATATGAGGAGAGGCTAAAGAGACTGGGGCTTTTCAGTTTAGAAAAGAGGAGACTGAGGGGGGGATATGATAGAGGTATATAAAATCATGAGAGGTGTGGAGAGGGTGAATAAAGAAAAGTTATTTACTTGTTCCTATAATATAAGAACTAGAGGACACCAAATGAAATTAATGGCTAACAGGTTTAAAACTAATAAAAGAAAGTTCTTCACATAGCTCACAGTCAACCTGTGGAACTCCTTGCCAGAGGAGGCTGTGAAGGCTAGGACTATAACAGTTTAAAAAAGAGCTAAATAAATTCATGAAGGTTAGGTCCATAAAAGGCTATAAGGAATGGTGCCCCTTGCCTCTGTTTATCAAAGGCTGGAGCTCGATGGCAGGAGACAAATTGCTTGATCTTTGTCTTCGGTCTACCCCCTCTGCGGCACCTGGCATTGGCCACTGTCAGCAGACTGGATACTGGGCTGGATGGACCTTTGGTCTGACCCAGTCTGGCCATTCTTATGTTCTTAGCGTGATCTGTTGATTCCATTCGCTTTGTATGAAAACTTGCACTTCCTGCTTTAAAATTTAAATTTCTTCTACAGAACTGCCAATGCAGCAACTTTCCTGAGTTTAAAAACTTCCACATGCATGTAAAAGCCCCGCAGGAAAGGGCCACGTTTTCCTTCCACTTGGGATTGGGTAGTGAATGTCCCCCATGCTGTGTCGTAGAGCACCTGTTAGAGGTCCCTGGCTCACTCCGCTTGCCGGTTCAGGAAGCCCAGGAGGATTATTTTAAAATAACGTAGGAACGGCCATACTGCATCAGGCCAAAGGTCCATCTTGCCCAGTGGCCAATGTCACGTGCCCCAGCTACTCCTGCGT
Organism: Pelochelys cantorii; assembly: GCA_032595735.1. Taxonomy (NCBI): domain Eukaryota; kingdom Metazoa; phylum Chordata; order Testudines; family Trionychidae; genus Pelochelys; species Pelochelys cantorii. The sequence goes on from CM064330.1 coordinate 132,017,690, forward strand.
GTTCGCGCCTGTCCCAATGAGCGCCCCTGTGAACTCAGCTGGAGACTAAAGCAGTGCAGCTCCTGCTGCTCGTGTGCCAGGGCAGGTACGGCAGTGTGGCCCAGCTGCCTGTCCAGGCCTTCGCAGAGACCCAGACAGAGTGATTGCATGTGCGGGGGGGGTGCAGACCTGCACAGCTGCCAGTGTATCCTAAGGGCCAGCTCTGGCACCCCCTGGAGTCCCGCCTACTTAAGAACAGCCAGACGGGGCGGAAACATCTGAAAAGGGAGGCCTCAAACTTGGGGTTGGAGTGGGAGGAGCTTACTGAGCCCTTAGATGGCCCCTTCGCTATCTTGGCGGCCACGGCACCCCCCAAGAGGCACTGCTGGTGTGTGAAGGGGTAGTGAAAGCAGTGGAGGCCCTTTGGCAGACCCTGCCCTCTCTGCTCCCAGCATCCAGAAGGAAAGGAAAGAAATAGTATGTCTGGGCAAAGACCATGCGTACTTGGTGCCCACGCACCCCCTAGGGTCTCTGATGGTGTCTGCTAAGAGTGAGCGGGGCAGGCAGCCCCAGGTGAGCACTACAACTAACAACGGTACAAGGAAGCTGGACTTGTTTGGGAGAGAAAAATACTCCACAGCCAGTGTCCAGCTCGGGATCTCCAACCAGCAGGTGTTTCTGGGGAGATTTAGAACATCAGGGACTCTCTAGCGACCTTTAAGGACCAGTACTTCCCCCAGATGTGCCAGGTCTAACATCTGCCCTCCACCACACCTGTTCTCTTGACCGCTGCCATGTGCTGTGGGAGCCTGTCTGTGTCGGGGGCTCTCCAGTGTCACCGGCGGAATGGTCCAGCAGTAGAGGTCCTGTGTAAGATTGTTTCTTGAACAGTGTACCTAATTAACTTGTGGAGGGAAAGGAGGAGCTCAATGGGGAATGGTCCTGTTCTCCACATTCCCCTGGCATTTAGACTTCTCCAGACAGACCCTGCTCTGAGCTAGGATGTCCCGTGACACTTCCCACTCCCTGGACTACCCACTGGCATCACCTGCTCTGTGTAACTGTGCTGTTGTTTTTTCCTCTGATACTTGGGAAATAACCTCCACCTTCATTGGAGATGGGGGATGGTCTGATTTGTTGCTGGTGTGTTTTGCAGACGAGGAGACGCCCGATTGTCCGGAAGCAGACCTTATTTCCGAAACCAGCAGTACTGTGCTGGCCAGTGAAACGAGTAGCAAATACTCACACAGTAACTCCAGGATATCTGCGTACGTCCCTGTCTTTAAACCCGATTGTAACTCTTCATGCTGTGTTAGTGGGGGTGAGAGGTGGAATGCACAGCTGTATCTGACTCCATCCGCACTGGTGGACTCACTACTTTGGGGCTACGGTTGCACCAGCTGTTTTATAACTTGATTTGAAAAGAAGAAACGTGCTGCAGGCAAAGCTGCCCCTGTAGTTTGCCCAGCCACTTAGTGCCATTCTAGTGATGCAGGCTGGCACAGAAGCTGCCAGGCTGGTTTAGGGAGCACCCATCCTCAGGACTAGCTCCTTGGCAGCCACGCTCCACAGCAGTGGGTGCAGGTGGGCAGCTGGCCCTCAGCCTATTCCTTGCATGTCTTAGCAAGAGCTGTGTATACTGCATTAAGATGCATTTGTTTGCAGGCTTCATTGGTGGAGGTGGGGAGCTGGGGATTCTGACTTCCTCTTGTAAAAGGAGGGAGAAGCTCTGGCTGCTTTGTCCTAATCTGTTGCCCATGGTGATACTGGACATTCCTCCCTTTAGCCGATCCTCCAAGAACCGTCGCAAGGCAGAGCGCAAGCGGCACAGTCTGAAGGAAGGGAGCCCTCTGGAGGATGTGGCCCTTCTGGAGGCCTTGGCAGAAAATATTCGCACTACTGAGAACATGAAGGGTAAGGCCCCTGGCTGAGTCAAGCCAGTATCTGGTCTGTGTCACAGTCTGAGGCCAGATGCAACTTTCTGATCTTGGAGGATGGGCTGAAAAGAGTAGCTACGGCTGAAGCCTTGGGCGTGTGTGGTGGGAGGAGGGGGGTTGCTGAAGACAGCAGCCACTTCCCCAGTGTCACCAGGGAAGTGCTTTCCTTGGCCAGGAGCCAGAAGCAGGACTCCTGGTTGTCTTGGCTAGTCCAAGCCTCTGCAGCTGTCACGGCTCAGAGGACTACAAAATAGTCCCAGCCCCAAGGAGTATAGCATCTGGGTGAGATGAACTAGGCTGCACTAATGTGAAGGGAGCTCCCCTCATGCTAAGTCCACTTGGTACCAGGGCTGAGAGCAGGAGCTGTGTTCTGCTGCTCCTCTCCCCCTGCCCCCAGTGCTCGGACAGCAGCTCTTGCTTAGTGACCCTGGCTGATGGCTGTGATGGGGGGCTGGCTCTGATCTCTTCCCTGCAGGTGAAGTACACAGCTTGTTAAAGGAGCTTGTGCTGTTTGGCTATGATGAGCAGGCCCGGCAGCTGCAGCAGGCCCTGGAAGAAATTTTACAGTTGATCGAGAGGTCACTCCCGGAAATCTGGACCACAGACCTGCAGCAGAATCCTGCTAACCCAGTAAGTGCTTGCTCCTTGATGGCTGTGACTTGAGTTACTATTTGTGTTGCTGTGGTGGTGTTTAGACTAGAGAAACACTGGAGTCTTTAACATGGACAAACTGACTGGAGTTGGTAGCAGTGTAGGCCTCCAGAGCTGTCCCTTGTTGCAGGATGGCAGATAGACCTCCTAGACCTAGGCAGTACATTTCTAAAACAATGCTGCATCTTTCCACAGCTCAGACCCTTGCCTGCTGGCCAGCATGGATACTACCTGCTATGGTTGGTGCTGGTTAGGAGTGATCCATTTGGCTCAGAGTAGCATTAGATGACTTTGGCTTGTGTTCCTTCTGTATATAATGCACTGACTTCATATTAAACCTTTCTCTTTAAGGGAAGCAATTTACAGAGTTCAGTGCAATATACTCCATATCCTTCCCTCGTCCTTTATATGTTTCTAATAATCACAGTTAACTTATGTGATTAACTCAAAAAATTAATCTCAATTAATCATATTGGTAAACAATAGAACATTAGTTGAAACGTATTAAATATTTTGGATAGTTTTTCTACATTTTCAAATATATTTATTTCTATTACAACACAGAATACAAAGTGTACAGTGTGCTCAGTTAATATTTTATTACAAACATTTGCATTGTAAAAATGATTTTAAAATGGCATTTTCAGTTCACCTCATACAAATACTTTAGTGTGAACTCTTTATCCTGAAAATGCAACTTACAAATGTAGAAATTTTTTTGTTCCAGAACTGCACTCAAAAAACAACAATGTAAAGCTTTAGAATGTATTAAGTTTACTTGGTCTTGCTGCTTTCAGCTTCTTGCTAAAACAAACACATTAGTTTACATTTATGGGAGATAATTCTGCCTGCCTTTTATTTACAGTATATCGCTTGAAAGTGAGAGCAGGTGTTTGCATGGCACTTGTGTAGCCAACGTTGCAAGGTATTTATGCATCAGAAATGCTAAATGATCATATGCCCCTTCATGCGTCAGCCATTATTCCAGAGGATATGCTTCCATGCTGATGATATTTGTTATGGCATGCATTAATTAAATTTGACTGAACTCCATGAGAGCAACTGTGTGTCTCCTGTTCTGTCTTACCCGTATTGTGCCACATATTTCATGTGAAAGCAGTCTTGGATGATGACCCTCACCCAGGGCTGTCCCAAGCCAATTGCGCGCCCCAGGAGCGTGGCGCTGCCCCCGGGAGTGCGACGCATGCCCGGCAGCACCTGGCGCATGCACGGCCCCAGCCCAGCATGGCGCCCCCTACAATGGGGCGCCCCGGGCGATAGCCCGCCTCGCCTGTACCTTGGGCTGGCTCTGCCCTCACCGCAGATTTGACAAAACGCAAAGAAGGTACCAATTTGAGATTTCTAAAAATAGCTACAGCACTTGACCCAAGGTTTAAGAATCTGAAGTGACTTCCAAAATTTGAGAGGGGCGAGATATGGAGCATGCTTTCAGAAATCTTAAAAGAGCAGCACTCTGATGTGGAAGCTACAGAACTAAACCACCCAAAACTTGAATCTTCCGTTGACAGCATCTGCCTCAGATGAAAATGAACATTCATCGGTTCACTCTGCTTTGGATTATTTCCAAGTTGAACCTGTCATCAGCATGGGTGCATGTGTTCTGGAATGGTGGTTGAAGCATGAGTCTATAGCACATCTGTCACATAATATCCCACACCACCAGCTACAGCAGTGCCGTGTGAACCCCTGTTCTCGCTTTCAGGTGATGTTGTAAACGAGAAGCAGGGGCAGTGTTATCTCCTGCAAATTGTAACTAAGCTTACTTACAAGAAATAGGACTGAGGGGATTTGTAAGCACTAAAGTTTACATTGCTTTATTTCTGAACGCAAAATTTTTTACATAATTTTACATTTGTAAGTTCAGCTTTCATGATAGAGATGGCACTACAGTACTTGTATGAGATGAATTGAAAAATACTGTTTATTTCAGTGCAAGTATTTGTAATAAAAAATAAATATAAAGTGAACACTGTGCACTTTATAATCTGTGTTCTAATTGAAATCAATGTATCTGAAAATGTAGAAAACATCCAAAAATATTTATAGTAGTAGTTTTCTGTTATTTAACAGCATGATTAATCACAATTAATTACTTGACAGCTCTAGTTTATAATTGAGCAAAGAAATCTTTACATTGGTTGAACTGTTATTGTTACCAATACAATTGCTTTAGTCTCCATTGTTCCCTTGCTCTTGTACAATGTACGCATGCCTGATGATTGAGTCTACAATTTAGTCATGGAAGTAACAGACTCTGTAACATCCAGAGATCGGTGGCTTCAGCATGCACCGACCGGGAGCTATCGGGTCCTCTTGCCCCCCCACGGGGTTCCCTTGCTGTCCCAAGTTGTTTAGCAGCAGAAACTCTGACCTCCCACAGATGTTGTGGGGTCTTGGCAGTTCTCCATTTTGTCACAGATATCTTTAGTAAAAGATAGGTCATGGGCTTTGGTGATTTTTTTTCTTTATTGCCTGTGAACTCTCTGACATTTACTAAAATATCTGACACATAATCTTAGCCTTTCCCATGACAAATTGGACTGAAAGAGAAGCCCAAGAATTAAATCAGACTTTCTACTGTATTCCCAGCCTCAATATTATGGACCTCAAATGATCAATATAATGACTTAGGCTTAAAAAGTTATAAAGCTCTTTTAAAATACGATAAACTCAGTCACATTTTGAAACTTTTCTCCCTAAGCACCAGGGTTAAAAAGTTTCAATACAAGTTAAGGTTCTCTTACTGTCACTTGCCTTGAAGAGCTTGGTCTTTAAGACACCCAAATATCGCAAGACTTGTGATAAAATCTCAAGAGGTAGCAATGCTGCTCGTCCACAGCTTAAAGGGCCTCTCCCTAGGGGTAGGGAAAAGGTCTCAGGTATGGGCTAGAAGTCCAGTGCTGCAAAGATGTCATTCCTGCCAGCCCCTACTGTTATCTTGGTACAGGCCTCCAGTAGAAGCACCAGGTCTTTCTGTCAGCGATCTCAGCATCTTGCTGGGTGCTCTCTCGTTCTTCATGGTGCATTCAAGTGGCAGCACAGTGTTGTGCAGCTTTGCTTCCCTGCCCTGGTCTCTGTGCAACAGTCCCATTAGACCAGTGGTCACACAGCCCCTGCTCTGAGTCACATTGCAGCTCTCTGCAGTTGCCCAGCCTGCTGTCTGGGTAGCCACAGATGGAGGGAGCTGTGCCATTGGCATCATCTGCTGAAACTGCCAAGCATTGCCATGGGGGGGGAAGAGCAGGAGAGCAGAGCTCCCTTCAACTCCAGTGTGAATATCAGACAAACTCCCATGCTGTAGAGGTAGCACTAACTACTGCAGCGGCTAGAGGCAGAACTGCCAGTCGGCTGGCTCTTGGGGTGCTGGGCTTTGGACTCTTGTACTTCATTGTTATAAGGACTTGAATCGTGATCATGTGCAGTACTGCCTATTCTCTAGGTCTTGGGCCCCAATTCCACTGCAAACAGCATTATGGCCGCCTATCAGCAGCAAAGAATTGCAGCTCCTGCAGTACAAGGTGAGTCACACAAAGCATACTGCTTACTGATCACAAGTACAGAGCCCACACGACTAAGGAGTGAGCTGGGTTCTTCCGTCCTCCACCTGTTGGTTACACTTGCATGGACCTTTTGGAGAGTGGGTTTGCATCAGGGTCTTGAAAAACTTGCTTTGGCCTGAAGAATATATATTACTAGCAAGAGCTACAAAAAAGGCAAGAATCTAGCTTCACTGGGTCCAAGGTGGGGTTTTCAGGCTTGCTGGCAATGGAAATGTTTTTCTTGTGTAAGTGGACGTGGTTGAGGTGGAATAATTGAGCCAGTGAACTTAACTCCATAATGCCATGTTTGGATTTCCTCTTTAGAGCAGCAGCACACTTTAAAGAGGAAATGGAAAACTAAAATGTCATATGCAGGGATATTTTATGGGGTTTGTCAGAAAGCATTTCTTTGCCTTGCAGCAAAGAGGGTTTACTGGTGGTGGTGATTGTCATACTGTCTGGAGGTATTCATGACCCCGAGTGCCTAACTTAGGTCAGAATGTCAAAAGCAGGCAGACACCCCAAACTGGTGGTATGTTCTACAGATTTCACCAACCCAATAATAAATGTAAACTTCTGAAGCACTACAACAGTCTTCTCAGAGTCATAGAGCATCCTCTTAGGCACTCCAGACTATCTTGCCTCTCAGGCAAGTTGGACCAAGTAATAAATTACACCATGACACACAAGGTTCAGATTGCTCCCAGCCCCAGAGACTACTCACTCACTTACCCACAATGTCTGTTTGTTCCTTAGATCTCACACCAAAGACAATGCTCGTAGCTAACTCTATAGTAAACGGTGAGTTTTAATAACTAGGAAAAATGAGTTACTTATAGGTTAAAGCAGGCAATATTCATGTACACAAATGAGTTAGTCTGTGGTTCCAAAAGGTGACAAGCTGTAGTAATTGGTCAGCACTGATTGTTGTTAAAGTCTAACCTAGGTTGACCCTGGGATCTCTGTCTCAGCTTACTAGCTGCAGCCCTGTGACAGTCCAAACACCTGACATGAAAATTCTTTACCTCTTTACTATCTTTTTCCGTTTTTCAGAATTCAAGCTAATGGCAAGCAGGGGTGTGATAGGTTAACCAGTGGGGGCTGGAGCAGCTCCCGGCCTGCTGGGAGCAGGGGACTCGCCATGGAGAGGAGCTGCTTTGGTCATCCGGAGCGAGTCTGGGCACATTGCAGGCAGGAGCTGTTCCTGACGACCAGAGCAGCCCCTGCCTGCAACGTGCCCAGGCTTGTTGTGGACACCATTCCTTACCCATCCTGGCTAATAGCCATTAATGGACTTAACCTCCATGAATTTATCTAACTCTTTTTTTAAACCCTGTTGTAGTCCTAGCCTTCACAACCTCCTCAGGCAAGGAGTTCCACAGATTGACTGTGCACTATATGAAGAAAAACTTCCTTTTATTTGTTTTAAACCTGCTGCCTATTAATTTCATTTGGTGGCCCCTAGTTCTTGTATTATGGGAACAAGTAAATAGCTTTTCCTTATTCACTTTCTCCACACCACTCATGATTTTACAGACCTCTGTCATATCCCCCCTCAGTCTCCTCTTTTCTAAACTGAAGCGTCCTAGTCTCTTTAATCTCTCTTCATATGGGACCCCTTCCAAACCCCTAATCCTTTTAGTTGCCCTTTTCTGAACTTTTTCTAATGCCAGTATATCTTTTCTTTTAGATGAGGCGACCACATCTGTACGCAGTATTCAAGATGTGGGCGCACCATGGATTTATATAAGGGCAATAAGATATTCTCTGTCTTATTCTCTATCCCTTTTTTAATGATTCCTAACATCCTGTTTGCTTTTTTGACTGCCACTGCACACTGCGTGGACTTCTTTAGAGAACTATCCATGATGACTCCAAGATCTCTTTCCTGATTAGTTGTAGCTGAATTAGCCCCCATCATATTGTACGTATAGTTGGTATTATTTTTTCCAGTGTGCATTACTTTACACTTATCCACATTAAATTTCATTTGCCATTTTGCTGCCCAATCACTTCAGTTTTTGTGAGGTCTTTTTGAAGCTCTTCACAGTCTGCTTTGGTCTTAACTATCTCGAGCAGTTTAGTATTGTCTGCACTTTGCCACCTCACTGTTTATGAATGTTGAATAGGATTGATCCTAGGACTGATGCTTGGAGAACACCACTAGTTACCTCTCTCCATTCTGAAAATTTATCATTTATTCCTACCCTTTGTTTCCTGTCTTTTAACCAGTTCTCAGTCTATTAAAGGATCTTCCCTCTTATCCCATGACAGCCTAATTTACACAAGAGCCTTTGGTGAGGGACCTTGTCAAAGGCTTTCTGGAAATCTAAGTATACTATATCCACTGGATCCCCCTTGTCCACATGTTTATTGACCCCTTCAAAGAACTCTAATAGATTAGTAAGACATGATTTCTCTTTACAGAAACCATGTTGACTTTTGCCCAACAAATTATGTTCTTCTACATGTCTGACAATTTTATTCTTTACTATGGTTTCAACTAATTTGCCTGGTACTGACATTAGACTTACTGGTCTGTAATTGCCAGGGTCGCCTCTAGAGCCCTTCTTAAATATTGGCGTCATGGTAGCTATCTTCCAGTCCTTGGGTGCAGAAGCTGATTTAAAGGATAGGTTACACAAACCACAGTTAATAGTTCCGCAATTTCCCATTTACATTCTTTCAGAAGCCTTGGCTGAATGCCATCTGGCCCCGGTGACTTGTTACTGTTAAGTTTATCAATTAGTTCCAAAACCTACTTAACCACTTTCTTACAGAATTTTTTTCTTGAGGAACAGGGGAGCCACCACTCCTACCTGGGCTCACAAGTTCAGAGCAAGCATTCTTAGAGTTCTAAAGAAAAACGTACACACTGCCTTACAGTGTGGGATATAGACATGACAGGTTGCATTCAGTAACCTACAAGCATTTTATAGTCGGAGCATCCTTACAGGTCTAGACCCTATCTTGAACAGTAGTAACATAAGGGTGAGCTGCTCAACTGATGCCTACAGCCTTGGCACCTGGTCTACTAGCCGCACAATGTTATCTGCAGAAAGTGAAATCTGGCAAAACCATCTCAGTCCCAAAATTGACTGGCCACGTTGTAAATCTATAACTGTCGTATGCTCCTAGAAGCCCTCTAACTAGAATGGGCCTGCTGACCCCCACTTCGACATGCTTCCCTTCAGCACCCTTAGATCACTCTCCTAGAAAAGAAATGCGTCTCTCTGAGAGTTTGTCAGCAGCTATTGTTGGGCAATGAAAGAATAGTCATGGAGGGTTTCCAGTGTTCAGCTGCGACGGGAACTTTCTGTAACCATACCTTCTCTTCTCTTGCTTTTCAGATGCCGAACTTCTTATTCCTCCAAAACTCAATAAAAACATGCAGTGGAAACTGACTCTTTTACAATAACTTGAGCCCAAGAAATCCTGCTGGACTCTGGACTGTAGTTTATTGTAAGCTCGTTACTTGCCTTTCCTTTTGAAACCTCTGCTCTTACATTCTCTCTCAAACAAACTGTAGATGTGTCATTGCCAGCCCTGGAGAACGAGAGACAGTCCCCCAAAAGAAGCCCGAGCATCTACCAAGTCTAGTCGTCTTGCCTTTTGCAGCTCTGGGGTACTGCTGCTAAAGCAGCTCCCCAACCAGCACGTTGTGCAGCGATACATCACTGCTCCTGCGACTGAGACGTTTTGGTCATTTTAAGCAGCATTTTTACAATTTGGATCCTGTATCCCTAATAATCCAGTTGATGAATTTTGGAAAAAACCTTCAAGCAGAGGTCCAGCCTCCGTGGTGCACTCAGCCTTGTTTTACTGTGTAAAGTTGGATGTCTGTTACGAGACATTAGCCAAATTGTCTTGTTGCTCCAGAGTCAACCTTGCATCACTCCATTGACTTCAGTAATTATGGTCTGTAAGGCAACTAGGACCTCAGCTGGTGCATCTCTGCCATCTTACACCAGTAGCAAATCTTTACACTCTTATACACTAGAGCAGTTCATGGCACCTTGTGCTTTGTCAGAGTCGTCATTGTACAAAACCTCGCCTCGTCCCAAAATGCAGTGTAATAAAGATGATATTGCTAAAGCAGTGTCTCCAAACTGCCCTGAGTCTGTCTGGAGTAGCGTTGTTTTGCATGGGTGCTTCAAATCAGACTGTCCATGAATGCCTGGATACAGGAACGGCCTTGCATACAGCTGAGGTCTCTGAATGTTCTCCCCTGCCATCCTGGGAAAAGTGCTGGCACATGTAACCAATCTCCAGGTACAAGTGATGTGCAAAGAGTGGGAGGAACTTACCATTTTCATCAGGGTGATAGACTAAATCTACAGCCAGTAAATCTCTCTCACTTCACACACTTGGCTAGCAGAATTCCACTAGGGTGCCAGATAGTGTAATTGCATGCCGGTTATGAAAGCTTTATGGATCACTAGGCCAGGGGCTTAGTGAAACTCCACAGGGAAGGGTTGCCACAGCTCTTCCAGGATCTAAAAATGGGAAGGGGAGGGTAATTATGGTGACTTGCTCAAACTGTAAACACCCTTAGGGTGGCTTGCACCTACTGAGTTTTCCTGAGACTGACACAGGGCCTTCTCTGATGCAGCAAATGGATAAGACCACCTGTCCCAGAGGGTTCACCACCCTCTCCAGAAGGGTTGGAAAGACTTCAGTGTCCTAGGGCCGTATAGAGTGTGTTTAAATCCAGCTGCTGTCAATTATTTTTCAGGTATAATTGCTTTACCTTAATCTAATGTGCTTGCTTTGAAGGTGTGGTGTGGTAATGTGTAACTGCTGGCTATATGCAAGCAGGAAGGCTTGCTGAGACTATCACAATGTAAGGCATAGCTGTGCAGCCCAGTCAGAAGGGAGTGGAACAAAGGTCCCAGCCCAGAATCAGGTGAAGACTGGAAACTTGGGAGTAGACCATGGAGCTACATGTGCATTTACCCTGAAAGCTCTCATCTATCAGTCTGGACCTATTTTGGGTCCTATAGGTAACCCATCAGCTAGAAAAATGCCATTGTGACCATAGCTGGTGGGCAGCAGCAGATTCACTGTAGAGGGGAATTGGTGCTGTTTTTTCTGCAGTGGTTTTCAATTTTTTTTTCATTTGCAGATCTTTACAAAATTTCACGTGGCGGTAGGAATCCTTTGGAAATCTTAAACAATCTGGATCATAGCCTGAAAACCACTGCAACAGACAATGGGTCTGTGCTCTGTCCCTTTTACACTGGTAAATCCTCTTAATCAAATAAGAATTTTCACTATAGCCTATGAAATAGATGAGCTAAAACCTGTTAATGTGCAAACAACATGCTATGAGCGTTTAATGCAGCCACAGCAGAGCACAGATTCACATTTACATTCTAGCAGCTCGGTTTGTCACCAGGAGCTGAGAGAGAAACAGAGGTTCTTAAGCAGCTACAGTCCCTTTGGGGTGGCAGTGTGGATTCCAAGCCCAGTCGTGTCCATTTGGTACTCAGAAACATTTCCTGTAGATGAAGAAAGGGCCCTGTTCTTCATATTCTCTTCTGTAAACCCAGAGCTGCTGAAAGGCCTTGAGTGATGCCAAAATGGACCCTCCAGTCCACACAGAAGACCGTCTGTCTTGGGATGCTGCTGCGATGGGGTTATCATTGGGGCACATCTTGGTCAGTTCTCGCTGGAAGCGGTCAGGGAAGCCCATCAACATGGTACAACCTCCGCACAGTAAGATATTGCCCATCAGCTTCTTCTTGAGATCAACATCACATTTACTGAGGCAGGTCATTGTCAGAAGTGGAAGCGCTGGCTGCTGTGATCCTATCACGGATGGTTTGAAGAGCATTTCAGAACACAGGAATCTCTCTTTGCCAATGGTAATTAAGTGACCATCTGGAAGTTCATAATCAACCTGCTGTTTCCGGAGAGGCAAACTTGTGTCGTGCTGAAGGTCCAGAGATGTATAGCAACACTTTTCCTTGATGTCTTCTACCACACTTAGTTGTTCCTCAGTAAATGTGTTCCCAGCCTCATTTAATAACTTCATGAGGTAATGGGTGAGGTCTGATCCAGCATAGTCCACTCTTCCCGTAATGCTAGGCATAGTATAACCTTCATAGATAGGGACTACATATGAAACACCATGGCCACTTTCTACCACGAGCGCGGAAGTCTTTCCGTATGAATACATAGATAGTCTGGACTGGTAGGCAATATGCATGGCAGGAGTGCAGAATGTTTCAAACAGCATCTCTGCGTATTTCTCCCTGTTGGTGGTAGGACTCAGTGGAGGATCTGATACCAGGACAGCATGCTCCTCTGGCTGAATCCTCATCTCTTTGTGGAAAATGTATTCCCAAATGTCTTGGACACAGTCCCAGTCGACCACTATGCCGTGTCTCAAAGGGTTGACCAGTTTTAGGGGTATTGTCACATCCTGAAGTTCTTTTCCAACAAAGGTTTCTTTGCGATTGTCCCCAGTTTTAGCCGTCTCCTGGAAATGCTTGCCCACTGTAGATGAAATAACATGGGAAGGACGAGGCTCTCCAGCGAATCCGCACTTACAGTAACCTGTGCCAATGTCTATGATCACTGCTCTAGTCTCCTTCACAACCTTGGGGCTTCCCTTAATTGATGAAATGCTAGCCTCTTTAGGCATTTTGTTGGCCCTAACTAGTACTGCCCTTTTTGCAGGACCTTGCTGGATTGTTGCTTCCACCATCGAGCTGGCACTTCTGTTGAGTGACATTTCTTTTCCTTTCGGTAAAGATGTTGATTCCCTTTGACTGCACTGGCAGAAGCCATGGCAAGCCAAGAAATACCAGGGGTAATTTTGGAACTTTCAGGCCACTGACATCACTGATTATGACATCAGCTGTGTACTGCCCTTTTGGGCTACAGCTTAGCTTTAGTGTTTCACTAACCAATATTCTCAATATGCATGGCTTTGTTCAATATTAAACACTTTTCCAGCCCCCAAATTTTCTTTGTGGTAATTTTTAAAAAACAAACAACAGCCCATGTGTTGCTAGAAGCTGTCACAAAACCATGCACTGATGGGACATTGCAATGAGCTGAAATACAGGAACCCAACCTTGTGGGGTATAATCCTTTGTAAACTTGTCACCCCCTTCCACAAACAGCACTTGTTACCTGCTAATTTGTCACTAGAAATACAAGGCCATACCAGACAACGTTAATGAGTTTTGGGTGGGGCCAACATTGCAAACCACCCTGAGGAAGTTGTGTCCTGCAGCCGAGTACCATTGTCCTCCACAGTAACATGAAACCTACTTTCAGCAAGAGCCAGTGTTGGTTTCTACCCAGACAGCAGGTACACAGCCCATACTTCCCCTCAGACTAAGGAAGATGGGGTTCTCTTCAGAGTCTGTTAGTGCAGTGCTTGGCTAGAGCAGTCCTTGTGGAGATGTGCAAGGATATTCTGTGCCTTGAGCTGGCTGATTCCTCTGCAGCATTCACAAGAAGCTGAAAAACTGTATCTTAGCTAGTGTGATTTTCAGCAGTCTTTGTAACTAGTGAAGCAACATAACCAAAGCCAACAACATCCGCGAGTAGCTGAAGACTGGAGTGCTTTGTGCTTGCAGCTGCTGTGGATGAAAAGCGTTCATTATTAATGTTCGAATTAGCGTGTCCTGCCATGAGCAATGGCTGTGTCCCTGACTTACTGCTGTAGTGAGCTTTCTCTCAACAGGGCCTAGAGGCATTGCTGTCCCCAGTGTAACACCACATCTGAACATCATCCAAGTAGTTGAGAGAGGGGAAAATCTCTTTAAATATGAAACTGGCTGCACTAGCACTCCATTTTAGCACTGTGTGTTATCCCCATAGTGTTGAGGTACCAAAGAATGAGGACAGGAGAGCCCCAGAGAAGATGAGTCTTTTTCCACAGCATTGAGTGCAATCCAGCAACCAACCCTGGGCCGGGAAGCACACACCACGATATGTGAACTCTAATAAAATATTCTCATTCTGGATTTCATTTTTATGCTTGATAAGCACTTCAAATAAGAATCCATCGGTAAACAAGTAGGAAGCTCCCCTTTTCCACAAATACACTGCTCTAATGACATCTAGTTAATGACCACCTTCTCATGACACTACTAGCATTATAAGAGTATTTAATTAATATACAAGAGTATGACTTCATGTCATCTACTCAAAGGCTCTATCAAAATTAAATGAGGGAAGCAAATAGCTGCAAGGAACAGGATTAGTCCCAGGCCTATGCCAATAACTGCACAGGAAGGGCAGGGTGAGGACATGTACTTAGTCTTCAAAGGCTGAGCCCAAGGGCATGAAGAAGGTTCACATACTAGTTGCAGACCTAGGTGCACGGTACTGTAAGCGTGAATTTGCTATAGAAGTAAGGCTCACCCATTAGATTTCATCTACAGAAAGTGTTTTCAGGAAACAGAATTGGGGATTCCCTCCCCCAAAAAACAGGCTCGGAGAAGATCTTTGGGATGCTAGAATACCACTAAACTTAGCCCATTCATAGAGCACTGAGACGTGGCATAGTGGGAGACTGGAATTGGATGTAGAAGAGGTTTTTTTCAGACAACTAACAAGCTTTGAGATCACAGACCCTGGTTCTTATCGGGGACTGTAATCATCCTGACATCTGCTGGGAGACCAGCACAGCAGTACACAGGCAATCCAAGAAGCTTTTGGAGAATGTTGGGGATAACTTCCTGGTACAAGTGCTAAAGGAACCAACCAGGGGCCATGCGCAGCTTGACCTGCTGCTCACAAACAGGGAGGAACTAGTAGGGGAAGTAGAGGTGGGTGACAACCTGGGAAGCAGTGGTCATGAGAGAGTCAAGTTCAGCATCCTGACAAAAGGAAGAAAGGAGAGTAGCAAAATATGCACCCTGGACTTCAGAAGAGCAGACTTTGACTCCCTCAGAGACCTGATGGGCAGGATCCCCTGGGATGCTAACATGAAGAGGAAAGGAGTCAAGGAGAATATTTTAAAGAAGGCTTATTGAAGGCACAGGAACAAACCATCCTGATGCTCAATAAGAAAAGCAAATGTGGTAGGCGACCAGCTTGGCTTAACAGTGAAATCTCTGGCAATCTTAAACACTAAAAGGAAGCTTACAAGAAGTGGAAACTTGGACAGATGACTAGGGAGGAGTATAAATACATTGTTCAAGATGCAGGGGTATAATCAGGAAGGCGAAAGCACAATTGGAATTGCAGCTAGCAAAAGATGTGAAGGGTAACAAGAAAGGTTTCTACAGGCATGTTAGCAATAAGAGGGTGATCAGAGAGGGTGTGGGGCCCTTACTGGATGAGGGAGGTAACCTAGTGATAGATGATGTGGGAAAAGCTGAAGTACTAAATGCTTTCTTTGCCTCTGTCTTCAGCTCCCAGACTCCTGCACTAGGCAACGCAGTATGGGAAGGAAGTGGGCAGCCCTTGGTGGAGAAAGAACAGGTTAAAAACTATTTAGAAAAATTGGACATACACAGATCCATGGGGCCAGAACTAACGCATCTGAAGGTGCTGAGGGACTTGGCTGATGTTGCAGAGCCATTGGCCATTATCTTTGAAAACTTGTGGTGATCAGGGAAGGGAAAAAGGCAAATGCAGTGCCCATCTTTAAAAAAGGGAAGGACACCAGGGAACTACAGACAAGTCAGCCTTACCTCAGTTCCCAGAAAAATCATGGAGACGGTCCTCAAGGAATCCATCTTGACGCACTTGGAAGAGAGGAAAGTGATCAGGAATAGTCAACATGGATTCACTAAGGTCAAATCATGCCTGGCCAACCTGATTGCCTTCTACAACAAGGTAACTGGCTCTGAGGTTATGGGGAAGGTGATGGCTGTGATATATCTTGACTTTAGCAAGGCTTTTGATACGGTCTCCCACAGTATTATTGCCAGCAAGTTAAGGCAGGATTGGATAAATGGATTGTAAGGTGGATGCACTGTCAGGCTCAACTGGTAGTGATCAGCAGCTCAATGTCTGGCTGGTGGTTGGTATCAAGTGGAGTGCCCCAAGAGTTTGGTACATGGGCTGGTTTTGTTCAACATCTTTATTAATGACCTGGATGAGGGGATGGATTGCACCCTCAGCAAGTTCACAGATGACACTAAGCTAGGGGGAGAAGTAGATGTGCTGGAGGGCAAGGAGAGGATCCAGAGTGACCTAGACAGATTAGTAGATTGGGCCAAAAGAAATCTGATGAGGTTCAACAAAGACAAGTGCAGAGTCCTGCACTTGGGATGGAAGAATCCCAAGCATTGTTACAGGCTGGGGACCAACTGGCTAAGTAGCAGTTCTGCAGAAAAGGACCTGGGGATTGCAGTGGATGAGAAGCTGGAGATGAGTCAACAGTGTGTCCTTGTAGCCAAGAAGGCTAATGGCATATTAAGTTACATTAGGGGGAGCATTGCCAGCAGAACTAGGGGAGTGATTATTCCCTTTATTCAGCTCTGGTGAGGCCACATCTGGAGTATTGCATCCAATTCTGGGCCCCCCATTACAGAAAGGATGTGGAGGCATTGGAGGAAGTCCAGTGGAGGGCAACCAAAATTATTAAGGGCCTGGAGCACTTGATTTATGAGGAGAGACTGAGGGATTTGGGCTTATTTAGTCTGTTGAAGAATGAGGGGGGGTTTTATAGCAGCCTTTAACTACCTGAAGGGGGATTCCAAAGAGGATGGAGAGAGGCTCTTCTCAGTGGTTGAAGATGATAAAATGAGGAGCAATGGTCTCAAATTACAGTGGGGGAGGTCAAGGTTGGATATTAAGAAAAACTATTTCACTAGGAGGGTGGTAAAGCACTGGGCTTGGTTCCCTAGGGAGGGGGTGGAATCTCCGTCCTTACAGGTTTTTAAATCCTGGCTTGACAAAGCCCTGGCTGGGCTGATTTAGTTGGGATTGGTCCTGACTTGGGCAGGGGGCGGGACTCAATAACCTCCTGAGGTCTCTTCCAGCCCTAGGATTCTATGAATACATCTTGTACAGGGAAATCGGTATCCATCTTGAAGCATCCGCTGCCCTGGCAGCAGAACATAATGGCAATGCTGATTCAGACCAAAGCTGCATGTAGCCCAGTATCCTGTCTTCTGACAGTGGCTAATGGGAGGTGCCCGCAACGAAGGAACAGAACAGGGAATTATCAAGTGGTTCCTGTTGCCTATTCTCAGCCTGTAGCAAACAGGCTGGGGACAGCCTCCCTACCCCACTTGGCTAAAAGTAGAGACATTAATGGGTAACTGTCAATGCAGGGGAGGGAGGGCATGAATTTTGGCAGTGCTCGTAGGCCATCCCTCCAAAGGCAGCGCCTCAGGAGGAAAGGGGCTGTTTCTTCTAGGTCAGCGGTTCCCAACCTTTTCCAGATGGGGACCTATTTTGCCAATTCAGGAAGACTTGGTGCCCCAAGGCAATTCAAAAACAGGGGGAGGGCAGAGCCACCTAGGGCAACACTTGGCACCCTTTTTAAAATGTAATGGTGTCCCATATTTGGGTCCTGCCCCGCAGGTTGGGAAACCCTGTTGTAGGTGCTGCCTGTCGCTGTTGAGGATGGGTGACCTTGTGCACTCTCCCCACCCCCAGGCCAATGAGGGTCTGGGGGCCAAGGACCGTGTGAGGTCTCTTGTTCCCGGCCCTGCCAGGGGTGTGCTGTGCCGAGGGGGGCCACCAGCTGTTCTGAACAGCCCCTGGTTCCCTCTAGGTGCCCTGAGCCCCTAGTGCTCCCTCCTTCCCCGCTCTCCCCTGCCTCCAGCCAGCTGAGCAGCAGGGCAGCCGCAGGCCCTGGGAGGCCGGGTCTGGCCCTCGCACCCCATCTGGCCCGCCCTTGCGGAGGCTGGCGGCTGCTCTCACAAACAGGGGGGTCTTTTCAAGCACAGAGAGGGCCAGGAGCGGGGCGTTAGCAAAGACGATGCAACGCGCTTGGCCGGGCTCATTCTGCCGCTCAGCCCTGCCCAGGCTTGCTGGGCTGAGCAGTCTGCCGGGGGGCCCCCCCTCCCGGCGGGGCCCCACCGGCCCGGGGGAAGGGGGGGCCCGGGGGGGTTTTCCCCCCCCCGGCCCCGGGGAAAGGGGGTGGGTACCCCTCCCGGCGGGGCCACCCGGGGGGACCCCGGGGGGGGGGTCCCCCCTGGCGGGGCCCCCGGGGGAGAGGGTGCCCGGGCCCCCCCCCCCGGCGGGGAGCCGGGGGTAGGCGGGGGCCCCCCTGGGGGCCCACCCCCAGGGGGGAGACGGGGGTGAGGTCCCCCGGGCACCCCAGGGGGGCCCCGGGCCGGGGTAACCCCCGGGCCCCCCGGGAAAATCCCGGGCCCCCCCCGGGGCCAGGGGGAAGGGGTGGGCCCGGGGGGCACCCCAAAGGGGGGGGGCCCCCCCCGGGGGGAACGGGGCCCGGGGTACCCCTCCCCGGGGGGGCACGGGGGGACGGGCCCGGGTACCCCTCCCGGGGGGCCCCCCCGGCCAACGGGGGGGGCCCCGGGCACCCCCCGGCGGGGAGAAGGGGGTGTTGGCGGGCCCCCTGCGGGGCCACCCGGGGGGGGCCCGGGGTTCCCCCCCCGGGGCCCCCACCCGGGGGGAGGGGGGTTTCCCCTCGCCCCCACCCGGGGGGCCCCACCCCCGGGGGGGGGGGCCCTTTGGCCCCCCATCCCCGGGGGGGGCCCCCAGGGGGGCCGGGTTTGGGGACCCCCGGGGGGGCCCCCTTTGGCGGGGGGCCACCCATTTGGCGGGCCCGGGTACCCCTCCCGGCCCCCCCCGGGCGGGGGGAAAAGCGGGGGGCCCCCCCCCTCCCGGGGGGCCCCACCCGGGGGAGGGGGGTGGCGGGCCCCCCCCTCCCGGCGGGGCCACGCACAGGGGGTAGTAGCGGTGCCTGGTCACCCCATCCCGGCGGGGCCACGCCGGGGGGTAGCGGTGCCCTGGCCCCCCACCCCCCCGCCGGGGGGAAGGGGTTGGGTCCCCCCCGGGGGGCCACCCGGGGGGGCCCCGGGGGGTACCCCTCCCGGGGGGCCCCCCGGGGGGCGGGCCCGGGTAACCCCCGGGGGGCCCGCCAAGGGGGGGGGCCCGGGAACCCCCCCGGGGCCACCAAGGGGGGGGGCCCCCGGGCCCCCCCGGGGGGCCCCCGGGGGGAAGGGGCCGGGGTCCCCCCCGGGGGGCCACCCCCGGGGGGCGGGCCCGGGGTCCCCCCCGGGGGGCCCCCGGGGGGGCGGGTGGGAACCCCCCGGGGGGCCCCCCCGGGGGGAACGGGCCCGGGCCCCTCCCCGGGGGGCCCCCCCGGGGGGCGGGGGGAACCCCCCCGGCGGGGCCCCCCCGGGGGGAAGGGGGGGCCCCCCCGGGGGGCCCCCGGGGGGGAAGGGGTTGGGCCCCCCCCCGGCGGGGCCCCCCCCGGGGGGAGAGGGTGCCCCCTTCCCCCCCCGGCGGGGCCACGCCAGGGGGTAGTAGCGGTGCCCTGGGTACCCCATCCCGGGGGGCCCCACAGGGGTAGTAGCGGTTCCTGGGTCACCCCATCCCCGGGGGCCAAGGGGCCCGGGGGGATACTCCCGGGCCCCCCCCCGGGGAAAGGGGGTGTCGGTGCCCCCACCCCCCGGCGGGGCCACCGGCAACCGGGGGGGGCTGCCCCCCACCCCCCCGGCGGGGCCAGGGGGGTAGGCTGCCCTCCCCCCCCCGGCGGGGCCACCAAAGGGGGTAGGGGTGCCCTTCACCCCCCCGGCGGGGCCAGGGAAGGGGGGTTGCGGTCCCCTGGGCCCCCACCCGGGGGAACGGGGGAGTACCCTCCCGGCGCCCCCCCCGGGGGGGAGACGGGGGTGTACTCCCCGGGCCCCACCCCGGGGAAAGGGGGTGGCGGGTCCCCCCCCCCCCGGCGGGGAGAAGGGGGTGGCGGGCCCCCACCCCCCGGCGGGGCCACCCGGGGGGGCTGCCCTTCCCCCCCCGGCGGGGCCAGGGAACGGGGGGCTGCCCCCACCCCCCCGGCGGGCCAGGGAAGGGGGTGGCGGGCCCCCACCCCATCCCGGCGGGGCCACGCACAGGGGGTAGTAGCGGTGCCTGGCGTCACCCCATCCCGGCGGGGCCACGCCAGGGGGGGGGGGTGGGTCCCCCCCCCGGGGCCCGCCGGGGGGGGGGCCCTGGCTCCCCCCCCCGGGGCCCCGGGGGGAGAAGGGGTGGGTTGGGGCCCCCCCGGGGGGCCCCCCCGGGGGGGCGGGGGGGACCCCCCGGGGGGCCCCCGGGGGGAACGGGCCCGGGTACCCCTCCCCGGGGGGCCACCACGGGGGAGACGGGTAGTACCCCTCCCGGCGGGGCCACCGGCGGGGGAACGGGCCCGGGTACCCCTCCCGGGGGGCCCCCGGGGGGAGACGGGTAGTACCCCTCCCGGCGGGCCCCCCCGGGGGGAAGGGGGGGCCCCCCCCGGGGGGCCCCCGGGGGGAGGGGGGGCCCCCCCCGGGGGGCCACCCGGGGGGCCCCGGGACCCCCCCGGGGCCCCACCGGGGGGGGGCCCGGGTCCCCTCCCCGGGGGGCCACCCGGGGGGGGGGCCCGGGTCCCCTCCCGGGGGGCCCCCGGGGGGAAGGGGCCCGGGGTTCCCCTCCCCGGGGGGCCACCCCCCGGGGGAACGGGCCCGGCGACCCCTTCCCGGCGGGGCCCCCCCCGGGGGGGGGGCCGGGTTTTCCCGGGGGGCCCCCCCGGGGGGGCGGTTCCGGGACCCCTCCCGGCGGGGCCCCCCCGGGGGGGGTGCCTGGGACCCCATTGGGGGGCCCCGGGGGTATCGGGCCGGGCCCCCCCCCGGGGGGCCGGATTTAGAGGGTGTTGGAAATCCCCCCACCCCCTGACCCCCCCCTGGGGGGGGGCCAGTTTTCGGGCCGGGCCCCCCCCGGGGGGGAAACCCACGGGGTGGGCGGGCCGGGGGCCCCCCGGGGGGGCCGGGGAGGAAGGATGGGGGGGGCCCCCAGGGAGTGGACCCGGCCGGGCCAAAGGGGGGCCCCGGGTTTACCTGGGTTTGACCCCCCCCAACCCCGCCCCTGGGTCCCCGGGGCCCCAAGGCAGGTGACCAAAGGTCCAATGCGGAACCAAGGGTTGACTTTGAATCAAAGCTGGGGAGCCTCCCCCGGGGCTCCGGCCTGGGCATGGGGCCTTGTAACCGGATCCACCCAGGGGCCCCCTTTTCCCCGCCCCCTCGGTTTTCCACGGGAAACCCCCGCTGTGCATGGCCTTTCCAAGGGGCCCTCCCTGGGGCCCCCTGGGGTTTTGGGTGGGCCAGTCCGTCCGGCAGTGGGCCCCGGGGGGGCTGGGGGCCCCGGTGACTCCCCGTCCCGGGTTGCCCTACAAACCCGGGCCCGGAGGGGGCCCAAGCCCCTCCCGAACCCCATGGGGCTGCCCCGTGGGCTTTCCCGGCCCAGGCTCGGGCCGGGGCCGGGGGTTGAAGGGGGGGGGCTCCCCCCCGGGGAATGCCCCCCTCCGTTCCTTGGGGGGCCTCCCTGGGGGCCCGGCGGGGGCCGGGCCGGGGAAAAGGGCGCGTGGGGGGCCCCCCCCCAACCCCCCGGGGGCCCCCGGGGGGCCCCCCACCCCGGGGCCCCGGTGCCCGGCCCCCCTGGGGGGGCCGGGGTGTACGGTGCCGGCCTAATGGCGGGGCACCGGCCAGGGGGAGTCGGTGCCTGGGTCACCCCATCCCGGCGGGGCCACCGGCACAGGGGTAGTAGCGGTGTCCTGGTACCCCATCCCGGCGGGGCCACGCCAGGGGGTAGTAGCGGTGCCCTGGGTCACCCCATCCCGGCGGGGCCACGCACAGGGGGTAGTAGCGGTGCCTGGGTCACCCCATCCCGGCGGGGCCACCGGCACACGGGGTAGTAGCGGTGCCCTGGGTACCCCATCCCGGCGGGGCCACGCACAGGGGGTAGTAGCGGTGCCTGGGTCACCCCATCCCGGCGGGGCCACCCCACACGGGGTAGTAGCGGTGCCCTGGGTCACCCCATCCCGGCGGGGCCACCGCACAGGGGGTAGTAGCGGTGCCCTGGGTCACCCCATCCCGGCGGGGCCACGCCAGGGGGTAGTAGCGGTGCCCTGGGTCACCCCATCCCGGCGGGGCCCGCCAGGGGGTAGTAGCGGTGCCCTGGCGTCACCCCATCCCGGCGGGGCCACGCCAGGGGGTAGTAGCGGTGCCCTGGGTCACCCCATCCCGGCGGGGCCACGCGCAGGGGGTAGTAGCGGTGCCCTGGCGTCACCCCATCCCGGCGGGGCCACGCCAGGGGGTAGTAGCGGTGCCCTGGCGTCACCCCATCCCGGCGGGGCCACCGCAGGGGGTAGTAGCGGTGCCCTGGGTCACCCCATCCCGGCGGGGCCACGCCAGGGGGTAGTAGCGGTGCCCGGCGTCACCCCATCCCGGCGGGGCCACGCCAGGGGGTAGTAGCGGTGCCCTGGGTCACCCCATCCCGGCGGGGCCACGCGCAGGGGGTAGTAGCGGTGCCCTGGCGTCACCCCATCCCGGCGGGGCCACGCGCAGGGGGTAGTAGCGGTGCCCTGGCGTCACCCCATCCCGGCGGGGCCACGCGCAGGGGGTAGTAGCGGTGCCCTGGCGTCACCCCATCCCGGCGGGGCCACCGGCAGGGGGTAGTAGCGGTGCCCTGGCGTCACCCCATCCCGGGGGGCCACGCACAGGGGGTAGTAGCGGTGCCCTGGGTCACCCCATCCCGGGGGGCCACCGGCAGGGGGTAGTAGCGGTGCCCTGGGTCACCCCATCCCGGCGGGGCCACGCGCAGGGGTAGTAGCGGTGCCCTGGGTCACCCCATCCGGCGGGGCCACGCGCAGGGGGTAGTAGCGGTGCCTGGGTCACCCCATCCCGGCGGGGCCACGCGCAGGGGGTAGTAGCGGTGCCTGGTACCCCATCCCGGCGGGGCCACCGCCAGGGGTAGTAGCGGTGCCTGGCCTCACCCCATCCCGGCGGGGCCACCGGCACAGGGGGGTAGTAGCGGTGCCTGGTCACCCCATCCCGGCGGGGCCACGCCAGGGGGTAGTAGCGGTGCCCTGGGTCACCCCATCCCGGCGGGGCCACGCACAGGGGGTAGTAGCGGTGCCTGGGTCACCCCATCCCGGCGGGGCCACCGCACAGGGGGTAGTAGCGGTGCCCTGGGTCACCCCATCCCGGCGGGGCCACGCACAGGGGGTAGTAGCGGTGTCCTGGAGTCACCCCATCCCGGCGGGGCCACGCACAGGGGGTAGTAGCGGTGCCCTGGAGTCACCCCATCCCGGCGGGGCCACCGGCACAGGGGGTAGTAGCGGTGCCCTGGCGTCACCCCATCCCGGCGGGGCCACGCACAGGGGGTAGTAGCGGTGTCCTGGGATCACCCCATCCCGGCGGGGCCACCGGCACGCGGGGTAGTAGCGGTGCCCTGGCGTCACCCCATCCCGGCGGGGCCACGCGCAGGGGGTAGTAGCGGTGCCCTGGAGTCACCCCATCCCGGCGGGGCCACGCGCAGGGGGTAGTAGCGGTGCCCTGGCGTCACCCCATCCCGGCGGGGCCACGCGCAGGGGGTAGTAGCGGTGCCCTGGCGTCACCCCATCCCGGCGGGGCCACGCGCAGGGGGTAGTAGCGGTGCCCTGGCGTCACCCCATCGCGGCGGGGCCACGCGCAGGGGGTAGTAGCGGTGTCCTGGCGTCACCCCATCCCGGCGGGGCCACGCGCAGGGGGTAGTAGCGGTGTCCTGGCCTCACCCCATCCCGGCGGGGCCACCGGCACACGGGGTAGTAGCGGTGTCCTGGCCTCACCCCATCCCGGCGGGGCCACGCGCAGGGGGTAGTAGCGGTGCCCTGGAGTCACCCCATCCCGGCGGGGCCACGCACAGGGGGTAGTAGCGGTGTCCTGGAGTCACCCCATCCCGGCGGGGCCCGGCCAGGGGGGTAGTAGCGGTGCCCTGGAGTCACCCCATCCCGGCGGGGCCACGCACAGGGGGTAGTAGCGGTGCCCTGGAGTCACCCCATCCCGGCGGGGCCACGCGCAGGGGGTAGTAGCGGTGCCCTGGGATTACCCCATCCCGGCGGGGCCACGCGCAGGGGGTAGTAGCGGTGCCCTGGCGTCACCCCATCCCGGCGGGGCCACGCACAGGGGGTAGTAGCGGTGCCCTGGGTCACCCCATCCCGGCGGGGCCACGCAAGGGGAGTAGCGGTGCCCTGGGTCACCCCATCCCGGCGGGGCCACGCACAGTGGGTAGTAGCGGTGCCCTGGCGTCACCCCATCCCGGCGGGGCCACGCACAGGGGGTAGTAGCGGTGCCCTGGAGTCACCCCATCCCGGCGGGGCCACGCACAGGGGGTAGTAGCGGTGCCCTGGGATCACCCCATCCCGGCGGGGGGCCCCGGCAGGGGGTAGTAGCGGTGCCTGGGTCACCCCATCCCGGCGGGGCCACGCACAGGGGGTAGTAGCGGTGCCCTGGAGTCACCCCATCCCGGCGGGGCCACCGGCACACGGGGTAGTAGCGGTGCCCTGGCGTCACCCCATCCCGGCGGGGCCACGCACAGGGGGTAGTAGCGGTGCCCTGGAGTCACCCCATCCCGGCGGGGCCACGCACAGGGGGTAGTAGCGGTGCCCTGGAGTCACCCCATCCCGGCGGGGCCACGGCACACGGGGTAGTAGCGGTGCCTGGGTCACCCCATCCCGGCGGGGCCACGCACAGGGGGTAGTAGCGGTGCCCTGGGTCACCCCATCCCGGCGGGGCCACCGCCAGGGGGTAGTAGCGGTGCCCTGGGTCACCCCATCCCGGCGGGGCCACCGCACAGGGGGGTAGTAGCGGTGCCCTGGAGTCACCCCATCCCGGCGGGGCCACGCGCAGGGGGTAGTAGCGGTGCCCTGGAGTCACCCCATCCCGGCGGGGCCACGCGCAGGGGGTAGTAGCGGTGCCCTGGAGTCACCCCATCCCGGCGGGGCCACGCGCAGGGGGTAGTAGCGGTGTCCTGGGATTACCCCATCCCGGCGGGGCCACGCACAGGGGGTAGTAGCGGTGCCCTGGAGTCACCCCATCCCGGCGGGGCCACGCACAGGGGGTAGTAGCGGTGCCCTGGAGTCACCCCATCCCGGCGGGGCCACCGGCACACGGGGTAGTAGCGGTGCCCTGGAGTCACCCCATCCCGGCGGGGCCACGCGCAGGGGGTAGTAGCGGTGCCCTGGAGTCACCCCATCCCGGCGGGGCCACGCGCAGGGGGTAGTAGCGGTGTCCTGGGATTACCCCATCCCGGCGGGGCCACGCACAGGGGGTAGTAGCGGTGCCCTGGCGTCACCCCATCCCGGCGGGGCCACGCACAGGGGGTAGTAGCGGTGCCCTGGAGTCACCCCATCCCGGCGGGGCCACCGGCACACGGGGTAGTAGCGGTGCCCTGGCGTCACCCCATCCCGGCGGGGCCACGCGCAGGGGGTAGTAGCGGTGCCCTGGCGTCACCCCATCCCGGCGGGGCCACGCGCAGGGGGTAGTAGCGGTGCCCTGGGTACCCCATCCCGGCGGGGCCACGCCAGGGGGTAGTAGCGGTGCCCTGGGTCACCCCATCCCGGCGGGGCCACGCCAGGGGGTAGTAGCGGTGCCCTGGGTCACCCCATCCCGGCGGGGCCACGCCAGGGGGTAGTAGCGGTGCCCTGGGTACCCCATCCCGGCGGGGCCACGCCAGGGGGTAGTAGCGGTGCCCTGGGTCACCCCATCCCGGCGGGGCCACGCCAGGGGGTAGTAGCGGTGCCCTGGCGTCCCCCATCCCGGCGGGGCCACGCCAGGGGGTAGTAGCGGTGCCCTGGCGTCACCCCATCCCGGCGGGGCCACGCCAGGGGGTAGTAGCGGTGCCCTGGCTCACCCCATCCCGGCGGGGCCACGCCAGGGGGTAGTAGGGTGCCCTGGCGTCACCCCATCCCGGCGGGGCCACGCCAGGGGGTAGTAGCGGTGCCCTGGGTCACCCCATCCCGGCGGGGCCACGCCAGGGGGTAGTAGCGGTGCCCTGGCGTCACCCCATCCCGGCGGGCCACGCCAGGGGGTAGTAGCGGTGCCCTGGCGTCACCCCATCCCGGCGGGGCCACGCCAGGGGGTAGTAGCGGTGCCCTGGGTCACCCCATCCCGGCGGGGCCACCGCACAGGGGGTAGTAGCGGTGCCCTGGGTACCCCATCCCGGCGGGGCCACGCACAGGGGGTAGTAGCGGTGCCCTGGGTCACCCCATCCCGGCGGGGCCCCGGCACGGGGGTAGTAGCGGTGCCCTGGGTCACCCCATCCCGGCGGGGCCACGCCAGGGGGTAGTAGCGGTGCCCTGGAGTCACCCCATCCCGGCGGGGCCACGCGCAGGGGGTAGTAGCGGTGCCCTGGCGTCACCCCATCCCGGCGGGGCCACGCCAGGGGGTAGTAGCGGTGCCTGGCGTCACCCCATCCCGGCGGGGCCACGCGCAGGGGGTAGTAGCGGTGCCCTGGGTCACCCCATCCGGGGGGCCACGCGCAGGGGGTAGTAGCGGTGCCCTGGGTCACCCCATCCGGCGGGGCCACGCCAGGGGGTAGTAGCGGTGCCTGGCGTCACCCCATCCCGGCGGGGCCACGCCAGGGGGTAGTAGCGGTGCCCTGGTCACCCCATCCCGGCGGGGCCACCGGCACACGGGGTAGTAGCGGTGTCCTGGCCTCACCCCATCCCGGCGGGGCCACCGCACAGGGGTAGTAGCGGTGCCTGGTCACCCCATCCCGGCGGGGCCACCGGCACAGGGGGTAGTAGCGGTGCCCTGGTCACCCCATCCCGGCGGGGCCACGCCAGGGGGTAGTAGCGGTGCCCTGGAGTCACCCCATCCCGGGGGGCCACGCACAGGGGGTAGTAGCGGTGTCCTGGAGTCACCCCATCCCGGCGGGGCCACCGGCACACGGGGTAGTAGCGGTGCCCTGGAGTCACCCCATCCCGGCGGGGCCACGCCAGGGGTAGTAGCGGTGCCCTGGAGTCACCCCATCCCGGCGGGGCCACGCCAGGGGGTAGTAGCGGTGCCCTGGAGTCACCCCATCCGGCGGGGCCACCGGGCAAGGGGGGGTAGTAGCGGTGCCCTGGTACCCCATCCCGGCGGGGCCACGCACAGGGGGTAGGGCGGTGCCCTGGGTCACCCCATCCCGGCGGGGCCCCGGCCGGGGGTAGTAGCGGTGCCCTGGGTCACCCCATCCCGGCGGGGCCACCGCAGGGGGTAGTAGCGGTGCCCTGGAGTCACCCCATCCCGGCGGGGCCACGCGCAGGGGGTAGTAGCGGTGCCCTGGAGTCACCCCATCCCGGCGGGGCCACGCGCAGGGGGTAGTAGCGGTGCCCTGGGTACCCCATCCCGGCGGGGCCACGCCAGGGGGTAGTAGCGGTGCCCTGGGTCACCCCATCCCGGCGGGGCCACGCGCAGGGGGTAGTAGCGGTGCCTGGCGTCACCCCATCCCGGCGGGGCCCGCCAGGGGGGTAGTAGCGGTGCCTGGTCACCCCATCCCGGCGGGGCCACCGGCACACGGGGGTAGTAGCGGTGCCTGGCCTCACCCCATCCCGGCGGGGCCACGCCAGGGGGTAGTAGCGGTGCCCTGGGTCACCCCATCCCGGCGGGGCCACGCCAGGGGGTAGTAGCGGTGCCTGGAGTCACCCCATCCCGGCGGGGCCACCGGCCAGGGGTAGTAGCGGTGCCCTGGAGTCACCCCATCCCGGCGGGGCCACGCACAGGGGGTAGTAGCGGTGTCCTGGAGTCACCCCATCCCGGCGGGGCCACCGGCACACGGGGTAGTAGCGGTGCCCTGGAGTCACCCCATCCCGGCGGGGCCACGCACAGGGGGTAGTAGCGGTGCCCTGGCGTCACCCCATCCCGGCGGGGCCACCACAGGGGGTAGTAGCGGTGCCCTGGCGTCACCCCATCCCGGCGGGGCCACGCACAGGGGGTAGTAGCGGTGTCCTGGGTCACCCCATCCCGGCGGGGCCACGGCACAGGGGGTAGTAGCGCTGCCCTGGCGTCACCCCATCCCGGCGGGGCCACGCACAGGGGGTAGTAGCGGTGTCCTGGGATTACCCCATCCCGGCGGGGCCACCGGCACACGGGGTAGTAGCGGTGTCCTGGTGTCACCCCATCCCGGCGGGGCCACCGGCACACGGGGTAGTAGCGGTGCCCTGGCGTCACCCCATCCCGGCGGGGCCACCGGCACACGGGGTAGTAGCGGTGTTCTGGGATTACCCCATGCCGGCGGGGCCACCGGCACACGGGGTAGTAGCGGTGCCCTGGTGTCACCCCATCCCGGCAGGGCCACCGGCACACGGGGTAGTAGCGGTGCCCTGGCGTCACCCCATCCCGGCGGGGCCACGCACAGGGGGTAGTAGCGGTGCCCTGGCGTCACCCCATCCCGGCGGGGCCACGCACAGGGGGTAGTAGCGGTGCCCTGGGTCACCCCATCCCGGCGGGGCCACCGGCACAGGGGTAGTAGCGGTGCCCTGGGTCACCCCATCCCGGCGGGGCCACGCCAGGGGGTAGTAGCGGTGCCCGGCGTCA
The DNA here is from genome assembly GCA_032595735.1 of Pelochelys cantorii. NCBI lineage: Eukaryota > Metazoa > Chordata > Testudines > Trionychidae > Pelochelys > Pelochelys cantorii. The sequence goes on from CM064330.1 coordinate 132,046,277, forward strand.
CCCCATCCCGGCGGGGCCACGCCAGGGGGTAGTAGCGGTGCCCTGGCGTCACCCCATCCCGGCGGGGCCACGCACAGGGGGTAGTAGCGGTGCCCTGGCGTCACCCCATCCCGGCGGGGCCACGCACAGGGGGTAGTAGCGGTGCCCTGGCGTCACCCCATCCCGGCGGGGCCACGCACAGGGGGTAGTAGCGGTGTCCTGGGATCACCCCATCCCGGCGGGGCCACCGGCACGCGGGGTAGTAGCGGTGCCCTGGCGTCACCCCATCCCGGCGGGGCCACGCGCAGGGGGTAGTAGCGGTGCCCTGGAGTCACCCCATCCCGGCGGGGCCACGCGCAAGGGGTAGTAGCGGTGTCCTGGCTCACCCCATCCCGGCGGGGCCACGCCAGGGGGTAGTAGCGGTGCCCTGGCTCACCCCATCCCGGCGGGGCCACGCCAGGGGGTAGTAGCGGTGCCCTGGGTCACCCCATCCGGCGGGGCCACGCCAGGGGGTAGTAGCGTGCCCTGGGTCACCCCATCCCGGCGGGGCCACGCCAGGGGGTAGTAGCGGTGCCTGGGTCACCCCATCCCGGCGGGGCCACGCCAGGGGGTAGTAGCGGTGCCCTGGGTCACCCCATCCCGGCGGGGCCACGCCAGGGGGTAGTAGCGGTGCCCTGGGTCACCCCATCCCGGCGGGGCCACGCCAGGGGGTAGTAGCGGTGCCCTGGCGTCACCCCATCCCGGCGGGGCCACCCAGGGGGTAGTAGCGGTGCCTGGTCACCCCATCCCGGCGGGGCCACCGGCACACGGGGTAGTAGCGGTGTCCTGGCTCACCCCATCCCGGCGGGGCCACCACAGGGGGGTAGTAGCGGTGCCTGGCCTCACCCCATCCCGGCGGGGCCACGCCAGGGGGTAGTAGCGGTGCCCTGGGTACCCCATCCCGGCGGGGCCACGCACAGGGGGTAGTAGCGGTGTCCTGGGTCACCCCATCCCGGCGGGGCCACCGGCACAGGGGTAGTAGCGGTGCCCTGGGTCACCCCATCCCGGCGGGGCCACGCACAGGGGGTAGTAGCGGTGTCCTGGGTACCCCATCCCGGCGGGGCCCCGGCACAGGGGGGTAGTAGCGGTGCCCTGGGTCACCCCATCCCGGCGGGGCCACCGCACAGGGGTTAGTAGCGGTGCCCTGGCGTCACCCCATCCCGGCGGGGCCACGCACAGGGGGTAGTAGCGGTGCCTGGGTCACCCCATCCCGGCGGGGCCACCGGCACAGGGGGTAGTAGCGGTGCCTGGCTCACCCCATCCCGGCGGGGCCACGCCAGGGGGTAGTAGCGGTGCCCTGGGTCACCCCATCCCGGCGGGGCCACGCCAGGGGGTAGTAGCGGTGCCCTGGGTCACCCCATCCCGGCGGGGCCACGCCAGGGGGTAGTAGCGGTGCCCTGGCGTCACCCCATCCCGGCGGGGCCACGCCAGGGGGTAGTAGCGGTGCCCTGGCGTCACCCCATCCCGGCGGGGCCACGCCAGGGGGTAGTAGCGGTGCCTGGGTCACCCCATCCCGGCGGGGCCACGCCAGGGGGTAGTAGCGGTGCCGGCCTCACCCCATCCCGGCGGGGCCACGCACAGGGGGTAGTAGCGGTGCCTGGTCACCCCATCCCGGCGGGGCCACGCCAGGGGGTAGTAGCGGTGCCCTGGGCACCCCATCCCGGCGGGGCCACGCCAGGGGTAGTAGCGGTGCCTGGGTCACCCCATCCCGGCGGGGCCACCGCCAGGGGGGTAGTAGCGGTGCCCTGGGTCACCCCATCCCGGCGGGGCCACGCCAGGGGGTAGTAGCGGTGCCTGGGTCACCCCATCCCGGCGGGGCCACCGCACAGGGGGTAGTAGCGGTGCCCTGGGTCACCCCATCCCGGCGGGGCCACGCCAGGGGGTAGTAGCGGTGCCTGGAGTCACCCCATCCCGGCGGGGCCACCGCCAGGGGGTAGTAGCGGTGCCCTGGAGTCACCCCATCCCGGCGGGGCCACGGCACAGGGGTAGTAGCGGTGCCCTGGAGTCACCCCATCCCGGCGGGGCCACGCCAGGGGGTAGTAGCGGTGCCCTGGGTCACCCCATCCCGGCGGGGCCACGCCGGGGGTAGTAGCGGTGCCCTGGGTCACCCCATCCCGGCGGGGCCACCGCCAGGGGGTAGTAGCGGTGCCCTGGAGTCACCCCATCCCGGCGGGGCCACGCACAGGGGGTAGTAGCGGTGCCTGGGTCACCCCATCCCGGCGGGGCCACCGGCACAGGGGTAGTAGCGGTGCCCTGGGTCACCCCATCCCGGCGGGGCCACCGCACAGGGGTAGTAGCGGTGCCCTGGGTCACCCCATCCCGGCGGGGCCACGCCAGGGGGTAGTAGCGGTGCCCTGGGTCACCCCATCCCGGCGGGGCCACGCACAGGGGGTAGTAGCGGTGCCCTGGGTCACCCCATCCCGGCGGGGCCACGCACAGGGGGTAGTAGCGGTGCCCTGGGTCACCCCATCCCGGCGGGGCCACGCACAGGGGGTAGTAGGGTGTGGGTCACCCCATCCCGGGGGGCCACGCACAGGGGGTAGTAGCGGTCCCTGGGTCACCCCATCCCGGCGGGCCACCGCACCGGGGTAGTAGCGGTGCCCTGGGTCACCCCATCCCGGCGGGGCCCGCCAGGGGGTAGTAGCGGTGCCCTGGAGTCACCCCATCCCGGCGGGGCCACGCGCAGGGGGTAGTAGCGGTGCCCTGGCGTCACCCCATCCCGGCGGGGCCACGCGCAGGGGGTAGTAGCGGTGCCCTGGCGTCACCCCATCCCGGCGGGGCCACGCGCAGGGGGTAGTAGCGGTGCCCTGGCCACCCCATCCCGGCGGGGCCACGCGCAGGGGGTAGTAGCGGTGCCCTGGCGTCACCCCATCCCGGCGGGGCCACGCCAGGGGGTAGTAGCGGTGCCCCTGGCCCTCACCCCATCCCGGCGGGGCCACCGCACAGGGGGTAGTAGCGGTGCCTGGCTCACCCCATCCCGGCGGGGCCACCGGCCAGGGGGGTAGTAGCGGTGCCCTGGGTCACCCCATCCCGGCGGGGCCACGCGCAGGGGGTATCCCCGGGTACCCCATCCCGGCGGGGCCACGCCAGGGGGTAGTAGCGGTGCCCTGGAGTCACCCCATCCCGGCGGGGCCACCGCAAAGGGGGGGTAGTAGCGGTGCCCTGGGTCACCCCATCCCGGCGGGGCCACGCCAGGGGGTAGTAGCGGTGCCTGGAGTCACCCCATCCCGGCGGGGCCCCGCACAGGGGAGTAGCGGTGCCCACCCCCCCCGGGGGGCCACGCCAGGGGGTAGTAGCGGTGCCCTGGGTCACCCCATCCCGGCGGGGCCACGCACGGGGTAGTAGCGGTGCCCTGGAGTCACCCCATCCCGGCGGGGCCACGCACAGGGGGTAGTAGCGGTGTCCTGGAGTCACCCCATCCCGGCGGGGCCACCGGCACACGGGGTAGTAGCGGTGCCCTGGAGTCACCCCATCCCGGCGGGGCCACGCACAGGGGGTAGTAGCGGTGTCCTGGAGTCACCCCATCCCGGCGGGGCCACGCACAGGGGGTAGTAGCGGTGCCCTGGAGTCACCCCATCCCGGCGGGGCCACCGGCACACGGGGTAGTAGCGGTGCCCTGGGTCACCCCATCCCGGCGGGGCCACGCCAGGGGGTAGTAGCGGTGCCTGGGTCACCCCATCCCGGCGGGGCCACGCACAGGGGGTAGTAGCGGTGCCCTGGAGTCACCCCATCCCGGCGGGGCCACGCGCAGGGGGTAGTAGCGGTGCCCTGGAGTCACCCCATCCCGGCGGGGCCACGCACAGGGGGTAGTAGCGGTGTCCTGGAGTCACCCCATCCCGGCGGGGCCACCGGCACAGGGGGTAGTAGCGGTGCCCTGGAGTCACCCCATCCCGGCGGGGCCACGCACAGGGGGTAGTAGCGGTGCCCTGGCGTCACCCCATCCCGGCGGGGCCACGCACAGGGGGTAGTAGCGGTGCCTGGCTCACCCCATCCCGGCGGGGCCACGCACAGGGGGTAGTAGCGGTGCCCTGGCGTCACCCCATCCCGGCGGGGCCACGCACAGGGGGTAGTAGCGGTGCCCTGGCGTCACCCCATCCCGGCGGGGCCACGCACAGGGGGTAGTAGCGGTGCCCTGGCGTCACCCCATCCCGGCGGGGCCACGCGCAGGGGGTAGTAGCGGTGCCTGGATCACCCCATCCCGGCGGGGCCACCGGCAGGGGGTAGTAGCGGTGCCCTGGGTCACCCCATCCCGGCGGGGCCACCGCCAGGGGTAGTAGGGTGCCCTGGAGTCACCCCATCCCGGCGGGGCCACGCACAGGGGGTAGTAGCGGTGTCCTGGAGTCACCCCATCCCGGCGGGGCCACCGGCACACGGGGTAGTAGCGGTGCCCTGGAGTCACCCCATCCCGGCGGGGCCACCGCACAGGGGTAGTAGCGGTGCCCTGGAGTCACCCCATCCCGGCGGGGCCACGCACAGGGGGTAGTAGCGGTGCCCTGGAGTCACCCCATCCCGGCGGGGCCACGCACAGGGGGTAGTAGCGGTGCCCTGGAGTCACCCCATCCCGGCGGGGCCACCGGCACACGGGGTAGTAGCGGTGCCCTGGAGTCACCCCATCCCGGCGGGGCCACGCACACGGGGTAGTAGCGGTGCCCTGGCGTCACCCCATCCCGGCGGGGCCACACACAGGGGGTAGTAGCGGTGCCCTGGCGTCACCCCATCCCGGCGGGGCCACGCACAGGGGGTAGTAGCGTGCCCTGGGTACCCCATCCCGCGGGGCCACGCACAGGGGGTAGTAGCGGTGTCCTGGGTCACCCCATCCCGGCGGGGCCACCGGCACGTGGGGGGGTAGTAGCGGTGCCCTGGCGTCACCCCATCCCGGCGGGGCCACGCCAGGGGGTAGTAGCGGTGCCCTGGGTACCCCATCCCGGCGGGGCCACGCCAGGGGGTAGTAGCGGTGCCTGGGTCACCCCATCCCGGCGGGGCCACGCCAGGGGGTAGTAGCGGTGCCTGGCGTCACCCCATCCCGGCGGGGCCACGCCAGGGGGTAGTAGCGGTGCCTGGCGTCACCCCATCCCGGCGGGGCCACGCCAGGGGGTAGTAGCGGTGTCCTGGCCTCACCCCATCCCGGCGGGGCCACGCACAGGGGGTAGTAGGGTGCCCTGGCTCACCCCATCCCGGCGGGGCCACGCCAGGGGGTAGTAGCGGTGCCCTGGAGTCACCCCATCCCGGCCGGGCCACGCACAGGGGGTAGTAGCGGTGTCCTGGGTCACCCCATCCCGGCGGGGGCCACCGCACAGGGGGGTAGTAGCGGTGCCCTGGGTCACCCCATCCCGGCGGGGCCACGCAAGGGGGTAGTAGCGGTGCCGGGTCACCCCATCCCGGCGGGGCCACGCCAGGGGGTAGTAGCGGTGCCCTGGCTCACCCCATCCCGGCGGGGCCACCACAGGGGTAGTAGCGGTGCCCTGGGTCACCCCATCCCGGCGGGGCCACGCGCAGGGGGTAGTAGCGGTGCCCTGGAGTCACCCCATCCCGGCGGGGCCACCGGCACAGGGGGTAGTAGCGGTGCCTGGAGTCACCCCATCCCGGCGGGGCCACGCACAGGGGGTAGTAGCGGTGCCCTGGCGTCACCCCATCCCGGCGGGGCCACCACAGGGGGTAGTAGCGGTGCCCTGGGTCACCCCATCCCGGCGGGGCCACGCCAGGGGGTAGTAGCGGTGTCCTGGGTCACCCCATCCCGGCGGGGCCACCGGCACACGGGGGTAGTAGCGGTGCCCTGGGTCACCCCATCCCGGCGGGGCCACGCCAGGGGGTAGTAGCGGTGCCTGGAGTCACCCATCCCGGCGGGGCCACCGCACAGGGGGTAGTAGCGGTGCCCTGGAGTCACCCCATCCCGGCGGGGCCACGCACAGGGGGTAGTAGCGGTGCCCTGGCGTCACCCCATCCCGGCGGGGCCACACACAGGGGGTAGTAGCGGTGCCCTGGAGTCACCCCATCCCGGCGGGGCCACGCACACGGGGTAGTAGCAGTGCCCTGGCGTCACCCCATCCCGGCGGGGCCACACACAGGGGTAGTAGCGCTGCCCTGGCGTCACCCCATCCCGGCGGGGCCACGCACAGGGGGTAGTAGCGGTGTCCTGGGATTACCCCATCCCGGCGGGGCCACCGGCACACGGGGTAGTAGCGGTGTCCTGGTGTCACCCCATCCCGGCGGGCCACCGGCACACGGGGTAGTAGCGGTGCCCTGGCGTCACCCCATCCCGGCGGGGCCACGCACAGGGGGTAGTAGCGGTGCCCTGGGATTACCCCATCCCGGCGGGGCCACGCACAGGGGGTAGTAGCGGTGTCCTGGCGTCACCCCATCCCGGCGGGGCCACGCACAGGGGTAGTAGCGGTGCCCTGGCGTCACCCCATCCCGGCGGGGCCACGCACAGGGGGTAGTAGCGGTGCCCTGGGTACCCCATCCCGGCGGGGCCACGCACAGGGGGTAGTAGCGGTGCCCTGGGTCACCCCATCCCGGCGGAGCCACGCACAGGGGGTAGTAGCGGTGCCCTGGCGTCACCCCATCCCGGCGGGGCCACGCACAGGGGGTAGTAGCGGTGCCCCGGCGTCACCCCATCCCGGCGGGGCCACGCACAGGGGGTAGTAGCGGTGTCCTGGCCTCACCCCATCCCGGCGGGGCCACGCACAGGGGGTAGTAGCGGTGCCTGGCGTCACCCCATCCCGGCGGGGCCACGCACAGGGGGTAGTAGCGGTGCCCTGGAGTCACCCCATCCCGGCGGGGCCACGCACAGGGGGTAGTAGCGGTGTCCTGGCGTCACCCCATCCCGGCGGGGCCACGCACAGGGGGTAGTAGCGGTGCCCTGGCGTCACCCCATCCCGGCGGGGCCACGCACAGGGGGTAGTAGCGGTGCCTGGGTCACCCCATCCCGGCGGGGCCACGCCAGGGGGTAGTAGCGGTGCCCGGCGTCACCCCATCCCGGCGGGGCCACGCACAGGGGGTAGTAGCGGTGCCTGGCCCACCCCATCCCGGCGGGGCCACGCCAGGGGGTAGTAGCGGTGCCCTGGGCACCCCATCCCGGCGGGGCCACGCCAGGGGGTAGTAGCGGTGCCTGGGTCACCCCATCCCGGCGGGGCCACCGGCCAGGGGGTAGTAGCGGTGCCCTGGGTCACCCCATCCCGGCGGGGCCACGCACAGGGGTAGTAGCGGTGCCCTGGGTCACCCCATCCCGGCGGGGCCACCGCCAGGGGGGTAGTAGCGGTGCCCTGGAGTCACCCCATCCCGGCGGGGCCACGCACACGGGGTAGTAGCGGTGCCCTGGCGTCACCCCATCCCGGCGGGGCCACCACAGGGGTAGTAGCGGTGCCCTGGGTCACCCATCCCGGCGGGGCCACGCACACGGGGTAGTAGCGGTGCCCTGGGTACCCCATCCCGGCGGGGCCACCACAGGGGGTAGTAGCGCTGCCCTGGCGTCACCCCATCCCGGCGGGGCCACGCACAGGGGGTAGTAGCGGTGCCTGGGTTCACCCATCCGGCGGGGCCACGCAAGGGGTAGTAGCGGTGCCGGCGTCACCCCTCCCGGCGGGGCCACGCACAGGGGGTAGTAGCGGTGCCTGGCGTCACCCCATCCCGGCGGGGCCACCGGCACAGGGGGTAGTAGCGGTGTCCTGGCGTCACCCCATCCCGGCGGGGCGACTGGCGCACGGGGTAGTAGTGGTGTCCTGGGATTACCCCATCCCGGCGGGGCCGCTAGCACACGGGGTAGTAGCGGTGTCCTGGCGTTACCCCATCCCGGCGGGGCCATTGGCACGTGTCACGGAGGACATTAGGGGTGTCCTGGCATTACCCCATCCCAGCGGCCAGTGCCACCCAGTGGCACTGGAACCCTTTCAATTATGAGGGTGCTGAAAGCCAGTTCCCTTACCTGTCTGCACCCACCCCTGCTGGGGTGGGAGCAGAGCCATGTCTCTGGCGGGCCTGGGCGTCCCGGACAGGGGCAAACGGGCCAAGGCTGGAGGATGGGCACGGAGCCAGGAGTGGCGCCTGAGACGTGGCTGGGGGAGGGACCCCAGGAGTGGAGCCCTGGGATCAGGGCCAGGGACTGGAGCTCCAGGCTCAGGGCTGGCACTGGGGACTTGTGTAAAACCTGGGAATGCCACAGCACCCCTCCAGCCCCTAGTTCCTACGGTGCCACCAGCAGAGCAGGTGACCAAAGCTCATGTGACCAATGCGCCCTGATAGCCAGAGTTGATCTTTGCAACTCACAAGTCTGGGGACGCCTCCCCCTGGGGCTCCTTGAGCCTGGGCAGTGTAGGGCCTTGTCAGAGCCAGTTGAGTGCCACCCAGGGGCTGTTGCTGACCCCTCATGCTCTGTTCTCCACTGGCTGATCTCTTCCCCATGTCCGTGTTGCTTGTCATCTGACACTCACAGGGCCCTGGAACTGCCCTGGGGCAGCTCAGGTCTGCTTGGCCAAGATCAGTCTCTGCAGCTGGGCTGACCGTGCGAAATTGCTTTTGGGGCGTGTCTCATGCATACGCGTGTACTCAGGACAAGTAGCAGTGCAGCTGGTGAGGCGCAGCTGAGGCAAGTGAAGACACGCCAGGAGGGGGTGGTATCTCCAAGCACGTGCCCGACTCATGCCTCCCTGTCTACAGTGCTGTTCCTAGGCATGCAGTGTCCTGCGGCCAATGCCGGCCCTTCCTGACTGCAGGGAAGGGCTCTGGCCATGGGGAAAAGCTGGGGCAGCTCCGTCCTGCTGGAGCCTTTCCCTGCCACAGGGCAAGGCTCTGGCAGCCAGGAGCCCGTGGGAAAGGCTCCGACAGTGGGGAGCTGCTGAAGTCTCCCCCAACCCTTCACTGAACTCAGCCGCGTGCGCGCTGCCTGCCTTCCGATCGGCCGTGGAGCTGCCCGTGTGCTACGTGCACAGAGCGGTAATGGAGACAGCGCAGCGGCTTCAAGGGACGTGCCGGTGGCCCCAGAGTGGCTGGCTGGGCAGTAGCCAGCCCACGAGGGAGGTGAATTCTCTGTGCCCCTCAGTGGAGGCTGCTTGTCCCCCTCCATCAGGAGAATGTCTGGTTCTCCCAGCCCCCAGGTGTCCATCCCTGGTAATGATTGGCCTGGACGGTGTCCCAGGTGACCGCAAGGTGGATTTTGTTCTTCTGGTCGCTATTCGGCAGGCCTTGTAGCGCTGTCTCTGCTCCCTGGCCACGTGTGATGGGTGATTGGCCACTGCCGGAGGTGCCGTCTGAGAGTGGCAAGGTGGAGGTAGTGGGGCCAGCTCCCTGCCCTAGCCCAGTATTCTCCGTTTGACACAGCTTCCTGCCTTTCACAGGGAACGGCAGAGTTAGGCCCGGAGTTCCCTCACTCTCCTGCAGCTGTTAGGTAACTTCCATGCGAGAGTCACCTGGTGTCAGTGTCACAGGAATGTCCCCTTGTAAAAGTGAGTTGGGTATAAAAAACAGCTGGGCCACAGTGTGTGCCTGCCCTGCTCTGTCAGGGTGAGGCCTGAGTCTTCTGGGCCTGTCTTCAGAGTTTCTTTCTGAATCTCTCTTAACCCTTACATTGGCTGCCCCCAATGTGTAAGATCCATGGCAAAAGATGGTCTTTGAACAGTGTGCTCATGATTGCTCACAGCCAGAGAAGCCCCCTGGCTAGCAGCCACCTGCTCTTTGCTCCAGAGCAGTTTCCTCCTTGTCTCTTGCTGGGATTTGTTTCCAATTGTCCTGCCATTGCGGGGACCGATTTGCCTCCCCTTGACGTCAAACTGAGAAATTTGCAGAACTCAAATGAACTTCGGCGAAAGCAGGAGCAGTGAGCAGGCCTGTCAGTGACTCTCCACCAAATGACCAGTCTCCATCAAATCAAACTGCTTGTTATGGCTGTTTTCAGCCCCTGCCATTTTTCATATAATTATACATCTTATGCACATAGGCCTCGTGGATGATGATGCCAAATGTTTTAAGATCACTTCAAGCAATACGAGTCAGAAGTGATTTTAACCCTTTTCAATACATTTTCTTTACATTTTTTATACACTTTATCATCCCCCTCCAATGTTTGATTAAAAACTTGTCTTGCTTTCCCAGTTAATCTGGTTAAAAGGATAGGCTTACACTCCTCCTCTAGAATCTCCTGGATCTCAGACCATCTCTCCAAGGTTGACAGGAGCTCTCAGTGTAGTCAGTCTGGATACAGTGGGCAGACTTTCTCCCATACCATGCTGTTGAAGGGAAGGGGTTGGACTCAGAGTTGGAGGCTTCTGCTTTTGCTGCAGCAGGACTTTGAGATGTAGTGTGTAAGCTTCCATCTCTTTCTGTTATGCTCTTTCCTCAGCTTTTCATTGTTCTAGATGTCTTTGGCGAACTTCCTCCTCAATTTCAATAGAGGCTTTGTGTCTTTGAGAGGCTCTCTTCTTCGCCTCCTCTGTTTCTTTCTTTTCCTGGATCTGCAGTTCCACCGTCCTTATCTGGTACTCACATTCTTTCTGGGCTGCCTGGAGCTTCAGACAAACCAGTTCCACTGCAGCGGGCTCTGTGGCATCTGGGTTGTACGGGAGTTGCTTGGACGCTGCTCCTTGGTCAAAGTCTATGAGAAAAGCTCCCCATTCCTGTTCTGAGGCTTGCTTTTTAAGGGCTATTCCCTCATTTCTACATAATTTTTCAAGGGCTTTTTTTTTCCCATCTCTGATGTGACTGTGATTCACTCCTTGTGACTCATCTTTAATCTTTAAAAACTCTCAGTATTAAATTAAATGTTTAACAGCCCTGGAGTTATAATATATAAACTCGGTTGACCTGTGCCATGTGAATCCTGCCAAGACCACACCCATGGTCACACTGCCTGGAGTGTCTCACAACCACAAGTGCAGACACCTCAGACTGGTGATGTGATCTATAATTAGATTGCCCCAAACCGATATCAAATGTGAACTCCCAGGTCACTGTAACCATCTCAGTGGAGTCACAGACAGGCCTCTTAGTCTGTGTTGCCAGGCACTCAGAGAAAGCGAATGTAGTGATAAATGGTCACTTACACCAAAAATCACACCACATTCAGGTTGCTTCCAGTCCATAGAGACCAGTCACTTACCCCAGATCACATGGTAGCTTAGAACTGACACCAAAGACAATGCTGGTAGCCAGTCCTGTAATGAACTCTCTCAAGATTTATCATCAAGGTAAAAGAAATGACAGTTGTTTATAGGCTGAAGCAAGTAAAAATACACACAAGCAAGTTACTATCTAAATCTTAAGAGCTTCAGAGGGGAGCCGAGTTCATCTGTAAGTGGAAAAACTTTTAAATACAACCAATGGTCTGGTAGCACTTTCAAGACTAACAAGACATGTTGATGGTCTCTTCTTCCCCCATTTATTCTTGGGTTTGGACATCCAGCACTCTGGTCATCTGAAGAAGTGGGCTGTGCCCACGATAAGTCATGATCCCATCGACATGTTTTGTTAGTCTGTAAAGTGCTACCGGACCATTGGTTGTTTTTTTAAATCTCAAGAGTTGTAGTGAGTTGTCTGTTCAAAGTGTCTGTCATGGCAGGTGCTGAAGGCAGCTACTGGTACCTGGCTTCGATTTAGGGACTGTGGTCCTTCAGAGTTGCAACAGCCAAAAAGATGGAAAACTGTCCTGTGACTTTGTTTTATTGAGCTTCCTTGCACATAGCATTGCCCAGGTGTGGTCCTTCGCATTGCCATGTTCCTTGATGACCCTTCTGATTTTGGTGACCCTTCTGGATGGGCAGTGGGGGAAGAGTCCCAGCCCTGAGTTTATTAGTTCAGAGCAAACATTTTCCAAGCTATAAAGCAAAACTTACGTATTTCCAGACCTTGCAAGTGAGATTAATGCCTGCGGCCACCTACAAAAATTTCACAGATTCTAAATATTCAATGCATTCTTCTCATATCTATTCTGAGCAAAACTAACATACTGGTGAACTAAGGTTAGGGTCTCCAGCTACGAGTTTGTTAATGCTTTAGCTAATGCCTGCCTTAGCTAATGCTAAAGCTCCTCCCATCCCAATTCGTATGGGAACATTACTGGATGTTCCCCCAGTTTGCTGCATTTCTCGCTCTGGCTGGGGAGCGCAGGGAGAGACAAACTGGACTTGCCCCAGCCAGGGGACATGCACACCTCCCCATCGCTGTACCCACTGGAGCTGCAGCGGCAATGGAGAGATGTTCTCACCTGGCCCCAAGCTGCAGTGAGACATGGTGGGGTAGTCCTCTCTCCCCAGAGCAGCCTGCATCCTGACCCTCTCCCCTCCAGCCCCGCCATTTTATTTTCCAAAAAAACAGAAAATGATTGAGTTAAGGACCCGAGCAATGTCAGATAAATCTTCTAGCGTTGCATAAGCTCTTGCATTTTTCATAGGCTCCTAAAACACTTGAACTTAGTTCTGTAATGTTTAACTGAATTCAGCAAATTTTGCCCAAGAAATAGCCATTGGTCACAGATAGATCCCACTCACCATTAGAAATGTACACCTTAGTTCTCTCTCAATTTGTCTAACTTCCACTTCCATCCACTGGTTCATCATATAGCTTTCCCTGCTAGCTTGAAGAACCCCTTATTAAATACTTGTGGATTCTTATAGACCGCAAACAAGTCACTCTTATCCTTCCTTTTGTTCAGATGCATAAACGGAGCTCTTTGTGCCTCTCACTAGACAGCACGTCTTCTACTTCTGTAATCATTCTCATGGCTCTTCTCTGAACCTCTTCAAGTTATCAACATCCTTCTTGAATAGTTAACATCATAACTGGATGCAGTCTTGCAGGAGGGCTCCACCAGTGCCAAATACAGAGGTAAAACAACCTTTCTGCTTCTACTTGTGATTCCCCTGGTTATGCGTCGCAGGTTTGCATTAGCTCTTTTGGCCACGGTCACACTACGAACACATAGTCAGGTGGTCATCACCAGGGCCCCCAAATCTTTTTCAAAATCACTGGTTCCCAGGATAGAGTCCCCCGTCCTGTAAGTGTGGTAGATATTCTTTCTCCCTAGATATATACATCGATATTTTGCTAGATTAAAATGCATACTGTTTGCCATTACGTAACTCACCAAGCAGTGTAGATCACTGTGAATCAGTGATCTGTAGTCTTCATTATATTCCACTCCCCAATTTTTGTGACTTTTGCTAACTTTATCAGTGATGATTTTATGCTTTCTTCTATCCAGGTCATGGGTAAAAATGTAAAACAGTGTACAGCCAACAACCAATCCCTGCAGGACCCCATCGGAAACACACCCACTTGGTGATGATTCCCTAAGTTACATTCTCAAAAAAATCAATCATGATTACAAATTAATTGCAATTAATCATACTGTTAAACAATAGAGTACCAATGGAAATGTAGAAAATATTTTGGATCTTTTTCTATATTTTAAATATTGATTTCTATTGAAACGCAGAATACCAAATGTACAGCGCTCACTTTATTATTTTTATTACAAATATTTGCACTGTAAAAATGATAAAAGAAATTGTATTCATGCTTCAGCCTCTGTTCCAGAGGACTGCAGTATTTCCATGCTAATGACGCTCATTAAAAAAAAAAGAATGCATTAATTAAATTTGTGACTGAACTCCCTGGGGGAGAATTGTACGTCTCTGGCTCTGTTTTGCCCACTTTCTGCCATGTATTTCATATTATAGCAGTCTCGGATGATCAACAAGCACATGTTCATATTAGGAATGCTTTCATAGTAGATTTGACTAAACAAAGAAAGTATAAAGTGAAATTTTTAAAAATAGATACAGCAGTCATCCCAAGGCTTAAGAATCTGAAGTATTGTTCAAAATCTGAGGGGGTCAGAGTGTGGAGCGTGGTTTCAGAAGTCTTAAATGAGCAACCCCACAATGCGGAACTATGGAATGCAAACCACTGAGAAAGAAAATCAGCCTTCTGTTGGTAGCATCTGACTAGACAATGAAAATGAACATGCATCCGTCTACACTGCTTTGGATTGTTATCAAGCAGAATCCATTGCCAGCATGTGTGCATGTGCTCTGGAATGGGGGTCGAAGAATTGAAGGGACATATGATTCTTCAGCACATCTGGCATGTAAATATCTTGCAATACCAGCTACAAAACAGCCATGAAAATACCTGTTCTCACTTTCACATGACATTGTAAACCAAGAAGAAGGTGATATTATCTCCTGCAAATTGTAACCAGACTTGTTTTTCTGAGTGACTGGCTAAACAAGAAGTAGGACCGAGTAGACTTGTATGTGCTAAAGTTTTACTTTTGCTTTATTTTTGAATGGAGTTTTTTGTATATAATTCTACATTTTTAAGTTCAACTTTCAAGATCAAGAGATTGCACTACAGTACTTGTATGAGGTAATTGAAAAGTACATTTCTTTTGGTTTTTACAGTGCAAATATTTGTAATGTAAATAAATATAAAGTGAGCACTGTACACTTTGTATTCTATATGTAATTGAAATCAATATATTTTAAAATGTAGAAAGTATCCAAAATATTTAAAATAAATGGCATTCTATTTTTGTTTAACAGTATGATTAATTGTGCGATTAATTGCACTATTAATTTTTTTAATTGCATCACAGCCCTAATTTTGAGATCTACCTGTTAACCAACTTTTATTCCATTTAATGTGAGGCATGTTAATTTTATATTCTAGTTTTTAATTGCAAAGTTATGCAGTAGCAAGTCAAATGCCTCACATAAGTCTCAGTATATTATGTCAACACTATTACCTTTATCAATGTAACTGGCAATCTGAAAAAAATAAGATATCAAGTTAGTTTGGCAGGATCTGTTTTCTGTTAATCCATGTTGATTTGCATTAATTACATTACCCTCCTTTAATTCTTTATAAATCAAGTCCCATGTCCCCTGTGATCTTGCCTAGGATCGATGTCTGACTGACAGGACTCTGATTATCCAGGTTATCTGTTTACTCTTTTAAAAACTGTGGCACATTAGCTTCTGGTTTTCTGGAACTGCCCCAGTACACCCTTAACTCTTATTGCCCTTAACTCTGCTGACTTGTACCTTCACCTCCTCTCTAAAGCACTTTGGTTTTTTAATCACTATGATCTTTTTCCTCATGTGTGGATTTTAGAAAGATGTTCTTAAATGATTACACATTGTCATTCACATTTTTCTGTTTACATTCTTCCTCCCAGCTGATTTGGCTCATAAATGTTTTTGGCTTTGTGAAACTAGCCCTATTAGAACATGTAAATATCGTAGCGGTCTGGATTTTATTCTGCCTGCACATTATCATTGTGATCAAGTCATGATTGCTCCTACTTAAGCTACCCCATAGGTAATTCTCTGTTATGCTCCGTTCCTGTTGATTGAGAATGTAAATCAACTTCCATTGTATTGACCCACAATGCTTCGTTTATATTTCGAGAGATGCATATCTTACCTCCTGTCTGAAAGAAACCTGCTTATATCTTTGGCTGGCGATAGATTTTGAAACCTATTTTCTGTGCATACACAGAAGTCTTTCAGTGTCATTTGGACATGTGTCTTGCAATGATTCTGAAGCTCAATATGGCATAAACTGCTAGTAGAGATGCGTTACGTGACATCATTTTGGGGAAATACCACGTGCCAATGGACCTGATGTGTAGTGAGTGTGTCAGGCCTGGTAGGCGTTGCTGTGAAGCAGTGAACTCTTTGATGGTCTGCACTAAGGGATTCTTTGGGTCACAGTCCACCCGTGAACCTGTCGACAATCCCACCTGCAGTGATGCCGTTGGACTGGATGGAACGTGGTCACTGCTGCTGTCAGTCTCTTCCCTGGACTCTCTTCCAGCCGACTGGCTGCTCCCTGCAAACCGGAACCATCATTCCCTTTCTTTTCCTGAGAATACAGCAAGTCCTCTGCGTCTCTGACCAGATCTTGGTGTTTAGCTGCCTCACAGCTCTGTAGAGCTCAACTAGCTGAGCTTCCTCCAGCCGCTCGTAATGCATTTTCCCCGCCTCTCTCTCTCTCTCTCTCTCTTCACAGTTGCTTTCCCCAAAAGAGATGAGACTTTTCTCTGTGTGCATTTTCCTTTACGGTATTTCCTTTCGCTACTATGGGCCCTTGGGCAATTCACCCTGTTAAAGTACTTACCCTTGAAAAATGTTTCTGAGTTGAGTGTATGGCAGGAAATTGCAACCTCTGCCACATTCAGACTTCTGCTTGCCAAGAGACTGCACTTCATGTGTTTGCTTCTAACGCTCACCATGCCATGATTAGGGATGTAGGAGAGTAGCCAATTAGTCGACTACCCGCATTCTCCCCTCCCCCGCTTGCCGCCTCTATATCAGAGGCGGCAAGAGAGGGGAAGCAGGAGCCAGTGGTGGGGGGAGCTGGCTTAAAAGCCAGTTTCCCCAGCACCGTCTTCGCTCCCCACTGCCTTTATCAGAGGCAGGGGAGGGTAGGGGAGGCTCTGGCAGCAGCCCCTGTTGGCAGGGGGTCCCAACTTCCCGCTGGGACCGTCTGCGGACAGAGGCTGCTTCGCGGGCAGCAGCATCTGTCTGCAGGACCCCCAGTGGGGAGCTGGGACCCCCAGTGGACTGGGGCTGCTACCAGCTGGACAGGCAGCCCTGCTCAGTCCCTCCTTGGGCTGGGTTGGGGACCAGACCCCGTGCAATTTAAACCACAGTAGGAGCCGGGGGGCAGGCTGCCCAGCTCCTGTTGCCTTTTAAATTTCAGAGCCCCAGCAGGGTTTGGTCCCAGCGCGAGCTGAAATTCTGTGGACGGCGGTTATTTTAGTAATACAGTAATGGAACAGCCCTAGTTGTGATGTCATGTCTCTCCTCTTCCCCTGCTCTGACTCCGTGGAATCAGGAACCGTAAGACGCATGGATGCTAGAGGACAGGCGCTGGAGAAGAGGAAGGTGAGAGCCGTATCAGGGAGGTCAAAGGTTAAAGTCAGTGGGATGTGCTGGGGACCCGTCACCCCTGGGAAGGAAGGAAGTGATGAGGGGGGGGCAGCAACTTCCATATGAGGCGAGATGAGCAAAACTGGGACTTTTCAGCTTGGAAAAGAGACAGCTAAGGGGAGCGATGATCGAGGTCTGTAGAATCATAATGGATGTGGAGAAAGTAAATCTGGACACGCTGTTTCCTCCTAATGAAATGAACCGGCAGCCAGGTTAAAACAGGCAAAAGGAAATATTTCTTCACATAATGCACAACCAGCTCTTTGCCTGAGGCTATTGTCAAGGCCAAGATTATGACAGAGGTAAAAAAGGGAACTTAGATACGTTCATATAGGACAGGTCCATCAACGGCTGTTAGTCAGGATGGGCAGGGATGGTGTCCCTGGCCTCTGTCAGAGCTGGGAATGGGTGACAGGGGTGGGTCACTTGATGATTCCCGGTTCTGTTGTTCCCTCTGAAGCAGCTGACGCTGACCACCGCCGGCAGACGGGTCACTGGCCTAGATGGTGTGTCTGACCCAGTCTGGCTGTCCTTATGCTACTCTAGGCATATGGATGCAGGAGCTAAAGTTTAACACTCTGTTTTGCAAATATTGACCCATTACAAATCTGTTCTCAACAGTATTTTGAGTTACCCTTATACTTTCCCTAGTAAGTTTCCCATTGCAATTCTAATTCCAGGTTTAGGAGATCTTTCCTGGAACAGATGGAAGAGAGACCTGAAAGTGGAAAGTGTCCCCTGGCTGGAATTCCAGGCAAGCCAGATGAGTCACATTCGGACGATGACATCAATAATGCAGATGCAGCGAAAGAAAGAGCTGTATTGTTGCCTCGGGGGGACTTGAGAAATGCACAGCTCAATCCTGGCAGAGAGGGGCCTAGAAAAAAACTCTGTGGCTATTTAAATAAACTTGGGGTCAAGGGGCCAATCAAGGCCTGGAAGTCTCGTTGGTTCTTTTACGATGAACACAACTGTCATTTACTGTACTGCAGGACAGCTCAGGATGTTAACCCTTTGGGGAGCATCGATCTCTCCAGCGCTAGTTTTGATTGCAAGGTGGAAGCAGACGACGGGGTTTTTGAAATCAGAACCCCAAGCCGCGTGTTTATCCTTAAGGTGAGCACCGTGTCTTCTAACAACTGCTGCTGCTGGCTGTTGTGAAATGGAGCAGCTATTGCTGCAGCTATCAATATGAATGAGCTTGCGTTAAAATGACTCAGGTAACAATTCCATAGCAAGGATTAAGTACAGGCATGAAAGCAGGCTGGCCTGTAGCTTTTGGGCCTGATTCTCCTGCTGATGTTGATGTAAAACCAAGGTAACTCAACTGGCTTCACTGGGACCAGACTTGGACATGGAGTTCAAAAAGAAAGTTAAGTCAAGAGCAGTTAAACTCCAGGATGTAACATTTCTAATACAGCACTGAGCCTTCCTGGCTTGAGGGGAACTGGGATGCTCACTGTGACTATTTGGGTGAGAGATTAAAGGCCCTGCCCAACCCTGTTAACGACAATAGCGTTGGCTGGAGTTTGTCTGCCAGAATTTTGCCCAAAGAGCCAAGAACTTGTGCAATGCATCCACATTTACCTCCGGTGATAGGCAGTGCTGGCTGGGGTGTCTTTCCCCGCCCAATTTAGTAAAGGATTCCTTGGTTTTTGAGAACACAGGGACACCAGGCCTGACCTGACGCTCAAACCCCAGTCTCTGGGGGAGGCCTCTGGCAAAGAGCAATGGATTACTAAGTAAGAAAGCAGACCGAGGATGCAGCCTTTGCAAACTAACTCCCACAGCTTTTGACTCCCTCTGCATCCCTCTCTGCCCAATGCAGCAGGCCCAGAAACCGTCAGCTGTGGCAGGCTTGTCCTTCCACGCAAGAGTTACTTTGGAGACCAGCCATCCACTGTAGCAGACAGTCTGTGCTATGCCTGGGAGACCAGGGTTTAGGATTCACCCCCCCAAGTGAGAGTTGCATGGGGGCATGGTGCTAGCCACCGTCAGGAGGACTCGAGCAGGGAAGTTGCGATCAGCTCTCAGGGACCTCACAACAGGCTGCAGCTGGCACGTCAGAGATCCATGTCAAACGTGTTTTGTGTAACCTTAGGCAGTCAGCCGCCAGACCAGCATGTACTGGCTGCAGCAGCTGCAGATGAAGCGTTGGGAGTTTTGCAATACTCAGCCTGGGCTTCCTGTGGATGCCGTCGCTGCGGCAGCCCTGCCTGTGAAGAATGAACCGCTGCTCAGTGAAACAAGTAGGTACTAAGCAGGAGCTAGTTCCTTACTGGCCCCACTTCTCAGAGCCGCGAGCAAAGATCTTGGCCTGGCAGTTTCAAACAGGGCACCCCACCAAGTGCCAGCTCTGAGCCGTGCTGCACTCCTGCACCTCCCACCGACTTCACAGTGGGCTGAGGTGTCTGCGGGGAGGGACCCAAGCTTGAAACCTTTGCCTCGGTGACGAGAGCAATGCTAGCTCCCATTGGACAGCTCATCTTCTGAAATAAGGGCTGACTCCAGGCCCAGCCGGAGCTCTGGCTGGCTAAGGGGTAACTGTGTGGGGCCAAAGGCATTCACATTTTTATCTACACTTCCTCCCTGAACTGAGCCCCTTGTGTGACACGCTTCTTACACGCCCTTCCCGCGGTGGTCAACTCTGGAGGGGGCTGCCGGGCCTGCGCCAGAAGGCCTGCTTCCAGGTGCTCTTTGTGTCTGAGAAAGGCATCCTGATGGCATAGCTAAGTGAGAGACCGAACGCGTGGATGAGGTGCTAATTCCCCGTGCTAAACCACCTGCTCGATCTCACAGCTAGCCAGGCCCCCTTAGCTCCTTGTCCTGAGCGCTGTGTAGCTTGAAAGCATGGCCCCATAAAAGAGATTGCCTCCCCGCCTCGTCTCACTAACGAACAAGGAAGGCTGGCTGGTTTCAGCTGGTCTGTCTTGACTAGATGTACAGACCGAGGTTACCAGGCTTAGTGCCTAATACAAACAGGCAGAGTCTGATCCATTTCTCTCCTGCTTTTCTAGTGCTCACTGCAGGTGAGGAGTTCCTGCCCCCTGTGAAAACCCCTACGGACGTGGTAGGTATAAAGGCAGCCTCCCTGCCCGCTCCACTGCTGCCTGCTCCCCTGCAGAACCTCTCCCTCAAGCATCCATGGACCGAAATCCAGTAAGTAGCAGTGACGCAGTGGGTGGCTGGCTGGCGCACGGGGGCTCTGCTGCAGCACGAGACGGAATGTGCCGTGGGTAAAGCCTTTGGGCAGGGCCGTGGGACTCCCGCGGCGGGGCGAATACCTCACAGCGGGGGGGGCAGGCGCTCTGCAGCGTTTCCTTTCTCCTCTCGGGCGTTCTGACCAGTACGTCTCAGCAGCGGGTCTCCAACCAGGGCTTCTCTAAATGCCAGTGACCGTCAGCCTTTTGCACAACTGCTGACAGTGCTGTCTGTGGGCAGCTCTAGTGAGTGCAGCAAGAGCTGGATGTACATCCCACTCAGGCCCCTGGGATCTCCCTGCTGATGGCAGGTGCACTGGGCATGTGCAGAAGTAGCCCCCGGCGGTGGCCCGAGAGGCTAACCCTGCAAGGGGCTGAGCACTCTGGCCCCACTCAGCAAGTGCGTAATTCCCAGCGTTTGCGCAGTTCCGAGTGGCACCGCTCAGTGCTCGCAGGGCATCAGGCCAGGACACGCAGCTCCTTGCAGGACCGAGCCCCAAATGTCCGTGGATAGAGCCCTGCAAGTCTGTGGGCATCCGCGGCTCATTTCACAGCTGTGGATATAACATCGCAGGGCTCTGCCCAGGGACTTCCAGCCTCTGCAAGGGCCTGATCCAGCTCCCATCACAGTTTGTGGAGAGGCTCCCGCTGGCTAAGGTGAGAACCGAATCAGGCCCTGCCTCTCCAAATGCTGATCTAGCAACGTGCATACGCCCATGCGCAATCCAACTTTGTGAGTACTTTGGGGATCAGGGCCCTTGTGTTCTGCGTTGGAATTGGCTGCCATAAGCACCAGAGGAGGGGAAAAGCTACTAGTGTCGACAACTAGCACTGGTAATGGCCCCGGTGGCTAACAGCGCCAGCCAGCCCGCTGGGACCACACGCCTAGAGGGAGAAAGCCGCACATTCAGGCCAGGACATGCTGATGCATTTCCTGGGCATGGCAGGTCAGCTAGGGCTCTTACTGCAGAAACAGACACTCTCTTAGGAGCCCAAGGGTGGACGTGTGTCCTTATGTCTTCTGTCCGCAAACGGAGCCACTGCGACATGGTTTGTTTCTCCCTGTCCTTCCAAAGCATCTCCTGTTGACGTAGCCAGGTACCAGCATCTGACCACATCCACAGACCCATGTATTGTTCTTAACGTAGCCAAGACAGATTGGCACAAACAAGGGAATGTGCAAGTGCAGTGCAGGAAAGACAGAGAAAGGCATTTGGCTTTGCGGCTATCTGTGCCTTACCAGTCCTTTCTGCCACCGTCACCAGCACAACAGTCACTTGCAGGAAAGACTTGGGGACAGATCCTCAGTTGGGATGAATTCTCAGAGCTTCAGGGGTGCCAGCCAGGGTCCAGCCCCACTGCCGCCTGTGGAGCTAGAGCCGATTGACACCAGCCGGGGTCCGGCCCCACTGCCGCCTGTGGAGCTAGAGCCGATTGACACCAGCCGGGGTCCGGCCCCGCTGCCACCTGTGGAGCTAGAGCCGATTGACACCAGCCGGGATCCGGCCCCACTGCCGCCAGTGGAGGTAAAGCCGATTGACACTAGCCGGGGCCCGGCCCCACTGCTGCCAGTGGAGCTAGAGCCGATTGACACCAGCCAGGGTCTGGCCCCACTGCCGCCTGTGGAGCTAGAGCCGATTGACACCTCCCAGTCACGCCCTCCCCCAACTCTTCTCCTCTGTCTAAGGCCATGTCTTCACTCCGGGGAAGTCACAATCATTCTTCCAGAGTTTGATTTAGCAGGTCTAATTAAGACCCACAAAATCAAACTCAGAAGGCGTCCCCATTGGCGCCAGTTCTCCTGCATTAGCTCCCGTCGGCCTCTGGCTGTGGGAATGGCGGGGAAAGTCGAATCAAAGAATGTCAACTCCTGCTACATAATGTATGTAGCTGGAGTTGTGTATCTTTAGTCAACCTTCTCCTGTAGTGTAGACCTGGCCTTACTTGGTTTTCTTTCCTGTCTGTCGAAATATGGGGGAGAGTGGCATGCCCTGCCTGGCAATCCAGGGAAGTCAGCGATCTGGCTGGCCTCAGGGACCATGGCTCCCTTGTCCTTGGGCTTCCTGTGTGTGTGTCTTTTTCAGAAATACAATCTACAGTATCTGTGGCACCAGGCAGCCCCCGGGGAGCAGTAGGAACATCTGCAGTGTTGAGGGGCTCTCGGGGCACCCTGGGCCTCTGGCAGAGGAACGAGAGGTCGAAGGGGAGGCAGAGTGTCCAGGTACTTTCTCCTCACTGCACTTGATGGCCTGTATCCCAGCCTGGGCGCTGTGAAGTCGCTGTGGGTGGAGAAGGGGGTTCTTTGGGAGGGTTGCAATGTCCTTCTGGGACACCGAGCCCCAGGGATGTGCTCCCCAGCGCTCCTCGCATGGCCATGGGGCATCACAGCGCGTGGTGTCCACGGGCTGCTCCCCCGGCTGGCATGGGCTGGCACAGCCCTTTAAAACCACAGTGCAGGGGCTGGGGCCCTGGTCCTGGCCCTGGCCCATTCTGCCACCTGCAGCAGTGGGTACCCTGGCAGCCGGCACGGGCTCTGCCAGCACTTTCCTAGGGGCTTCATTTCCCAGTAGCCCCTCTCGCCCTCTGCTCTCGTTCCGAGCAGCAAACCCTCCGCAGGTGCCGCCAGGCTTTGCTTGGCAGCTGGTTTTCCCTCTGCATGGCCATTTCCGGCTCGCCCCAGCAGGTTCTGCTGAGTCCAGTGGACACCGGCTGGGGTCCAGTCCTGTGGACTCCGATGTAGCTACAGTCCATTGACCCCAGATGGGGGATTGGACCCCCCTGACTCCAGTGAAGCTACAGCCACGTGAGCCTGGCGAGGCCAGTGGGTCTACATTAGAGACAGCGATTCAGCTGGAGCTGTGTATCTGTCATGCTACCGCTGGCCATTAAGTTTGGGGCTGGTTTCCCAGAAGTGAAGTGACGCCTCCCCCTTCACCTGTCTCCCCCAGTCAGGGAGCAGGCCCGTGAGGATAGCCAAGCTGGACCCAGGTCACACTGGCCTAGGAAAGGCAAGTGGCTGAGCAGTGGTTTCCCTGCCTTTGCTGAGGGGCTGGCTCGTGAGAGAAGCTCCCCTGACAAGGTGGCTGTTCTGCAGCAGCAGGTCCTGACTCTCACAGAAGAAGTCAAGTCTCAGAAGGTAAGGCCGGCCTGGGGGCGTGCTCCAGAGCCCAGCAAAGCCATTGGGATGGCTCCAGAGCCCCCAGCGAGCTGGGACCTAGCCCTGGCCTAGGCACTAGCATGTGCACTTCTCGGCGTGCCACTTGCAAGCGGGTCTTTGGTTCTCTGGTGAGTTCCAAGGCAGCTGTTCCCAGGTGGGGCAGGAGAAGGCTCTAGGCTCTCAGGGAGGTCATTGGGCTCGCGTCAGTGTGACCCCGCTCGGCTCGGGAGAGCTCGCCTGGGCTCTCGGGTGTCCGTGAGACAAGAAGCAGGCCCATGATGGGCAGTTGGCTCCCTCCTTCGTTTACTTCCTGGAGGCGATGGCATTCTCCCAGGGCAGGTAGGCTCCCTCCCTGGCTAAGTGCCACGAGTCAGTGCCTGCTCCAGGGAGGCGCCATGACAAGGGGACTGTTGGTAGCCACGGAGCCAGCGCGCACGGCCCCCTGCCCTGCCAGTGCCCCCCGCATGAGCAGCAAGGTCTCTGCAGCCAGTCAGCCCCCAGGAAGGTGCCTGTGGAAACCCAGGGCCAGGTGGGCTGTGCAGCATCTCCAGCGTGGTACCGCCACAGGCCTTGGAGCACGGAGTCCCCTCCGTGGTGGGAGCTCCCAGGGCAGGCTGGCAGCACGGCCCCCACGTTATGGACACCCGGGAATTGCCGGCCGTTCTCCGACACTGCCGAAGGCCCTGGGCCCAGCAGCAGGCAGCTCAGGGGTGTCCCCCAGACGCCCCTCGTGAGTGCCCTGTCCCTCAGCCATTCCAAGCCAAGGCTGTGCGGCGGGTGGGTCGTGTGTGTGACACATGGCTCCATGTGCCCCCAGGAGCTGGTGAGGCTTCTCCACAAGGCTCTGGAGGCTGCGCAGCAGGAGAAGAGAGTGTCCAGCACCTACCTGGCTGCTGCAGAAGATAAGGACCGGCTGGAGCTGGTGCGCCACAAAGTGAGGCACATCGTGGAGCTCAGCAGTCGGGTGGAGGTGCTGGAGGTGGAGAAGGAGGAGCTGGCGCACAGCCTGGCTCTGAGGGAGAGCTGTGTGGAGGAGCTGCAGAGACATGTGCAGCTTCTTATGGACAAGAACCAGGCCAAGCAGCAAGTCATCTTGAAGCTCTCGGAGCAGATTGCCCTGGGTCTGCCTGCGCTGGCGCAAGAGGCCAGTGCTGTTGCCGCGGAGACCTGGTACAAGCAGCAGGAGGAGATTGAGCATCTGAAGGTGCGGGAGGCGGGCGCAGCCGCGTCAGCAGCAGACGGGATTTTAGTATCTGAGGGAGCTGGCTGGCAGTGGCCTATGCTTTGCTGTCCAAAGTTCAGGCAGTTTGCACGGGCGGGGCCGACTCAGTCCTGTGCGTTCAGGGTTTGTCTAATTCAAGCAATGGGGAAGTGGTAGCCAGGGCACCATTTCAGATTTTGGTAGGGGGCTGGGACCGGTGCAGGCTGGGTGGGGGGGGGGGAGGCGGGAGAAGAGCGAGAGCACGGGAGGGCAGACTGAGGGCAGTGGCTTCAGCAGTTACTGAGCATGCTCAGTACAAGTGGGGGGGACCGACCCTGCCCACCCTCCCTCCCACACATGTCACCTCTTTCCAGGACTACCAAGGCACTGGGAAACTCTAGTTTTTTGGCAGATAACTTAGCAATGAGCTGGCAGGAGCACTGGATCTAATTCCTATATAAGAGAAAGAAACTTAAATCAATTTTAGGCCCACTCGTCTCTAAGGCTGACGTTTCTGATAGCTTGTGGCAAGTCACTTAAGAGACACTGGTTAGCCTTAAAATCGTTCTCTATCTATTTTAGAAACGTGCATTTGCCGGTTTGTCTGTCTGTGAGTCTGTGTGTTCAAGAACTCCTCCTAAATGGTAGGAGCTAGGGTCACCGCACCGGGCAGGCAGCTCCCTCTTATTACCACTTAAAGCAAGGTCAGGCTTTGTTTTGCCAATACAATGGGATGTGCCTGGAATTGGATTGTTTCTCATAAACTGGAATGGGAGGGATCAGGTAGGAGGGAGTGCTACTGTAGAATGGCCAGAGATGGGGGCCTGGACCAGCAGGGGCAGGGGCTGAGAAAGGGACAGCTGTCTACTATATATCTCAGAAAGCTTATGTGTCTATTTGTTTCTGTCTGTCCCCCAGCCAGGGAACATGCACCCCACCCCTGGCTGTGCCCACTGCAGCTGCACTGGCCGTGGCCAGGCACTTCTCACCTGGCCCCCAGCTCCTGCGGTGAGAGAAGGCGGAGGTTGTCCTCTCCCTGGGGCAGCCGGGTACTGACCCCCTCCTCCCCAGCCCCACCCCAGAGCAATGAGTTCAGTGATGAAACACTAAACTTCTTTGAGTTAAGGGCCCGAGTAGCACTGGCTAAATCTTGTGGTTTGGAATTCTGATCCTGGGGAGAGACGGGCAGAACTTGTGGACTGTCTCCGCTCTGGGAGGGGCGCGAGGGCCAGTGGGTGACGCAGGGGGCAGAT
Source organism: Pelochelys cantorii (assembly GCA_032595735.1). Classification (NCBI taxonomy): domain Eukaryota; kingdom Metazoa; phylum Chordata; order Testudines; family Trionychidae; genus Pelochelys; species Pelochelys cantorii. The sequence continues at coordinate 132,072,031 of CM064330.1, forward strand.
ACATCTGGGCTCTTTATAAGAAGAGCAGAGTGGCCAGACGGGGTCAGACCAACAGTCCATCCAGCCTGGTGTCCCATCTGCCCACGGTGGCCAAGGCCAGGTGCCTCAGAGGGAGAGAACACAACAGGGAATCAGCCAGGGATCTATTTCTCTGGCAAAGAGACTGCCCATGCTGACTAATAGTCATTGGTGGACCTGTTCTCCTTGAGCTTATTTTGTTCTTATTGGAACCCTGTTACGGTTTAGGCCTTGCCACCCTTTCCTGACAGAGTTCCACAGGTTGACACTGAAGAAATAATTTGTCTTGTTTGTTTTAAATCTGCTGCCTATAAATGTCGTGAGCTTCTTGTGTTATGTTAGTGAAGGAAGAAACAACATTTACTTACTCTACTTTTCCACACCATTCAAGATTTTCTAGAACTCTGACAGAGTCCTCCACCTCTCAGTCATTTCTTTTCCAAGCTGAAAAGTCCCAGATTTGCGAATCTCTCCTCATATAAAAACAAGTGATCCTGTAGCATTTTACAGACTAACAAAACTAGACAGAATCATGAGCTTTCATGGGTAAAACCCACTTCCTCAGATGAATTGGAGTCATGTGTTATATCAAACGTCTCCTCATATGTTAGCTGTTCCTTACCCCATATCATTTCCATTGCTGGTCTCTATGCTTTTTCCAAATCCAAAGTAATTTTTAGATGGGGTGACCAGACCTGCACGCAATACTCAAGGTGTGGGCGCACCATGGTTTTATAGAGAGCCAGTATGATATTTTCTGTCTTATTCTCTGTCCCTTTCCGAATGATTCCCAATATTATGTTAGCTTTGTAGATTGCCACTGCACATTGAGCAGATGTTTTCAGGGAACTATCCACAATAATTCCAAGATCTCTTTCTTGAGTGGTAACAGATATTTTAGACCCCATCATGTTTGTACGTGTAGTTGGGATTATATTTTTCCATGTGCGTTACTTTGCAGTTATCTGCACTGAATTCCGTCTCTCCTTGTGTTGCCCAATCACCCAGTTTTGTAGCAGTTAGTTTTGGGCTTAACTATTTTCAGTAATTTTGTATCCTCTGCAGATTTTGCCGCCTCCCTGTTCACCCCTTTCTCAAGAACATGAATGAGAAGTTTAACAGCAGTGGTCCACATGCAGCTCCCAAGAGCACACCACTATTTACTCCTGCTCTTTGTTTCCACCTGTCTTTTCAGTGGAGTACCCAGCAATGTTTTCATGAGGAATCACAAGCCTTTTGTTACCTGACTCACCCCACCTCCCTCTATTTCTAAACAAGCTCCCTGCCCCCAAGGCAAAGCTACAAGCAGCTCAAACTCTGTGGCAGTTAAGAACTGCCTCCGGAGCTAGGGCAAGTGCTTAAAGCAGACCTCAGGTATGAGATCCAGGGGTTCAAACTTTAGGGGGAGTTATTGGCCTCCCTAGCCCCCCAGTACATGGCACCCTGGGTGGCAGCCTAGAGCTTTTTTTGCCTGACTCAGCTGAGTCATCCTCTATCCAGTCCTGAGCTCTTCCTCTAGTACTGCCTTTATTCAGCCTACCCAAATGTGCCCTCTGTGTAAACAACATTTCTCCTCACAGCCTGGCTCAGCAGGCAGTTCCCAGCTCCGACTGTGCGGTTATAAGGGACGCTTGTGTCTCTCAGCAGAGACGCACTGCAGCCAACAGCGGCTCTTTGTTGTCTGTGCTGACATGGTGTTTGCTGGTGCCTGGAATGCTTCAGGCCTGGGTTTTTAGAAATGAACAAAACCCAGATCTGGCTGCTGCCTGTCGTCTTGCAGCTTTCCCCAAGCGTTATGCTTATTACAGGGCAGAGTTAAGGTGGTTTGGGTGCCCTGACTCTGCATTCCAGAACTGAGCGCGTGTGGTTTTCTTTTTAGTTTCACTTTAAGTCTACATTCCTGGGACTCTGCTGCTTTTGGGCGCCCACTCTGTAATGTATTTTACCTTAAATTATGGAGCCATCCTCATAGTCATGTGCCTGCTCTGCTTTTGACAGGATGACTTACTTGCCTTCAGAACTCAGAACCAGTTCCTCAACTCGGAGATCCACCAGGTCACGGAGCTCTGGAGACGCGCTGCTGAGAAGGAGAAAGCCCTGCTGATGCAGGTGAGCTGTGGAGAGCAGTGGCAGCTAGTCACTGGTTTAGTTACTGGAACCAGTGCAAGGGTTTCCTTTCCTCCCTAGCCCTGGTCCTGATGCACAGTAATCAATGAGAGTCTTCTTCTCTCCAGTGGACTCCCTTCCACCCCTTCCCCAGCACAGGCTTGCTGCTCATCGCCCCGTGTAGCAGACAAGCAAACTCTGAGTTCTATTCGGGTGCAGCGTTAGTAGAGTCGGGGCCTTGCAGAGTTAAAGTTTGGCTCCCCTACGAATTCCAGCTCCAGGCCAGACACAACGTAGCGTCCGGTGGAGCGCTGCGGTGCACAGAGGAAAAGGCCCAGTCCAAGCTCCATCTGCTCCAATAGCCTGTTGCCAACAAGGGCTGGTGCAAGGACGATGCTTCCCTGAAGCTCAGCTGCCCACAGGGAAAGGCCCCTTCCGCCCCCAGGAGTTAGAGAACACAAGAGCGGCCTGACGGGGTCAGAGCAAAGGCCCATCCAGCCCAGTGTCCTGTCTGCCCATAGGGGCCAGTGCTGGTGCCCCAGGGGGAGCGAACCGAACAGGGAATCCTCACGGGATCTCTCCCCTGTCGCCCATTCCCAGCCCCTGACACACAGAGGCCAGGGACCCCTCCCTGCCCAGCCTGGCTAAGGGCCATCGCTGGGCCTGCCTCCATGAACTCACCTAGCTCTTGAACCCAGTACACTTGGATCTCTACAGCCTGGCGCTCCAAGCTGGGGGTCGTGTCCCTTCTGGCGCACTGGTGTGTGTCTGAGTCACTGCGGTCGCAGCTCTGGACGCCCATTAGCCACCGAGACACCCGGCCCTTCCTGCAGCCCTGCTGAGCCCGTGGCCTCGGCGCCAGCAGTGCAGTGACTGCAGGCCAGCGAGCGGTGTCTGCGGAAACGTGGCCGAACCGGGCACCTTCTGTCCCTCTGCGCATCCCCGTGTTCTTCCTGCCGCGGCCCTGCCCTTCCCCTTGTGCGGTGGGGCTGAGCAGGCCTGGCCCCTGGGCTGGCTGAGCTCTGCCATGCAGGAGTGTAGTCACGGCGCTCTCCCTCTCGCTCACTGCCCCTCCTGGTCAGGGCTTCAGCGCACTCGGTCCCCCTCTTGGCGTGGCTGGCGGGCGGGCGGGCTCGTAGCGCCTCTGTGCGAGCTCCAGGGTGTTCTCCGCCCACCCCAGGCACCCTAACACCTCGCCTGCGAGTCTAACCACCAGGCGTCCCCAGGGAGCGCCCGGGACGGCAGGAGCTCTCTGGGCTCCAGTGCTCTGCCTGTATCCCAGGGAGAGCCTCCCTCCGCCTCCCCGGCCTGGCCGGGAACACTCTGGTTCTGGGTCTCGGCAGTGACCAGCGCCCTGGCGTCCCAGACTCAGCCGAGCCTGCTGCGAGGCACTCGTGCCCCCCCTGGCCAGCAGCGGAGTAGCCGGGCCTCACTGGGAAGCTGCGGAGGAGCAGGCAGAGGAGGTGAAATGGGGTCTGCAAAACGGTCAAGGTGGGAACCGCCGTGTCCTGGCCACAATCGCTCTGGCAGCTCTGACCCGCCCCAAACAAACTTCCCTCCAGATCCTGGAGTGGCCAGTCTCTCTCCCTCTCCCCCACTCCCTCTCTCTCCCCATCTCTCTCTCTCCCTCCCTCTCCCGCCCCCTCTCTCTCCCTCTCCCCCACTCCCTCTCTCTCCCCATCCTCCTCCCTCTCTCTCCCCATCCTCCTCCCTCTCCTCCTCCCTCTCTCTCCCCATCCCTCCCTCTCTCTCTCCCCATCCTTCCCTCTCTCTCTCTCCCTCCCTCTCCCGCCCCCTCTCTCCCTCTCCCCATCTCTCCCTCTCCCTCCCTCTCCCTCCCTCTCCCGCCCCCTCTCTCTCCCTCTCCCCCACTCCCTCTCTCTCCCCATCTCTCTCTCTCCCTCCCTCTCCCGCCCCCTCTCTCTCCCTCTCCCCCACTCTCTCTCTCTCCCCATCCTCCTCCCTCTCCTCCTCCCTCTCTCTCCCCATCCTCCTCCCTCTCCTTCTCCCTCTCTCTCCCCATCCCTCCCTCTCTCTCTCCCCATCCTTCCCTCTCTCTCTCTCCCTCCCTCTCCCGCCCCCTCTCTCCCTCTCCCCATCTCTCCCTCTCTCCCTCTCCCTCCCTCTCCCGCCCCCTCTCTCTCCCTCTCCCCCTCCCCACTCCCTCTCTCTCCCCATCTCTCTCTCTCCCGCCCCCTCTCTCTCCCTCCCCCCACTCTCTCTCTCTCCCATCTCCTCCCTCTCTCCTCCCTCTCTCTCCCATCCTCCCTCTCTCTCTCTCCCTCCCTCTCCTGCCCTCTCTCCCTCCCCATCTCTCTCTCCTCTCCCTCCCTCTCCCTCTCCTCTCCCGCCCCCTCTCCTCTCCTCTCCCCCACTCCCTCTCTCTCCCATCTCTCTCTCTCCCTCCCTCTCCCGCCCCCTCTCTCTCCCTCTCCCCCACTCTCTCTCTCTCCCCATCCTCCTCCCTCTCCTCCTCCCTCTCTCTCCCCATCCTCCTCCCTCTCCTCCTCCCTCTCTCTCCCCATCTCTCTCTCTCCCTCCCTCTCCCGCCCCCTCTCTCTCCCTCTCCCCCACTCTCTCTCTCTCCCCATCCTCCTCCCTCTCCTCCTCCCTCTCTCTCCCCATCTCTCTCTCTCCCTCCCTCTCCCTCTCTCTCTCTCCCTCCCTCTCCCCCCCCCCTCTCTCTCCCCATCCCTCTCTCTCTCTCCCTCCCTCTCCCGCCCCCTCTCTCTCTTTCCCCATCTCTCCCTCTCTCTCTCTCCCTCTCCCCATCCCTCTCCCTCCCTCTCCCGCCCCCTCTCTCTCTCTCCTCATCTCTCTCCCTCTTCCCCCACTCCCCCCTCCCTCTCCCCCATCCCTCTCTCTCTCTCCCTCCCTCTCTCTCTCTTCCCCCTCTCTCTCCCCCCTCCCTCCCTCTCTCTCCGTGTCTCTCTCCCTCTCTCTCTCTTCCCCCTCTCTCTCCCCCCACTCTCTCTTCCCCTCTCTCTCCCCCCCCTCTCCCTCCTCCCTCCCTCTCTCTCTCCCTCTCTCTCTCTCCTCCCTCTCCCGCCCCCTCTCTCTCTCTCCCCATCTCTCCCTCTCTCTCTCTCCCTCCCTCTCCCGCCCCCTCTTTCTCCCTCTCCCCATCTCTCCCTCTCTCCCTCTCCCTCCCTCTCCCGCCCCCTCTCTCTCCCTCTCCCCATCTCTCCCATCTCTCCCTCTCTCTCTCTCCCCATCCCTCTCTCTCTCTCCCTCCCTCTCCCGCCCCCTCTCTCTCCCTCTCTCTCTCTCCCTCTCCCTCTCCCTCTCCCCATCCCTCTCTCTCTCTCCCTCTCTCTCCCCCCCCTCTCTCTCTCCCCCATCTCTCCCTCTCTCTCTCTCCCTCTCCCTCTCCCTCTCTCCCCATCCCTCTCTCTCTCTCCCTCCCTCTCCCGCCCCCTCTCTCTCTCCCCATCTCTCCCTCTCCCTCTCCCCCATCCTCTCCTCTCTCCCCCCTCCCGCCCCTCTCTCTCTCTCCCCATCTCTCCCTCTCTCTCCTCCCTTCTCTCCTCTCTCCTCCCTCCTCCCTCTCTCTCTCTCCCTCCTCTCCCCCCCCTCTCTCTTCTCCCATCCTCTCTCTCCCTCTCCTCCCTCTCCCTCCCTCTCCCACCCCCTCTCTCTCCCTCTCCCCATCTCTCTCCCTCTCTCTCTCTCCCTCTCCCCATCCCTCTCTCTCTCCTCCCTCCCTCTCCTGCCCCTCTCTCTCTCTCCCCATCCCTCCCTCTCTCTCTCTCCCCCCCTCCCGCCCCCCCCCTCCCCCTCCTCCTCTCCCCTCTCCCCATCCCTCTCTCCCTCCCCCCCCCCCACCCCCCCTCCTCCCTCTCCCCACTCTCCCCTCTCTCTCTCTCCCCTCTCCCCCCCTCTCTCCTCTCCCTCCCCCCTGCCCCCTCTCCTCTCTCCCCCACCCCCCCCTCTCTCTCCCTCCCCCCCCCCCCCCCCCTCTCCCATCTCCCCTCTCTCTCTCTCCCCTCCCCCTCCCCCCTCTCTCTCCCCTCCCTCCCCCCCCCTCTCTCTCTCCCCTCCCCATCTCCCCCTCTCCCTCCTCTCTCCCCTCTCCCCCCCCTCCCTCTCCCTCTCTCCCCCCCCCTCTCCCACCCCCCCTCTCTCCCTCTCCCCACTCTCTCCCCCCTCTCTCCTCCCCTCTCCCCATCCCCCTCTCTCTCTCCCCCCCTCTCCTGCCCCCCCTCTCTCTCTCTCCCACCCTCCCCTCCTCTCCCCCCCTCCCTCTCCCCCCCCCTCTCTCTCTCTCCCCATCTCTCCCTCTCTCCCTCTCTCCCTCTCTCTCTCTCCCTCTCTCTCCCTCTCCCCATCTCTCTCCCTCTCTCTCTCTCCTGCCCCCTCTCTCTCTCTCCCCATCTCTTCCATCTCTCCCTCTCCCCCTCTCTCTCTCTCCTCATCTCTCTCCCTCTTCCCCCACTCCCCCCTCCCTCTCCCCCCTCTCTTTCTCTGTCTCTCTCCCTCTCTCTCTCTTCCCCCCTCTCCTCCCCCCCCCCCTCTCTCTGTCTCTTTCCCCCCCCCCCCCCCTCCCTCCTCCTCCCTCTCTCTCTTTCTCTCTTGCACACACTCTCCCGTGGCATCCCGCTTTGCTACGTGCCAGCGCCCAGCTCACCAGCCCCCGCCTGCACTGCAGGGAATTACGGCCAGCGCCTGGGCTGCTCTCCCTGCCGCTCCCCCGCTGCAGTGGCCTTGCTGTGGCTGCTCCCCCGCCAGCGTGCTCCGTGGCACACCACTGACTCAGGAACAGCGGAGATACGGGCCACGCTGGCACGGTGGGGTCAGGGCCCCCAGGGCTGGGGATCCCAGCGGCAAGGGCAGGCAATGTGGCTGCTGGCCAGGTCAGGGCTGTCGGTCCTGTGCATCTGCAGCACAGCCCTTCTGACGGCCCCTTGCTCTCTCGCAGTGCGCGCGCCTGCAGGCCCACGGCTGCCAGGTGGAGAGCAAATACCTGATGGCGCTCCGCAGGCTGCAGGAGGCCTCCCCTGACCTGGCCAGCGGGCACGTGGAACTGGTGAAGAGCCTGATCCAGGAGGCGCTGCAGTGGGATGCAGAGGAGGAAGCAGCAGAGGCTCTTCAGCTGCACCCTGTCAGGTAAGGGGCCAGCCACTGCTCGCCGTAGGGCGCCCACTCCGGGCAGGGACAAGTGCAGAGGGGCTCTCTGCCCAGCTGTGCCCCCAGCCACTGCTCGCCGTAGGGCGCCCACTCCGGGCAGGGACAAGTGCAGAGGGGCTCTCTGCCCAGCTGTGCCCCCAGCCACTGCTCGCCGTAGGGCGCCCACTCCGGGCAGGGACAAGTGCAGAGGGGCTCTCTGCCCAGCTGTGCCCCTGGCTCAGAACAGGCCTGAAGTGGCTCCTTCTGCCAGGTGTGCAGCCCCCCACGCATAGGTGGACTGGCTGGCTGGCCAGTGCGAAAGGTACATGGTCTCTGTGGGGGCAGGGGGCAGAATGGGGAGCGAGCGACGGGCCACAGACGAAGTGGGGAGGTCTGGGTTGGGTAGCAGGAAAAGGTATTTCCCATGGCGGGTGGGGAAGCCCTGGGATGGTTCCCTAGGGTGGGGGTGGAATCTCCAGCCCTGGAGGTGTGTAAGTCCCAGCTTGACAAAGCCCTGGCTGGGCTGATGGAGTTGGGGTTGGCCCTGCCTGTCTCCAGGATCTCTGGCAGGGGCCTGGTGAATGGATCTGCACATCTCCCATGGCCCGGTTTCAGGCAGGGCTGGCCGCTCGGGGCTACAGATTCTGGAGTGGGAAGACGCATCCCAAACCCAAAGCACTCCTTGTGTGCTGCGATGGAGCCGGGCTGTGCGGTGAGCCAGGCAGGGGCCGTCAGAAGTGCCGTTCTCTGAGCACACCTCACCGCCAAGGTTGCTGTCGCTCGCCCTCCCCACCTTGGGGTGCGCTGCCAAGTCAGGTGCTTCTCTGCCTTCCCACTGGGCTGCGCTGTGCAGGTTCCCATCATTCCCCATCTCCCCTGGTTCGTGGTGGAAAGGGGGGGCTGGAAGCAGAGATGCAGGAGGGCACAGAAGCTGTCGCTGTGTCCCCACGGGGCCCAGCACTCGGGCGACTGTCATTCCAGGCCTGCGGGAAGTAGGGATGTAAAACGGTAGCAGATTAGTCCACTACCGAACCCCCTGGGATTCCTGGGTAGTCGAGTCGACCACTCACGTGTCCCCCTCTCCCACTGCCTCTACATCAGAGAGGGGAGGAGGAGCCTGTGCTGGGAGAAGGGTGCGGGGAGGCAGTGGCGCTGTGGTTCTGCCTTTTATATGTAGCAAGAGCCGGGCCATCCAGACCTCCCCGCGCTGCAGCTCTGCGGTTAAACGTGGCGGGAGCCGGGCCGTCCAGACCTCCCCGCGCTGCGGCTCTGCGGTTAAACGTGGCGGGAGCCGGGCCGTCCAGACCTCCCCGTGCTGCGGCTCTGCGGTTAAACGTGGCGGGAGCCGGGCCGTCCAGACCTCCCCGCGCTGCGGCTCTGCGGTTAAACGTGGCGGGAGCCGGGCCGTCCAGACCTCCCCGCGCTGCGGCTCTGCGGTTAAACGTGGCGGGAGCCGGGCCGTCCAAACCTCCCCGCGCTGCCGCTCTGCGGTTAAACGTGGCGGGAGCCGGGCCGTCCAGACCTCCCCGCGCTGCGGCTCTGCGGTTAAACGTGGCGGGAGCCGGGCCGTCCAGACCTCCCCGCGCTGCCGCTCTGCGGTTAAACGTGGCGGGAGCCGGGCCGTCCAGACCTCCCCGCGCTACGGCTCTGCGGTTAAACGTGGCGGGAGCCGGGCCGTCCAGACCTCCCCGCGCTGCCACTCTGCGGTTAAACGTGGCGGGAGCCGGGCCGTCCAGACCTCCCCGCGCTGCGGCTCTGCGGTTAAACGTGGCGGGAGCCGGGCCGTCCGGGCCAACCCGTGCTGCGGCTCTGCGGTTAAACGTGGCGGGAGCCGGGCCATCTGGGCCAACCCGCGCCGCGGCTCTGTGGTTAAACGTGGCGGGAGCTGGGCCATCCGGACCAACGCGCGCTGCAGCTCTGCAGTTAAATGTGGCGGAAGCCGGGTTGCCTGCATGCCTGGCTTCTACTCCATTTAACTTGCAGATCCACAATGGCCCCTTATCAACTAATCAACAAGTTGTATCGAGTCCACGATTCGTCGTTTACTTGCATCCTTAACGTGAAGCAGCAAGTTGAGCTGAGAGCGGCCGCTCCTGGACTCCCTGCCCAGCTCTCCAAGCCCATCTCCAGTTGGAACGAGGGGCAGCGTCTGCGCAGCCCAGGCCGAACCCCGTCAGCTGAGGTGCTGCTGCAGGGGCAGCTCCTAGAATCGCTGGGCTGGTTTTAATCACTCCTTAAGCCCGAGCTGTAACTGCTGTGGCGGGCAGGCTGGCTGGCTACCCCGGCACAGCCCGAAGGCCTCAAGCCAGGGTCAGTGAAGGGGGGGGGGGTCTGGGCCAAAGCCAGCCCCTCCTGCTGTGGAGAGGACACGACTGGGCGGCCATCACACTGTGGCTGTCTGGGCACACATCTGCCGTGAGCCGGAGTGGAGTGTTTTCCACGGTGGGTGGGTGCTGGGGATGAGCAGAGGCCAGGAGGAAGCGTCAGGATGGTCTTTCTCCAGTACAGGGCAGCCGGGCTGTGAGCAGCAGGTTAGCCCAACCCAGGTGTGAGCAGCCACACTGCGACCGCCCTCAAGTGGCTGGGCCCTCGTCGGGCTTCGGGGGCTTAGCCCGTGGGTCTTGGTGCCAGGGGACTGTGGCAGAACTTGTCTGCCCTGAGAAGGCGGCAGGGCCCTGAGGGGCCATCGGCACGCGAGTCCTCCCTGCAGCGTGGGCAGACTACCAGGCTGGGTGAAAGCGGCTCGTGATCTCTGGCCCGGGCCGGCCAGGCTGGGTGTAAAGCAGCGCTGCAGGGGTGGGAGGGCGTAGGGCCGCACAGGGCTGCAGCGAAGACAAGCCCGGGAGCCAGTGGAGGGGTTATGTGTTGAGGGGATCGGTACCGTACCTCTGGCAAATGCCTGTCTGGTTGTTCAGCTTGTCAGCTGCTGGGGAAGACCGTGGGTCTGCAGTGCCCTCTTCCTGGGCAAGGCTGGCACGGTTACTTGGGGGGCATGGAAGGGCGGGGCGCAGCGTTGGCGCTTGGGATTCAGAGAGCCCACCAGCCTGGTGCCTTCTGTCTCTGGAAGCTGCGGCTCCCGACGAGGCCAAAGCTGGCTTTCTCACAGGCACTGCCTGGGTGGGCGGGCGAGCGAGACAGCCGCCCTGCCGAGGGCAGCGGGGCGAGGCGTGGGCAGCATAGCTGCCTCTGACCCCGCCTGCCCTGCGTACCCGTCTGTCCAGCATCTCGCGTGTGAGTTGCAGCCCTGGTCTCTCTGCCCCTCCAGAGAGTGTGACGACTACGGGTTCCTCACCATTCCCGAATACGAGGTTGAGGACTGGAAGCTCCTGGCTAAAATCCAGGCCCTGGAGATCAGATCTAACCACCTGCTGAGCCATGCGGCACTGGAGAAGCCTCTTCGTGAGAGATGGGCCGCCCTGGCTGACCTCAGCCCCTCTGCAGAGCTGAAAGGCCTGATCCGCTGCGGCATCCCTGTGGAGCACCGCCGCAGGGTCTGGAAATGGGTGGTGAGCCGGCACCCGGGCCAGCACCACCCCGCCAGGCACTACGAGAGGCTGCTGCAGCAGGGCGAGGGCACAGAGCACCCCGCCTCCCGGCAGATCGAGCTGGACCTGCCTCGCACCCTGACCAACAACCGGCATTTCGCATCTCCCACCTCCCGGCTCATCCCCAAGCTCCGAAGGGTGCTGCTGGCCTTCTCCTGGCAGAACCCCACCATCGGCTACTGCCAGGGCCTGAACAGGTGAGGCTGGGTGTGTCCCGCCAGCACGGCAAGCAAGGCAGCTCGCCGGGGGGCGCAGATACCCCAGCAGGGCAGCCAAAGGGGCCCGCGGGGAGGAGAAGCGGGTGGGCTTTTCCAGTCAGAGGGATGGGGCCGTCTCCCTGCCAGGGGAGGCCGGGATGGCTGATGTGGTGTGAAGGAAATGGCTCCTGCGGGCCATGGAGGGTAGCGTCGCCCTGCCCTCGCACCACTGCAAATGCTCCTTGAAACAGACTTTTCACCCTGTGCCGGAGATCCCGAACAGGAGACAGTGCCGACGCCTTTCCCGTGCCAGGTACTGGCTGCGGCTTCCCTCTGGGCTGGAGAGCGCTGCTGAGGGGAAGCCCCCCGGTCTGACAGGCTGCAGGTGGTGCCGGAGGTGGAAATTGTCGTGCTGGGGGGGGGGAGGGGGCTGGCATTCCGGTGGAGCCAGCATGGGGGCCATGTCGTCTCGGGTTCTTCGGTCACGTGGCACCTCCCAGGAGCAGGGTGAGGAAGGCCGGGGGGGCTGGAAATGGTGGCTTAGCAGCCGTGATGGCTTGGCTCCACTGTCCTTGGTCTGCTCTTTCTGCCTGCCTCCCTGTGCCCGCCAGTCCCTGCTCCCACGCCAGGGGAAGGGCCAGGCCTGGAGGGGGGTGATGACCAAGGTTTGCCATGCGTGGGGCACGGCCATGCTGGTGGCTCTCCCCTCGTGCCATAGCTATTGGGAAGCCTTCTTCACTCGTCGGAGCATGGTTGTCTGCACCGCGCTTCCCCTTCCCGCCCCCCAGCTGTGTGTGTGCTGTGCCCAGTGCATGGCTACCGAGGGCTGGCTGGTATGCTCGGGACAGGCCTGGAGCTCTGCAGGCTGCCTCTGGAAGGCCCTGTCCAGCGCACAGCACCATCCACTCCCCTGAGGCTGATCCGAGCGGAGGGGCTCAGGGCCAAGGCGATGAATGGGTGATGGGAGGGAAGGGGGCGAGGGGTGAATGGGGGCTGGGAGAGGCAAGCCCTCAGCCCTGCTCCTTCTGCCCGAGGCCCGGCTCCCCATGGCTGCCAAGCCCACCCCCTATCGCCAGGGCAAGCCTCCAGCCCCCTGCAGAGCTCCCCGGCGCCGAGCACGGGTGGCAAACGGCCCCAGCCTCAGCAGTGCTGAAGCCCAGTAGCCCTGCTGGACCTGGAGGCAGAATGCGGGTGTGTTGTGCATCCCAGGTTGTGAAGGCAGGGTCCCCCCCCGCTGCCCGAGGAGGGAAGTAGAGCCCCACCCTGATGCGAGTGTAATGCCACTGCTTGGCCCTGCCTAGCCTCTAGTGCCTGCTCTGGAGTCGGCTCCCCCCAGCCCTGTTCTCGGGGAGAGACCGGGAGAGCTGCGAGGCCGTGGCTGCAAAGCACATTCAGTGCCTGGCCTGCGTAGCCTGGCAGGCTAGCCTGCCTGCCTGCCTGGAGATCCAGAGCTCTGTTACTCCCTTACAGGTGTGATTCGGTGTTTATTACAGTACGTTACAGTCGGCCTAGATTGGCAGTTCGGCTGTAACGCAAGGGGCTACCTAACACCAGTGGTGAAAGTAACTTAAAACTTCCTACAGGTCCTGTCCTGTTGCAACACGGGTCCCTGCCAGCTTTTTGGTAGCTCCCTGCTGGCTTTAGCCAAGCTCATGCAGCTCTTGCTGGAGCAGCGCACCAGGGTGCCCCGCATCCTGTCCCCTCTGCCTAACACTTCAGGCTGCTGTAGCAGGAATGGATTGAGTAGAAGGAAGTGCAGCTGTACATTCCCTGTCCTACGAATCTGGGGTGTGTGACTGTGCGACATGTATAAATAAACTGTACTTGTAAATGTACAAGGGAGTGTTCCAGCTGTGCACATCAGAGTTCCCTACCCTCGGGTATTTTAAATACTGGGCCCGATCCTGCAACAAAGGCCCCATCAACCCTAAAGAGAGTAGGAGGTTAACAGGTAACTAGTTAACCGGCATCCCAGCGGGGCTGAGTGGGTCCCACCCCCTCCCACAGGATCCCACTTAAATGATAACTGGGATTTTACATCCCTAAAAGGTGGTACCTGGAAATTCAAAGAGATCTAAGATCAGGCAACACACAAGAGCCACACAATTGATTTAATGCAAAACCTGAAGCCAGAAGACCAAAGTCTGCCAAGAATCTCTGATTGTTTCACCAGTGCTGCTGCAGGTTGGTTCAGCTCAGTAGATAATGTCGAGCATCTCCTTTGTTTCACCGTGTGCTGTCCATCACAGGTTGGCAGCCATTGCTCTCCTGGTCCTAGAAGAGGAGGAAAGTGCATTCTGGTGCCTGGTTCACATTGTGGAAAATCTGATGCCAGTGGATTACTACAGCAGCATGTTGCTAGCATCACAGGTGAGCATGGCTGCATCAGGGTGTGTGCGCACTGTTAAAGGGACATGGTCAACTCTCACAGCCTATCCCCTGGCAGAACGCTGGGTGTTGTGCAACCCTCTGGTGTGAGCCAAAGTCAGGGTTACTTGGCACCGCTGGCATAGAGCCCATGAGATTCTGACCCTTGCTGCCCAGCAAATCCTTAGGGGTCACTCAAGTTGGAAGCATAGAAGATCAGGATTGGCAGAGCCCTCAGGAGGCATCAAGTCCAGCCCCCTGCCCAAGTCAGGACCAGCCCCAACTCAATCAGCCCAGCCAGGGCTTGGTCAAGCCGGGACTTAAACACCTCCAGGGATGGAGATTCCACCCCCTCCCTAGGGAACCCAGCCCAGTGCTTCCCCACCCGCCTAGGGAAAGAGTTTTTCCTAATATCCAACCTAGACTCTCCCACTGCGACTTGAGACCATTGCTCCTTGTTCTGCCATCCATCACTACTGTGAACAGCCTCTCTCCATCCTCTTTGGAACCTCCCTTCAGGTAGTTGAAGGCTGCTATCCAGTCCCCCCTCTGTCTTTCCTTCTGCAGGCTAAGTAAGCCCAGTTCCCTCAGCCCCTCCTCGTAAGTCATGTGCCCCCTAATCATTTTCCCTGCCCTCCATTGGCCTCTCTCCAATTTGTCCACATCCTTTCTGTAATGGGGAGCCCAAAACTGGATGCAGTACTCCAGATGTGCAGAGTAGAGGGGAATAATCATTTCCCTTGATCTGTTGGCAACACTCCTACTAATGCAGCCCAGTATGCTTGCTGCAGGGCCTGTAGCAAGGACTCTATATGTGTCCTTGTTTGAACTTCATTAGATTTTTGTTGGCTTAGTCCTCCAATTTGTCTAGGTCACTCTGCACCCTATTCTGGCCCTCCAACGTACTTACCTCTCCCCCTAGCTTAGTGTCATCTGCAAACTTGCTGAGGGTGCAATCCATCCCCTCTTCCAGGTCATTAATGAAGATGTTGAACAAAACTGGCCCCAGGGCCAAACGCTGGGGCACTTGGCTTGATACCAGCTGCCCGCTAGACATCAAACTGTTGATCATTATCCATGGAGCCCAACGGTCTAGCCAGCTTTCTGTCCACCTTACAGTCCATTCATCTAAGCCACGTTTCTGTAACATGCTGGCAAGAATATTGTGGGAGATTTTGATGTTGCTATACCCTGACTTTAGCAAAGCTCTGCTGTAGTCAAGGTACACCATGTCCGCGTGACCCATGTCCACAGAGCCAGGTATTTCACCACAGAAGCCAAGTAGGATACTCAGGCAGGAAAAGGAGACACTCGTATTAACCTCCAAGCTCCATCACTGGCTGTGCTTTCTCCTCAACATTACCTTCTCAGGAACCTCGAACCAGACCAAGGGGTCTCCGGTCCCGACCTGCCTCTCCCAGAGCATTTCAAAGGGATTCTTGGAGTGCGCTGCTGCACTCTGGTGACAGATATGGCAGCAGAACCTTGCACTACTTCTGGAGCTGCTCCGCATACGTTTTCACAACAGAGTCCAAGGTCCCATGGACCCTTTGCACTGGACGGCTTGTTTGTTGGCAGTGGAGGGCAATTTTCAGGTGCTTTCCTCCACCCAGTCCCCGTAACTGCCTAAAACCAGACAGTTTGACACTATTTCTCTGGGAAATAATAGTAAGCACCACTGTTGCCACTGTCTTTGCCTCAGCGTTAGGCACCACTGCAACCATGGGGTGCTTGGGATATACCTCTTCCCACTCCTGGAAATTGTAGGGAGTGGGCCTATGGCAGCCACAGACACTTGAGCAAATGTCTCTCTGATAACGGGGAAAGGCTGGAAGGCGCCTTCCTAGGTCCCTTTAACTCTTTGTGCTTCTGGCACAAATCACAGCTCCTGCAATAATCTCTCAGTGTTTCAAAAAGATAAGACCCACAGAAATGTAGCTTCAGCCTGCCAGCCAGATGTGCTCCAAACTTCAGCAAGTCACTTCAGTCCTCAGGGATTGCAGGCTGCTTGCAACTCCCCCCATGAGTCGCTACACAGCAGCCTGTTTTGCATAAAATCCTGCCGCTTCCTTCCCCAGCTGGGACTGGATTCTAGCACCATTCTTGGCCCTTCCTAATGGAATATCATTTCCCTCTGGTTTTGTTCAAATTCAGACCCACGGCTGACACTCCAGACAGATTCCCATCTAGCATAGGCAGAGACATGCACTTGGTTCATGGCCTTTGGCAGGGCTGTTCCCCACTCTGGCACTCCAAGTGCAGAAGATGGGGGCCCACAAAGAGCTCAAAAGGAAAAAAAACTTGGCCCCTACAGGCAGTGGTTACCAAAACTTCCCAGAGTCACCGATTCCCTGGCTCTGAGAAATAAACAAACAAACAATCAAGCTGCCACCATCAAGTGATTTTTTTTTATCCCTAAAACCAGGGGTAAACACTTGAACCCACCCCCAGGGGTACCCCAAGCTCTTTTGCCCCAAAAGAGATTGAAAACAGAAAAGAGAAACAAGCTGCACTCTCTGGTAGCTGACCCTCAGTCAGCGGCCTGCAGATACACACAGACAGACCTTCCAGGACCCAAGAATCAAATCCTCACCTTAAAAGAAGTGATTTGTATTACAAAACAAAAGATAAACTTGATAAAGCAGATTTGATTGCTAGATGTTACAGAGCAACTAAGGAAAACACAGAGAAAATCTCTGGGCACAGTGTGAGCTAGTAAAGGGGGAGGGGAGGCCTAGATTCACACAGAGCAATTCAAACCAAACCACAAAATAAAGAAAAGTTACCCTGAACGCACCTGAATCCACTTTGTTCCCCGGCTACTTCCTTCCAATCTCCTCTCTGTTCAGTCCACTCCCATGCTCCCAATTCCTCAGAGACATGGCAGTCCTGCCTGGGTTTAAATCACCCTGTGCCTCTCAACTCCTGGTTTCTCTCTTCCACACAAAGAAAGCAGGCAGGGAACCTAGATCCAGTTCAAATTTCAACCCGCTATCTGGATTGTTTCTCCAGGCCCCCTGGCCAGCACCTTTCCTAAGTACCTGAATGTAACCCCTTGGTCCCCCGGTGCTGGTCAGCACTCCTCCTGTCCATTACAGCCTCCCTTACTGCCTTCTCCCATTACCCATGGAGCCTGATGGTCTAGCCAGCCTCAGAACCGTACTTCCCTTGTGATCTGGTTCTGACGTTACCTTGATAAGGCATATTTACTCTGCTATTTCCAACCCAAATACCAACAGAAAAGAAATCCAGGGCACCTACCAGCATATCCCCTTCAGACCCTCCCCATTCAGCTGGAATTCTGGCTGTGGGCCGTTCTCTGGCCGACTCTGCGAGAGCTACAGTAGTGACACTTTCACCTGGCGGCACAGGTTCCGACCTCACAAGATGTCCCTTGACTAAAGTAATGGTAGAGCCCATATCTCACCATCTCTTGCATCCAATCCCATTGCACTCTATGGATTTCTCACTTCCCTTTTACACCTCAGTCCAAGCATAATCTGTACGTTCAGTCCCTTCCCTGCGGCATCGGAGATCAGAGACATTTACATCTGTAGTTACTGCATTTGAACTGCAGATGGCAGTGTTGGCGTTTATTAGGTCAGCCTGCGTGTTTAGAGCAGGGCTACTCAACTTTGGAAGACCTGGGGGCCACAATGATGCTTACAGCACATGCTGAGGGCCGCAACTTAAGTGTGGTTGCATGGACATGCAAATATATATGCAAATAGCTTCTTCCACACTGACGGGCATGAATACAGAGATTAAGGCAAGACTACACAACACGCAGGCCCCATTTAAATCGGTTCTGTGATATTAATACAATGCAATATATGCCCGATTTCCACCCATATACAGCACTTTGAATGAGCAATGACCGTCGAGGAATTTAACTACTAAAGCGCATCTCAACAGAAGACCATTACATTGACGACTTTTTTGTTTTGGCTCCCATCACCAGGCCACGTGTTGAGCCCCGTGTAAACCCAAACTGCACCGCGGGCCGCAAACAAATGGGCCACGGGCCGCGTGTTGAGTAGCCCTGGTTTAGAGTAACAGGATTCGCATGTGTTGTGTTATTGGCGTGTTTCTCAGATTCAGACCCTCTGGTTTTATATGGCCGGCATACCAGAGAGGTGGCATACAACTTGTTTTCCTTTAGGGTAACAGGCTCTTTTGTTTTGGGCTCCCATGAGCTTTGAGTTAGACAAATTTTTAAATCTTTCACACCTTTTAAAGTGGGCTGAATAGTCATCATTCTTTCCCTGGGGCTTATATCCTTCTTAAGCCATATTTTTATATAAGCATCTGCAATTTCTGCAGCCCTTGAGAATGAATCAAGTCCTCTGTCTCACATTGCTGCTTTGATATCTTCAGGAACAAGTTTTAATAATTGTTCCAAAATAATTAAGTCAAAATAAATAAGAATCCCCATAAGCTTTTGCTCCCGTGACCGAGTTTTTGACAAAAGCCAGTAGTTTATGAGCATATTCCATGTAGGTACAATTATTAGACATCTGTACATTTCTAAATTTGAACTTGTAAGAGTCTGGAGTGACCTCAGATTGCTTTCATACAGAAACTTTAAACATCACATAATCCAAAGCCTCGTTATCCTCCCACAACTCATTAGGTTTTCCAATCAATCAGGCATTTGCTGCTCATCTGGAACCTTGTGAAGAGTACACAGGAGTTCAGAAATCTATCTTCAGAATATTTACAGATGGCACAGATCCTTTCCCCACATTTTGCTATTGAGATGAGTTGAATTTCCAGGCTGTGATAGATTCTTTTGCCCTCCCAGCACTTGGAACTGAAGGTTCACAACTTCCATCTATTTTTATGTGCTTCTCTCTCAGCTTGCGGCTGTTCCATGCATTTTTAATGGGCTTCCTTTTCCATCTTAGCAATTTCTTGCTTTCCCTCATCAATGTTCTATCATTTCTTTTTCATGCTCCAAATGTTGCTTGTCTGCCAGCTTTTACATACTGATTACAATTACTGTAACTGCATCTGGGACAGGTAGATCTACAGGGAGAGGTAGATGTGTTGGAGGGTAGGGATAGGCAAATTAGAGATTTGGGCCAAAAGAAATCTGATGAGGTTCAACAAGGACAAGTATGGAGCCTGCCCTTGGGATGGAAGAATCCCAAGCATTGTTACACACTGGGGACCGACTGGCTAAGTAGCAGTTCTGCAGAAAAGGACCTGGGGATTCCAGTGGCTGAGAAGCTGGATATGAGTCAACAGTGTGCCCTTGTAGCCAAGAAGGCTAATGGTATATTGGGGTGCATTAGGAGGAGCATTGCCAGCAGATCCAAAGACGTGGTTACTCCCCTTTATTCGGCTCTGGAGAGGCCACATCTGGAGTAAGGATGTTACGGACTAGTCAACGATCCGATAAGAGCATTTGCTTATTGGACAGTCTATCGACTAGCTGATTTCCCCCCCCCCCTTGAGATAGAGGCAGCAAAGGGAGGGGGAAGGGGTACTTTAAAGCGGCGGCGTTTCAAAAGGGGCAGCATTTCAAAGGGGCAGCCGCTGCTCAGCTGATCTGTGGCTCAGCTGTGCAATGCTGCCCCTTTAAAACGCCAAAGCATGTGGAGCCCGGGGTCCAAAGAAATGCCTCATGGAGCCCGGGATCAGCTGGGGAGTCCCAGCTGACCCTGGGCTCCAAGGCTGCCCCTTTGAAACATGGAGGTGGCATTTCAAAGGGGCAGCCGCCACACAGCTGATCCCCAGCTCAGCCCCTTTAAAATGCTGCCTTGATGTTTCAAAGGGGCAGTGCCACACAGCTGAGCCAGGGATCTGCTGTGCAGAAATGCCGCCTCTACGTTGTGGAGCCCAAGGTCAGCTGGGGAATCCCCAGCTGATCCCGGGTCCTGCTGAAATGCCGCACGGGGATTCCCCAGCTGACCCCGGGCTCCATGGCTTTGAAATGCACAAGAATCCCACTGGGGACTCTTGTGCATTTCAAAGAAGGCACCCAGGTGCAGCCTGGAGTCAGCGGGACTTCCTGCTGGCCCTGGGCTATATGCGGAGTTCCACATTCCTCCTTGGCAATGTACAACAGCAGGGTAGGGGGGCAGGATAGCTCTGTGGTTTGAGCACCAGCCTGCTAAACCCAGGTTGTGAGTTCAATCCTTGAGGGGGCCATTTAGGGCGCTGGGGCAAATCTGTCAGGGAAGGTACTTGGTCCTGCCATGAGGGTAGGGGACTGGACTCATTGACCTCTCAAGGTCCCTTCTAGTTCTAGGAGATAGGTATATCTCCATATATATTTAATCTGGAAGTGCCTATCAAATAGTCAACAGAAATTCCATCAATTAATCAATTAACTGCATTTTAACATCCCTAATCTGGCATGTTGTGTCCAGTTCTGGGCCCCCCACTACAGAAAGGATGTGGATGCACTGGAGAGGGTCCAGTGGAGGGCAACCAAAATGATGAGGAGGGCTGGAGAGGCTGAAGAATTTGGGCTTATTTAGTCTGCAGAAGAGAAGAGTGAGGGGGGATTTGATAGCAGCCTTCAACTTCCTGAAGGGAGGTTCCAAAGAGGCTGGAGAGAGGCTGTTCTCAGTGGTGGCAGATGGCAGAACAAGGCGCAATGGGCTCAGGTTACAATGGGGGAGGTTTAGCTTGGACATTAGGAAAAAGCTATTTCCCTAGGCGGGTGGGGAAGCACTGGGATGGGTTCCCTAGGGAGGTGGTGGAATCTCCATCCCTAGAGATTTTTAAGTCGTAGTTGGGTTGGTCCTGCTTTGGGCAGGGGGCTGGACTCGATGGCTATGTCTAGACTGCAAGCCTCTTTCAAAAGAGGCTTTTTTGAAAGATACTTTCGAAAAAGAGCATCTAGACTACAACCGGTACTTTTGAAAAAGCAAGCACCCAGGCAGTCTGGGTGCTCTTTCGAAAAAGCACGGTTTGCATTACATAGCGCCTTTTTTTGAAAGAGCACTTTTGAAAAGAGGCATTATTCCTTGTAAAACGAGGTTTTTCCGTGGTCGACAAAACCGCCGCATTCTTTTGATTTACTTTTGAAAGAACACGGCAGCAGTCTAGACGCAGGGGAAGTTTTTTTGAAAAAACCCTGTAGTCTAGACACACCCGATGAGTCCTGAGGTCTCTGCCAGCCCTAGGATGCCAGTGAGGGTTTGTTTGGGGGGGAGGGGGATTTTGCTTCTCACTTGACAGATTTTTCTGAAAGCCAGTGGCCCCCGATCTAAAAAGGTTTCCCCACCCCTGAAAAATCATTGTTCTGGAGTTGGGCTGGGGACAAGGGGTCAGGATACAGGCTGCCCCAGGGACAGAGGGCCACCCCACAGCCCTTCTCACCACAGCAGCTTGGGGCCAGGTGAGAAGCACCTGTCTGGAGCTCCATTGAGCACAGACAGGAGAGGGGTAAATGTCCCCTGGCTGGGGGACAGACAGACGGACAGACTCTCTGAAATACATAGTAGATAGCTGTCCCTTTCTCCAGACGGAAGGACACAGATAGACAATCTTACATTGCTAAAATATATAGTAAGAAGAAAAAGAAGATTAGGACAGTCAAATGATGTAAAAAATTAATCATGATAATTGCACTGTTAAATAATAGAATGCCATTCACTGAAATATATTTGAATGTTTTCTGCATTGTCAAATCTATTGAGTTTAGTTCCAACACAGAGTGCACAATGCTCACTTTGTATTTAGATTGCAACTGCTTGTGCCGTAAAACCCCAAAGAACTGTGCTTTTCAGTTCCCCTCCTACAGGCAGTGTAGTGCAATCTCTTTATCATGAACGTTAAATAAACAAGTGTAGACTTATGTAGAGGTTGGCCCTCCCAAGACCTGCACGACCACGGGTGTTCCTGCACCAGGGGGTCCTGGCTGGGAGCCCCAGTGGCAAGAGGGCTGGGACTGGGACCGGCACTGGAGTCCTGGTCGTGCAGCAGGGGCCGCGGCAGCTCCGCTAGCAGGGCCAGGGATGTGGCGGCCACAGTAGCGGGCTGGGGCCAGAGATGCAGCAGCCGCTATAGTGGGGCTGGGGCCAGAGACGTGGCAGCCGCAGCAGCCCCGATAGCAAGGCCGGGGCTAGGGATGTGAACGACTAGTGGACACACGAGTTGACCAGTCGCTCCCCGCCACTGCCTCTGTCAGAAAGAGGCAGCAAGGGGGTGAAGAGGAGGAGGTGCTGCAAAGCGGCAGTGCGGCTTGGAGCTGGGGACCAGACCCCAGGCTCCGTGTGGCACTGCCGCTTTGAAATGCCGCATGCAGCCTGGGGCCAGCTGGAGTAGGGATGCAATAGTGCAGTCGATTAACCGGTTAACGGGTAAGCAAAAGCTTATAGGCTAATGCTATAGACACCACCCATTCCCCTCCCCCCTCTCCCTGCCAGGCAATTTTTTTAACAGGCTGGTTGGCAGTCCGGCTCAGTCCTGGCTCCCGTTGGGCCTGGGACCTAGCCCCGCTGTGGCTCTGCATTTCAAGTGTGTTAAGAGCCAGGCAGTCAGGCAGCCCAGCTTAGTCCTGGCGCACACTGGGTCTGGGAGCACAGCCCCCTGTCCCCCCAGACAGGGGCTGCTGCCACCCCACGCTGCTCCCTCTTTCTCAGAAGCAGCAGCACAGGGTGACAGGCAGCTGATCTGCGAGGGGAGCTCCCGCCTGGCACCCCTTGCCGCTGCCTCTGGTACAGGGGCTGCTGACCCCACTCCGGGACAATAGAATAGTCGACTAGCCAATAAAATGTCACGAGGTTACTCGACTATTCAGTTAATCGCTATTTAACATCCCTGAGCTGGAGCGGCACGTGGCGTTTCAAAGCGGCAGCACTGCATGGAGCCTGGGGTCAGCTGGGGGCTGCTTGAGTCCCCCACTGGCCCCGTGCTCCCCACCGCACTTTCAGCCCCAGGGCTGTTGCTACACTTCAAAGGCGGAGGCGCCCTTATCGACTAATCAAATTGCATCGTCTATTCAATTAGCCAGTTACTCAAATGTAACATCCCTTGCCGGGGCATTCCGGGTTCCGGGGCCGAAGCAGCATGGCAGCCCCAGTAGGGAGGGCGATGGGGGCCTGCTGTGGGGAGGGAAGGTGGTCTGGGGAGTCGGTAGCAGGGGACCTCCTCTGGTCCGGCAAATTCCCTCGTTCAGGACCACTCAGGTCTCAAGGGTGCCGGATCAGAGAGGTCCAACCTGTACAACAAAAACCTGCCATCAGAAATAAAGCAACGTAAAACTTTAGAGCCTAACGTGCGCTCAGTCCTACTTCCTGCTCATCCAGGGTGTTCTTGGACACAGAAATCTGCTTACAGTTTGCTGTGTCACCTGCCAGTGAGAGCAGGTGTTTGCATGGCCCTGCTGTAGCCAGCATGGCAAGGTATTGATGTGCCAGACATGCTAGAGAGTCTCGCGTCCCTCCATGCATCAGCCACCCCCCAGAGGACATGCTGCCTTGCTGAGGGCGGGTTCTGCCTGACCCATCCCCAGCCGAGCAGGCCAACGCATGTTCAGTTCTCATCACACCCTCTGGGGGGGGGTTCAGGGGCAGTAGTTCCCACGGGGGGTGTTGCTCTTGTAAGATGTCTGAACCCTAGCTCCACACCCCGTCCCACGTCGATTTTGAACAGCACGTCAGATTCTCGGGCCCAGTGCTGTGGCTAGCGTTAGACGTTCACGTCAGTACCTCGTGGGGAGGAGCTGTGGCCCCACACAGACTCAGCCGCCCAGTGCTCTGCCAGACGCTGGTCCTCACGCATGCTTGCGGCAGACGTCGCAGCAGCCCGGCATGCTTGGTGGCTGTGGGCAGCTGGCAGGAGGAGGCCGAGTGACCGTGTCACATCAGGCAGGGTCCATGTTGCACAATGGGCTTTCTTAGCTTGCCAGAAGGCGGCGTCTCTGTCTTCAGCACCCGGTGTGCCGGTGGGGACAGGTTCTGCTTGTGGCTGATTCCTTTCATCAGATCCAGCTCCCAGAGTCTCTGGGGCTTTGTCTTCGCTGGCCATTGAGGGACAAAGCTTTGGCCGCTCATAGGTGTTTAATTTCCCCCCGCTCTCCCGTTCGAACAGCCGAGGTTTGGCTGAGGCAAGTGCTGGTGTAAACGGTGCTTTGTTGGCGGGAAGCGAACGCTGCAACAGCTGGGAGGGGGGAGATGTCTGTCTGCAAAAGCTGACGAGCCGTGTTCAGCCGCCCGGCTTCCGGCGAGCTCGCGGCCTCTGCAGCCCTGTCGCCAAGAGCAGGGGGGAGTCATGAGCTCTGCCGCATGGAGTACAGCTCTGTTCAGATGGCCTTGCCCACATCTGCCCAGAGCTCACTGCTGCCTGCTCCCGAGACACTGGCCGCTGCATGGACCAGCTTCCGTTGTCTCTGGTTGCAGACAAGCCTCCTCTCTCTTCTCTGGGTGAAGCCCCCAGGTCTTGTCAGCTCAGCGCAGTGAGACTGCTGGCACCGCTAGGTGTTGCTAAAATACCAGGAGAGCTCGGCCCCTCGGGTCCCCGAGGCAGGTACAGCCACCTCCACCCCTCGGGCTGCCTTGGGTAAAGGCCTCACTTGTCAGCTGTGTTCTGTGCTGCCTGAAGGAGCGCTCTTGGCACAGTCCTGCCAGGGCAGGCGGCAGAGAGCCTGCCTCCCGCGCACACAGCCACCGCCAGTGCCGCTGCCTGCTCGCAGCATCTCCGGGCCCGGGAGAAGGCTCAACCTTGCAGCCTGCCCTGAGATTCAGCAGCTTGGGCTGCAGTGGCCCAGCAGGGAAGCCGTGGCCACAGACAGGGCTGGGTGGGTCTTTCAGGGACAGCATCAGCCAGCAGGAGGGTGCAGGAACTGTCGCTGCCAGGCCATTCTGGGTGGCCCCATGCTAGCAGCTCTTCAGCCCTCTGGGAACGGAGTATGCCTGGGGGGGGATGGTACGAATTTGGTCCTGCCCTGCTCATGCCAGGTAGTGCCTCGGGCTTCCCTTGATGGCACTTGGACCGACTGCTTGTGGAGCATGGTGCTGCCGGTCTGGGGCCTCCACTGCCCGCAGCCCCTGCCCTAGCACAGCACTGACTTCCCAGGCCAGCCTTCCTGCAGCAGCTCACGAGGGAGAAGGCAGAGCCTTGCCATCCACGCACCTGCCCCGGCCTCACGGCCTCCTGCTTTGTCAATCCCAGGTGGATCAAAGAGTCTTCAAAGACTTCTTGTGGGAAAAGCTGCCCAGGCTGGCGGCTCACCTGGAGCAGCACGGGATTGACGTCTCGCTGATCACCTTCAACTGGTTCCTGGTGGCCTTCGTCGACAGCCTGGCCAGCGACATCCTCCTGCGCATCTGGGATGCCTTCCTGTACGAAGGGACGAAGGTAGGGAGTCTCCCGAGCCGCGCCCGCCTGGCACAGGGACCACCCGCAGCGGGGGCACACGGGTTCAGAGTCACTGTGGCCCCACCGCTGCCTGTCTGCCTCTGTCTGGAGGGGCAGGCGTGAGCCCAGCCTGGGCAGAGGGACCCACGTCACTCATGGAGCTAGCACGGCCCGGGGCACCCAGCACGTTCCTCGACGCTCACACGGGCTCATGCTCGCGGGGCTCGTCTTCCGCCTGCCCCCAGTGCCACGGCTCCGGCTCCTGGCGCGCTGCTCCGGGAGCACCCCGAGTCTGTCTCTGAGCTGGGAACGGCGCCCCACTGTGCCCCAAGAAGCGGCGCTGTTGGCTCCCCTCCCTCTCCGTAGCCAGCTGTGCTCCGCACAACCCCATCAAATCTACTGACCCACCATCAGCCCCCCATGCACCCTCCTCACCCTGGCACCCGGCATCGTTCCCCTTGCACATGGCGCCACGCGCAACCCCCTCGCCCTGACACCCTGCGCTGTTCCTCTCGCACACGGCACCACATGCACCCCCCTCGCCCTGCACACAGCCACCCTGAGCCCCTCCTCTCGCACACGGCACCACGCGCACCCCCCCCCGGCCCTCGCACGCAGACACCCTGAGCCCTTCCTCTCGCACACGGCACCACATGCACCCCTCGCCCTGCACGCAGCCACCCTGAGCCCCTCCTCTCGCACACGGCACCACGCGCACTCCCCCCCTCGCCCTCGCACGCAGACACCCTGAGCCCTTCCTCTCGCACACGGCACCACGCGCACTCCCCCCCTCGCCCTCGCACGCAGACACCCTGAGCCCTTCCTCTCGCACACGGCACCACGCGCACCCCCTCGCCCTGACACTTACCACAAGGCTACCAAAATAAAGAACTCTATAATAATGGGGGATTTTAATTATCCCCATATTGACTAGATACATGTCACCTCAGGAAGAGAAGCAGAGATAAAATTTCTCAATGGCTTAAATGACTGCTTCTTGGAGCAGCTGGTGCAGGAACCCACAAGGGGAGAGGCAATTCTCGATTTAGTCCTGAGTGGAGCACAGGATCAGGTCCAGGAGATAACCGTTACAGGACCGCTTAGGAATAGTGACCATAATATAATAACATTTAACATTCCTGTGGTGGGAAGAACACCTCAGCAGTCCAGCACCCTGGCATTTAATTTCATTACACAAAAATGACGAGGTTAGTTAAACAGAAATTAAAAGGCACAGTGACTAGAGCCAAATCCCTGCAAGCTGCGTGGGAACTCTTTAAAGACACCATAATAGAGGCCCAACTTAAATGTATACCCCAAATTAAAAAACATAGCAAGAGACCGAAAAAAGAGCCACCGTGGCTTAACCACCATGTAAAAGAAGCAGTGAGGGACAAAAAGCCATTTTTTGAGAAGTGGAAGTCCAATCCTAGTGAGATAAATAGAAAGGAACATAAACACTGTCAAATAAAGTATAAAAATGTAATAAGAAAAGCAAAAAAAGATTTTAAGGAACAGCTAGCCAAAAACTCAAAAAGAAATAACAAAATGTTTTTTAAGTACATTAGAAGCAGGAAGCCTGCTAAAAAAACAGTGGGTCCCCTAGACAATTGAGATATAAAAGGCGCAATCAAGGACAATAAAGCCATTGCGGAGAAATTAAATGATTTCTTTGCTTCAGTCTTCACGGCTGAGGACGTTGGGGAGATTCCCAAACCTGCACCGTCCTTTGTGGGTGATGAATCTGAGGAACTGTCCCAGATTGAAGTGTCATTAGAGGAGGTTTTGGAACAAATAGAAAAACTTAACGTTAACAAATCTCCGGGACCGGATGGCATTCATCCAAGGGTTCTAAAAGAACTCAAATGGGAAATTGCTGAACTATTATCTATGGTTTGTAACCTATGCCTTAAATCAGCTTCCGTACCTAATGACTGGAAGGTAGCTAACGTGTCACCAATACTTTAAAAGGGCTCTAGAGGCGATCCGGGCAATTACAGACCGGTAAGTCTAACTTCAGTACCGGGCAAATTGGTCGAAACAATAGTAAAAAATAAAATTGTGAGGCACGTAGAAGAGCATAATTTGTCGGACAAAAGTCAACATGGTTTCTGTAAAGGGAAATCCTGTCTTACTAATCTATTCGAGTTCTTTGAAGGGGTTAACAAACATGCGGACAAGGGGGATCCAGTAGATATAGTATAACTTAGATTTTCAGAAAGCCTTTGACAAGGTCCCTCACCAAAGGCACTTGTGTAAATTACATGGCCATGGGATAAGAGGGAAGGTCCTTTCATGGACTGAGAACTGGTTAAAAGCCAGGAAACAAAGGGTAGGAATAAATGGTAAATTTTCAGAATGGAGAGGGGTAACTAGTGGTGTCCCCCAAGGGTCGGTCCTAGGACCAATCCTGTTCAACTTATTCATAAATGATCTGGAGAAAGGGGTAAGCAGTGAGGTGGCAAAGTTTGCAGATGATACCAAACTGTTTAGGATAGTCAAGACAGAAGCAGACTGTGAGGGACTCCAAGAAGATCTCACCAAACTGAGTGATTGGGCAACAAAATGGCAAATGAAATTTAATGTGGATAAGTGTAAAGTAATGCACATCGGGAAAAATAACCCCAACTATACGTACAGTATGATGGGGGCTAATTTGGCTACGACAAATCAGGAAAGAGATCTTGGAGTTATCGTGGACAGTTCTCTGAAAACTTCCACACAGTGTGCAGCGGCGGTCAAAAAGGCAAATAGGATGCTAGGAATTATTAAGAAAGGGATAGAAAATAAGACCCAGAATATCTTACTGCCCCTGTATAAAACTATGGTATGCCCACATCTTGAATACTGTGTACAGATGTGGTCTCCTCACCTCAAAAAAGACATTTTGGCCTTGGAAAGGGTTCAGAAAAGGGCAACTAAAATGATGAGGGGTTTGGAACGGGTCCCATATGAGGAGAGGTTAAAACAACTGGGACTTTTCAGTTTAGAAAAGAGGAGACCGAGGGGGGATATGATAGAGGTCTATAAAATCATGAGTGGTGTGGAGAGGGCGAATAAAGAAAAGTTATTTTTTTAATTCCCATAATGGAAGAACTAGAGGACACCAAATGAAATTAATGGGTAGCCGGTTTAAAACTAATAAAAGAAAGTTCTTCTTCACACAGCGTGTAGTCAACCTGTGGAACTCCTTGCCAGAGGAAGCTGCGAAGGCTAGGACTATAACAGAGTTTAAAGAGAAGCTAGATAATTTCATGGAGGTTAGGTCCATAAAAGGCTATTAGCCAGGGGGTAGGAATGGTGTCCTTGGCCTCTGTTTGTCAGAGGCTGGAGAAGGATGGCAGGAGACAAATCGCTTGATCGTTGTCTTCGGTCCACCCTCTCTGGGGCACCTGGTGCTGGCCACTGTCGGCAGACAGGCTCCTGGGCTACATGGACCTTTGGTCTGACCCAGTACGGCCATTCTTATGTTCTTATGACACCCTGCGCCCTTCCTCTTGCACATGGCTCACATGCACTGACAGGGAAGCACCCCCATTACCAGGCACCCCCAGAGCCAGAGCCGTCTGTAAACTCCCCCTGCCTGCCTCGGGGACATGTGCCCCAGCTCATCAGATCTGTTTTCTCGGCACCACTTTGTCGGTGCTGGGGCAGCCGGGCCCACTCCTCTCGCAGCTAGACCTCACCCCCCACCCACCCGCTCCCACCGGCCCTCCCAGCTCCCCCTGCAGCCCTGACCCGAGGGGCCTGCTCCATCTCCCCTCCTGCTTCTGGAGCAACAGGCTCTTCTTGGGGCCATCTCGGGTTGGGGAGAGGAGGGGGAAGGGGAGGATGCCTCGTCTGCCTCTGCCCGGAGAGGGGCTGGAAGGTAGCAGAGCAGGCGCTCCCAGAGCTGAAGAGGCACAGTCTTGGGCCCTGGGAGAGGGAGCTGAGAGAAGCTGGAGCTGGGCTAACGCTGCCAATGCAGCTGCTGCGGGGCCAGGAAGGGGCAGTGTGGATTCCTGCAGCCCCAGGTGCCTGTTCCCTGAGTGCCCCAAAGTGCCCGTTCCTTTCAGGGTTTTCATCGGCCGTTCGCTCCCAGCCACCTCTGCCCTCGGCCTGGCCTAAAAAAAGAGCTTCAAGACTTTGTGGGAAAAGCTGCCCAGGCTGGCGGCTCACCTGGAGCAGCACGGGATTGACGTCTCGCTGATCACCTTCAACTGGTTCCTGGTGGCCTTCGTCGACAGCCTGGCCAGCGACATCCTCCTGCGCATCTGGGATGCCTTCCTGTACGAAGGGACGAAGGTAGGGAGTCTCCCGAGCCGCGCCCGCCTGGCACAGGGACCACCCGCAGCGGGGGCACACGGGTTCAGAGTCACTGTGGCCCCACCGCTGCCTGTCTGCCTCTGTCTGGAGGGGCAGGCGTGAGCCCAGCCTGGGCAGAGGGACCCACGTCACTCATGGAGCTAGCACGGCCCGGGGCACCCAGCACGTTCCTCGACGCTCACACGGGCTCATGCTCGCGGGGCTCGTCTTCCGCCTGCCCCCAGTGCCACGGCTCCGGCTCCTGGCGCGCTGCTCCGGGAGCACCCCGAGTCTGTCTCTGAGCTGGGAACGGCGCCCCACTGTGCCCCAAGAAGCGGCGCTGTTGGCTCCCCTCCCTCTCCGTAGCCAGCTGTGCTCCGCACAACCCCATCAAATCTACTGACCCACCATCAGCCCCCCATGCACCCTCCTCACCCTGGCACCCGGCATCGTTCCCCTTGCACATGGCGCTACGCGCAACCCCCTCGCCCTGACACCCTGCGCTGTTCCTCTCGCACACGGCACCACATGCACCCCCCTCGCCCTGCACACAGCCACCCTGAGCCCCTCCTCTCGCACACGGCACCACGCGCCCCCCCCCCCCCAGGGCCCTCGCACGCAGACACCCTGAGCCCTTCTCGCACACGGCACCACGCGCCCCCCCCCAGCCCTCGCACGCAGACACCCTGAGCCCTTCCTCTCGCACACGGCACCACGCGCACTCCCCCCCTCGCCCTCGCACGCAGACACCCTGAGCCCTTCCTCTCGCACACGGCACCACGCGCACCCCCTCGCCCTGACACTTACCACAAGGCTACCAAAATAAAGAACTCTATAATAATGGGGGATTTTAATTATCCCCATATTGACTAGATACATGTCACCTCAGGAAGAGAAGCAGAGATAAAATTTCTCAATGGCTTAAATGACTGCTTCTTGGAGCATCTGGTGCAGGAACCCACAAGGGGAGAGGCAATTCTCGATTTAGTCCTGAGTGGAGCACAGGATCAGGTCCAGGAGATAACCGTTACAGGACCGCTTAGGAATAGTGACCATAATATAATAACATTTAACATTCTGTGGTGGGAAGAACACCTCAGCAGTCCAGCACCCTGGCATTTAATTTCATTACACAAAAATGACGAGGTTAGTTAAACAGAAATTAAAAGGCACAGTGACTAGAGCCAAATCCCTGCAAGCTGCGTGGGAACTCTTTAAAGACACCATAATAGAGGCCCAACTTAAATGTATACCCCAAATTAAAAAACATAGCAAGAGACCTAAAAAAGAGCCACCGTGGCTTAACCACCATGTAAAAGAAGCAGTGAGGGACAAAAAGCCATTTTTTGAGAAGTGGAAGTCCAGTCCTAGTGAGATAAATAGAAAGGAACATAAACACTGTCAAATAAAGTATAAAAATGTAATAAGAAAAGCAAAAAAAGATTTTAAGGAACAGCTAGCCAAAAACTCAAAAAGAAATAACAAAATGTTTTTTAAGTACATTAGAAGCAGGAAGCCTGCTAAAAAAACAGTGGGTCCCCTAGACAATTGAGATATAAAAGGAGCAATCAAGGACAATAAAGCCATTGCGGAGAAATTAAATGATTTCTTTGCTTCAGTCTTCACGGCTGAGGACGTTAGGGAGATTCCCAAATCTGCACCGTCCTTTGTGGGTGACGAATCTGAGGAACTGTCCCAGATTGAAGTGTCATTAGAGGAGGTTTTGGAACAAATAGAAAAACTTAATGTTAACAAATCTCCTGCTGAGGTCGCTCAAAGACACTTTGGCCTTGCAAGGGTCAGAAAAGGGCAACTAAAATGATGAGGGGTTTGGAACGGGTCCCATATGAGGAGAGGTTAAAACAACTGGGACTTTTCAGTTTAGAAAAGAGGAGACCGAGGGGGGATATGATAGAGGTCTATAAAATCATGAGTGGTGTGGAGAGGGCGAATAAAGAAAAGTTATTTTTTTAATTCCCATAATGGAAGAACTAGAGGACACCAAATGAAATTAATGGGTAGCCGGTTTAAAACTAATAAAAGAAAGTTCTTCTTCACACAGCGTGTAGTCAACCTGTGGAACTCCTTGCCAGAGGAAGCTGCGAAGGCTAGGACTATAACAGAGTTTAAAGAGAAGCTAGATAATTTCATGGAGGTTAGGTCCATAAAAGGCTATTAGCCAGGGGGTAGGAATGGTGTCCTTGGCCTCTGTTTGTCAGAGGCTGGAGAAGGATGGCAGGAGACAAATCGCTTGATCGTTGTCTTCGGTCCACCCTCTCTGGGGCACCTGGTGCTGGCCACTGTCGGCAGACAGGCTCCTGGGCTACATGGACCTTTGGTCTGACCCAGTACGGCCATTCTTATGTTCTTATGACACCCTGCGCCCTTCCTCTTGCACATGGCTCACATGCACTGACAGGGAAGCACCCCCATTACCAGGCACCCCCAGAGCCAGAGCCGTCTGTAAACTCCCCCTGCCTGCCTCGGGGACATGTGCCCCAGCTCATCAGATCTGTTTTCTCGGCACCACTTTGTCGGTGCTGGGGCAGCCGGGCCCACTCCTCTCGCAGCTAGACCTCACCCCCCACCCACCCGCTCCCACCGGCCCTCCCAGCTCCCCCTGCAGCCCTGACCCGAGGGGCCTGCTCCATCTCCCCTCCTGCTTCTGGAGCAACAGGCTCTTCTTGGGGCCATCTCGGGTTGGGGAGAGGAGGGGGAAGGGGAGGATGCCTCGTCTGCCTCTGCCCGGAGAGGGGCTGGAAGGTAGCAGAGCAGGCGCTCCCAGAGCTGAAGAGGCACAGTCTTGGGCCCTGGGAGAGGGAGCTGAGAGAAGCTGGAGCTGGGCTAACGCTGCCAATGCAGCTGCTGCGGGGCCAGGAAGGGGATGTGGATTCCTGCAGCCCCAGGTGCCTGTTCCCTGAGTGCCAGAGCCTGGGGAGTGCTCCTGTTCCTTTCAGGGTTTTCATTCCTGCTGCCGTTCGCTCCCAGCCACCTCTGCCCTTGCAGCATGTGGGAGCCAAAGGGAAGGGGACAGGGAAAAGAGCCGGGCACTGGCTGCAGAAGGCCTCTCCCCTCGTGCGCAGCATGGCACCTGCCGCCCTGCCCCATCATGCACCAGTGCCAGAGCTTTCGGGCCTCCCACTGAGCCCATCTCAACTTGTGCAGGTGATTTTCCGCTACGCTCTTGCAATCTTCAAGTATAATGAAGAGGCGATTGTGCGGCTGCACGACAGCGCAGAAATTTACCAGTACCTGCGCATTTTCACCCGCACCATTGGAGACGGCAGGTGAGAGACAAGCTGCTCCCCGCCACTGGCGTGCACAGCTGTTCCAAGAATGGCGCCTGCAGGGTGGGGAGGAACGAGAACTGGCCGTGTGCCCATGTTCACTGAAGGCTCATAAGCCTAGACATGGCTGCCTGTAGCGCTGTGCTGTACGGTTCGGCGGAGACAGCCCCCCCAAGTGCCTCCCCCCAAGTCAGAGCCCAGAGGGCCAGTGACGGGACAGCTGGGCTGGGGGGGGCGCCTTGGTTCTCCTGCTTGTCTCGCAGTGGCGTGTGCACTGTGGGCACTGGATGGCAGGCAGGGTTTGGCAGGGAACCTCTTCCCTGAAACAGGCCCTCAGACAAATCCCACCGCGGGGGGGGGGGGGGGTCCTCGGACGTGCCTCTGAACCTGCTCGGGGGCCAGGGCACAGCCCCTCCCAGCAGCCTGTGTCCACCTGGAGAGATGCCCTTGCTGTTCCCGGCTTGCCTCGGCACGCCCCGAGGCTTCTTTTCCTGGCTGGGGCAGAAACGGGTTTGGCTGCTGGAGCTGAGACACTCGACACTGCACAAGGGGGGCTGACACTCGCAGCTGATTAGCCCTTGAGTGGGGGCCTCGTGGCCTGCCGCTGCCAGGCTACGAGGTTCCCACTTTGCTCCAAGGCCAGGGCAGGAGGGCATGGCATTCTCACACACTAGGACCATGGTGTCCAGTACAGGGATGTTAAATATCGGCTCACTGAATGGTCGCCTACTCGACTCGTCTCTAGTCCCCGGGGGTGGGGCCGGCAGCCAATGGGTGCCAGGCGGGAGCTGGTCTGCGAGGGAAGCTAGTTTAAAACCAGCTCCCCTCGTGGACCGGCTGCCTGTCACCTTGCGGTGCTGTCTCTGGGACAGAGGCAGCCGCATGGGGTGGCAGCAGCCCCTGCCTGGAGGGGGAGGGGCTGAGTGTCACGTTACCGGAGTTTAAGGGGAGCAGCCGGGTGACTGCTGCGCCCAGGGGGGGTGTTTGCCCCAAAAGTGGGTACGAAGGGGGCCATGTGAGGTGTCAAACAAAAGCTTACTTGCTACTGGGTCTGTGTAGGCTCTTCATAGATCGGTATAATGTCTGTGTGTGGTTATGAATAGGTACTCTGTGTGGAGACTGGGAGTTTCTCTGTATCTGGCTGAGCGATGGGCTCAGCCTATGGACATGCTAATTAGTGAGGCTCCAGGGACAATCGGTCTCTTAAGTACCAGAGACCCACCTAGGAAGGAATCTAGGTGCCTGGTCAGAGACCATGTGACTGTCTCCTGCTTGGAAGAAGCCAGGAAGGAGGTATAAATAGGCCATGTGGCCGACTCCATCTTGG
The DNA here is from genome assembly GCA_032595735.1 of Pelochelys cantorii. Taxonomy (NCBI): domain Eukaryota; kingdom Metazoa; phylum Chordata; order Testudines; family Trionychidae; genus Pelochelys; species Pelochelys cantorii. The sequence continues at coordinate 132,105,584 of CM064330.1, forward strand.
TCTCCAGATCTGCTCCTGACCCCAGATGTGGCCTCGCATAGGATGTGACCAAGGACTTTTAAGCCAGCAGTTATAACATCTCTGCTGCAAGCCTGCATCGAGAGTGGGAGATTCGATGCATGTAACGTATGATACTTTAACAACCTTACTCTCATGCTTTTCTTTTTTGTAGTAATAAACCTTTAGGTGTTAGATTCTAAAGGATTGGCTCAGCATGATTTGTGGGTAAGATCCAGAGTGTAAATTGACCTGGGATCTGTGGCTGGTTTCTTGGAACCGGACAGAACGTGTTCGGAGTAGGTGAGATCGGGTTTTAAGATCCCTCACCTGTGTATGAGGCCCAAGGCCATCTGGGGCACGGATATTGCTGGGGTGTCGGAGGGGCTTTGCTCGTGAGGCTTCAGGCAGGCAGCTGAAGTGCTCTGTGGGACTGGTTTGTGGCCTATTTGGGAAACTCCCAGTCTCCACACAGAGTACCTATTCATAACTCCACACACAGACATTATACCGATCTATGAAGAGCCTACACAGACCCAGTAGCAAGTAAGCTTTTGTTTGACACCTCACATGGCCCCCTTCGTACCCACTTTTGGGGCAAACACTCCCCCCTGGGCGCAGCAGTGACCTGGCTGCTTCCCTTAAACTCCGGTAACGTGACACTGAGCTCTGGGACCTGGCACGAGCCACAACTCAGGCAGGCTGCCTGCCTGGCTCCTGATGCACGTTAAATGCAGAGCTGCAGTGGGGTGGGCCCCGGGCCCGGCGTGAGCCAGGGCTGAGCCAGCTGCTGAACAACGTGTTGGCGGCAGGCACGCAGTCTGTAGCAGTACCTGAGAAGCAGGGGCGTATGGGTTAGTCGGGGGGGCCGACCTCACTGCCACCGCCCTGGTGCATCTGGGAGGGGGCACGTAGTGGAGCACTGTTGGCCAGTGGGCCCGGGTGCATCGGTTAATCCTCTTGGTCACACACAGCGGCGGGAGGGGAGGGGGTGAGAGGCAGGAGCTGGCTCCCACGGAGCTGCCTGCTCACCGCTGCCGCACCCCCGCTGCCTCCCACACGGGTATGGGGGCGGGAGCTGGTGCTTGCAAGGAGCCAATTTAAGACAACTCCCCCCTGCCCCCGCCCCCGCCAAGCACTAGCTCCTGTGGAGCCGCTTGCCCCCCCACCTGGCTGCTGTCTCTCGTACAGAGGCAGCCACGCAGGGGAGAGGGGTTGGTGGGAACCAGTCTATGCGGGGAGCCAGCTGGAGAGATGGCTTCCCACAAGCATTGGGGCCCTCTGAGCCAACTGCCCCCACCCCCTCGACACGGGCAGTGGGGGGAGGAAACCAGGAGCCAGCACTCGCTTGAAAGCCTCCGCTAGTGAAGAGGAGGAGGCGATGTAGCCAGAGAAGGGGCTGCTGGCTTATTGCTGTGTCCCTGGCCCTCACATGCTGGCTCCCCGCCAGCACCAGCTCCCGCCTCTGCCCCCGTGTGTAGACGTGTCTGTTGGACACTGGGGCGGACGCGCGCGGGCATTTTCACTTGCCGAGTGCCCAGCGGCCGAGCTCACTTGTCCTCTCCCCCAGGAAGCTGATGAGCATTGCCTTCCATGACATGAACCCCTTCCCGATGAAGGGGCTGCGGGGCCGGCGAGCCGCACACCGGGAGCAGCTGGAGGCTGAGCTGCGCCAGCTGGAGCGGATCAGAGCGCAGTATGTGGCACAGCGAGCCGACCAGGCAGTCTTGCCCCTGGACGGAGCTGCCAGTGAAGAGGAGGAGGAGGTGTAGCCAGAGAAGGGGCTGCTGGCTTATTGCTGTGTCAATGGCCCTGAAGCCCCGCACAGCAATGCTCCTGTCAAGAAGAGATGGAAGATCCGGAGGTGAGCAGGCTCTGTGCGGAGGTGCTGTGGAGCTCAGCTGGGAGGGCTGTGTCCTGCCCACACCACCCAGCTCACCATCCACCCAGCACTCAGCTGCAGGCTCAGGACCATCGCTGGGCCTGCTTTGGCAAGGTCCCGTCTCCTTCGCTAAACCGGCCGTCCGTTCCTCCGCATCGTCCTGCTGCTGCGGCCGCGCTAGACAAGGGGCCCCGCCTGCAGGCCGTAGACCAGAGCAATTCACAAGGTCCTCGGCCTGCCCCAGGCCGGTAAACTAACAGCTCAGTCATTAACGTTTTGTCCTCTTGCTACTTCAGTTCTGAGTTCCCTGCTGGTTTCTCCTGTTTTCCATCACTCTGATACACATCTTAGGCCCCGATTTCTGTGTTAGTTTTAAATAGGTTGCTATGTACAGTATTGTCTATCTAAATATATATGAAACCATCAGTCTGGCCCACTGCAGGTTGTGCTGAGGTTTACGTGTGCATAATAAGGTTGGGAAACTTAGCATCACAGGATGCTTATTGATTGATAGTAACTAAAATTATGTTACAAGGAGGAGCAAAATTGTTCTTCTTGGCCTCTGAGAGCAGGGCAAGAAGCAATGGGCTTAAACTGCAGCCAGGGAAGTTGAGGTTGGACATGAGGAAAAACTTCCTGCCTGTCAGGGGGGTTAAACACTGGAATAAGTTGCCCAGGGACGTTTAACTCCCACTTTTTAAACGATGCCTTTTGATCTCTCACTGTTTCTTCAGCATGAGCCAGAATGGCAGTTGTCCCTTTGACTTTTTGGCATGATTTCCAAGCAGTGAGACAACCTATTTACCACTTGGCTCTATACGCGCAATAGAACTGGTCAAAATATTCCTGTCAAAAATGGGGGTTTTTCAAAATGATTTTTTAATTGGAGACTGTTGCTTTGGCACCAGTTTTCAATGGCCAAATGCAAATTGAAATAATACAGACATTTTCATTTTGAATGAATTTTTTTGTTTTTTTCAAATCCTGACACATTTTGAACAATTTAAATCTTCTTTATTCCCCTTCCGCTCTTTTTTCTCTTCTTTTGCCACTAGATGTAATAACATGAACAATGTTCACCGTTTTCCCCAAACACACTTTTTCTTTTTTCTGCTCTGTAACTTTTTCAACTTTGAAAAAAGTGATGGTACAGTAAAAGGAACATTGGAGGGCTGTAACTCTGCAACTTCTCAACAAGGGAGAAATTGTGGATGAATTCTGAAGAGTCAGTCAAAAAAAAAAACCAAGAGAAAAAGGTTACAGTGAATGTAGATGTTCATCTATTGTACTCAGGGGAAAAAAGGAAAAATTGGTAGAAATAGGAAAAAGCTAGTCTCTGAAATCTTGAAAAATCTTCTGTTTTCAGCAATGGAATCAAAATGAACATTTTGAATCACTTACATGATTCTGGGAGGCCAGACTCTTGAATTTTGAACTTTTGCAGTTGGCAGTTTTGACCATAAGAGCACTCCTATGCTAGAAGGCAGGGGTGTGCCTGGTACCACGCAGAGAGTTCCAGCTGGCCTGACAGCTCCATGCAGCTCCACTTGGATATGTCTATACTACAGAGGGTTTTTTGGAAAAACATCCGTTTTTCTGAAAAAACTTCAATTACGTCCACACCTCAATCGTGTTCTTCTGAAAGAAATTGGAAAGCACAGAGCGGTTTTTCCAACATTGGTAATCCTCATTCTACAAGGAAGAAGCCTTTTTGTCAAAGAGCTCTTTCGGAAAAAGGCGTGTGTGGACGGGGAAGAGGAAGTTCTCTGGGAAGAAGAGGAAAGAGGAAAAAGCACAGGTGCCGTGGTGGCCATTCCATCCATAGCAATCACAGCTGACATGCGAGATAGCGTCCATTCAGTGTGGACACTCTCTTTCGAAATAGCAGATCTTTTTTTGATGCGTGTCGGCAGTATGGATGCTCTCTGTTGGAAGAAGTTTTTCTGAAAGATCTCTTCCAGAAAAGCTTGTTCCAAAAGAAGCCTGTAGTCTAGACATAGCCTCACTCTGGTTATAATCTGTATCTAAACGGTGTCATATGTCATTGGAAAACTAAGAACCGATCATGACCATTCTGGCATGATGTTTGTTCGGTCAGCCACAAAAGACTACAGCGCTGTGCTGGATTTAAGACCAAAACGTGTTCAAGCCAGGCATGTTGGGCGAATTGATCAACAGGATTTTTCCAGACAAAGGAATGAGGTTCCCCTTGCTTGAATGTGTTGCCCATGTAAATGATGCAATGTGTGACAAAAACCGAAGAAATGCCCTCGCTTCATGCCAGGCAAACAAAGCCATCAGAAGAGCAAGTGGAGGAAAAGGTCACTTAACGGTCTCCACAACGGATGGAGCCAGCACTTCAGGGAAGCCTTCCTGCCTCTGGAAGCAGAGTAAACACAGTGTGAGAGAGACTTTTCAGAGTTTTCCTGGACTATCCAGAGAGGGCAGAGACCCCCCAACCCAGCCTTCCCCAGCCACAACTGGAAAAATAAGACTGGGGAGGAAACTACCTTGAACCAGGATTGTAGCATGCTACGTTGGACCCTAGCCATTGGAAAGCCTGGTTTTACTCATTTGTAACCCTTGCTGTTTGTATCCCTGATACTTGGGTGCACTTAAAACTGCTCCCTTTGGAATCGAAGAAATGGTTTATTTGTATCTGAATGAGCCGGGTGCTTTCATTACACTGGCGTGAATGTTAGCTCCAGGCAAGAGAACAAGCTGCCGTTGCTGTCTCTTTAAAGAAGCAGTAAACTTAACTTCTGGGAGTGCTCCAGGAGCAGGTTGGACATAGCAGGGAGATGGCTTTGGGGAAAATTGGGATTGAGGAATGTGGGGTCACTACAGATAGTTATTGGGCAGTGGAAGTCAGGGCGTGTCTGCATGCTGGTCTCCAGGCTGTGCATGTCCAAGCCACAGCACTGAAGGAACCCAGGGTGACAGGGCCGCTGGTAACAGAACCCATCATAGGTCTGGGTTGCACCCCCAAAATGTGACAGCGATTAGGGGTGTTAGATACGGTGTAACTGAATAGTCGTGTAACTGCATGAAATCTTAGCGGTTACATGACTGTTCGATAGTCCCCGGGGGTGGGGCCGGCAGCCAGGGCACTCCTGGCCCCACTCCCAGGGAACCCCCTGTCACCCCATATTGCTACCTCTGCATCAGAGGCAGCAGCATGGGGTGGCAGGTGGGAGCCAGTTTAAAAACCAGCTCTCTGTGCATAATGGCTGCCTCTGCATCCCCGTCACACTGCTGCCTCTGATACAGAGGCAGCAGCACAGGGCGGCAGCAGTCCCTGTCTGTGGGGTGCCCGAGCTCCCCTCGGACAGAGGCTGGTTTGTGGCAGCAGCCTCTGTTCTTGGGGAGCTCGGACCCCCTGCAGATGGGCTGCTGTGGACCAGCCTCTGTCCTTGGCTGTCCCAGGCTCGCCGCAGATAGAGGCTTCTCTGTGGATGGCGGTGCAGCCTCTGTCCACGGGGCGGGTCCGACCCCCCCTGCAGACAGGGGCTGCCACAGACAGAGGCTGCTTCGCAGCAACCGCTGATAGAGGCAGCAGCGCGGGTGGGGAGGGCAAGCGGGTCCGTGGGGCTGGCGGGTCCGACCCCCCCTGCAGACAGGGGCTGCCACAGACAGAGGCTGCTTCGCAGCAACCGCTGATAGAGGCAGCAGCGCGGGTGGGGAGGGCAAGCGGGTCCGTGGGGCTGGCTTCCCGCGCATATCAGCTAGCCTGCCCCCTCACCCTCCGCACTGCCGCCTACTTTCAGAGCCAGCAGCGTGGGGGGGGACGGGGGAAGCAGGCAGATCCAGTGCTTGTGGGGAGCCTGCTTAAAGCCAGCTCCTTGTGGTTCCCCCGCCCTTGCTGCCTTATACAGAGCCAGCAAGGGGGTGTGTGTAGGCCACAAGATTAAGCAAGAAGCCGAAGCTTATCAGTTAATTGTGTCATTGTCCCTAACAGCAGTCCTGATGCCATGAAAGATGGACGGACGTTCAGCCTGCCCGCCTGCCTTTATTACACTAGTCCTCGGGTCCGGTCGGTGGCCTTTCCTTGGCCTCCAGAAAGTCACTCCAGTTTGGCAGTTAGCGAGTGTTGACAGCAACCGCTCCTGCTTCATCGTGCCGCTTGTTTTTGGGCACGCGTCCAGAGCTTTCCACCCTCTCTGGCATCCCGTAGTCACCCCCTGGGGTCTTGCTGCAGCATGGCAGGCAGGCGGGCTCCCGGGTGGATGCTTGTGATGGTCTATCAGTCCACCCTCGGCCTCAAACGGGGACCAAGAGCATGTGCGGGATCCTGCTCTACATCCTCTGCTAGGCCACGTGTGTGTCTGCTCGTCCCCTGCAGCAGGGTGCCTCTGGCTCTCCCCCCGGCACCCGCCTGGCGAGTTGCTGGCACCTAAGGGAGACAGAGGGGCCACGCCCAGACCCAGAAGCGCCAGGCTGTGGAGCTGATAGGAGCCCTGCCACCCTGCATTAATCATTCACTTCTCCACGTGGACTTTGCTGTTTGCTAGTACTGTTGCCAGAACAGCCAGGCGCCAGGGGGAAGGGTCTTACTACACGAGAGCCTGGGTGCAGCTACTAAGGGGCCAGTCTCTCCACTGGCCGTGCTCCTGCTGCTGCGTGTCCTGTTGCTGCAGGGCTGGGGGGCGCTCTGCTGAAGACGGGGCGTGCACAGGGAGGGGCTGCGGCGGTGAGGGAGACGCTGAAGACGTGAGCTCAGCAGTGCAGGGAGACAGCCAGAACGCTGGTGCGTCCCCTGGCGCTCTGGCTGCTACAGCCGCTCTCTCCAGCGCGGCACCCGATTAGTCGTTCTCAGCGACAGCTCAGCCTGCCGGCTGCGCGCCCCAGGAGACTGCCCTGCCAGGGCTCCGCGGAGGGGTTTGTTTGGAATCAGCTGTGTCTGTGGAGCAGGGCCCTGCTCTGTGTGAGTGCCCACAGCTGACTGCATGAACACGGGCGGACACACCAGCCCCCTGCTGCTTGCTGCCCAGGGAAGACGTCCTCAGAGAGAGACAGGAGCAAAGAAATACCACAGACGAGGGCTCGGAAAAGCCCAGCTGCCTTCCTCACATGTCCCGGCTGCTCTGTGTGTAACCCACACACCTGGGCTATGTCTACACTGGCATGATTTTGCGCAAGAACTGTTTTGCGGAAGAGTTCTTGTGCAAAAACTCTTCCGGAAGAGAGTGTCTACACTGGCATGTGCTTTTCCGCAAGAGATGTGCTTTTGCGCAAGAGCATCCGTGCCAGTGTAGACGCTCTCTTGCGCAAGAAAGCTCTGATGGCCATTTTAACCATAGGGCTTTCTTGTGCAAGAAATTCATGTTGCCTGTCTACACTGGCCTCTTGCGCAAGAAGAGTTGTGCAAAAGGGATTATTCCTGAGCGGGAGCGTCAGAGTTCTGGCGAAAGAAGCCCTGATTAGAACATCAGTGTTCTTGCGCAAGAACTCATGGCCAGTGTAGACAGGCAGCAAGTTTTTGCGCAAAAGCGGCCGCTTTTGTGCAAGATCGCACCAATGTAGACACAGCCCTAGTGTGGTTACTGAGCAATGCCTGTGGTACCTAGACCACAGCAACAGTTGAGATGAAGAGACCGCTACAGCACAGGCTGGCGCCAGGTGGCTTTTAGCTCGGAGGGTAGAGGCTCCTACACTCAGCTGCAGAGGTCCGAGGTTCAAAGCCGCCCAGTGGCGGTTACATGTGCATTTCCCACCAGACTGCATCCTGAGGCCACAGCCATTGCAGGGCTGGGCCACCACGGGCTCTTGATGTCCCCATCTACTGCTTGCAGCCGAGGGGCACCTTACCCCCGCGACCACTGCTACCCGGCCTGCAGGGAGCGGCTCATGGCTCTTTGAACTGTTTCCTTGCCCAGGGTGGGGCCTGGCTGGCACGGCCACACGGTGCCCCTTGGGCAGTATGGTCAGGAGTCGTGATCCCGCGCTTTGGAAGGAATTGATGAGACTGCAAAGAGGGAGATTTGTTTTGCTTTTTTAAATAAATATTGGAAGGGCCTTGATCTTGCAGTGGGAGCGTGTAGCACGGAGCAGTGAGCCTGTACTGAATCGCATCGGCACGAAGGGCCCCACACAGCCCTAGAGGGGCTTTGCTGGTTGATGCAGTTGCGGGTTCAGGGTTTAAACCGGAACAGTCGTCTCTGGTAGCTCTTGGGGGGCTAGTTAAATGGCCTGTCCCAACTGGTGGCACATGCTTTGTGACGAGTGCCCTGTGCTGTTGAGGGTCACTGGAGACCCAAAAAACACTGCCAACAGCCTCCTTTTGAAAACTGGCAGGCACGCTCTGTGGCTAACGCGTATAGACTCGGGCATGCCAAAGAGGGAATCCAGACTCCTATATTTTTCAGAGGGTGCTGCGTAGGGGGCTGTTTGGGAAGCTGCCCATCAGTCCGGACCTATACGTCTGCGTGAGCAGCCACTGGTAACAAGGCATTGCTGGCGTTCTCAGAGTCATCCAAGTTTGGCAGCAGGTAGTTTGGGTCTTGTAGGCAGCCTTCCGCTCTGTGCCGCGCTCCCTGGATAGATGCCAGTAACGCAGGCTGAGCAATAATCTTCACAGGGGGCCAATTTCATGGGTCTTGGTACGTGGTGTCAGGCCGGCTCCAGGCCCCCAAGCAGGCAGGGTCTTGAATGGAAGGGGTGTGACGTAGTGGGGGTACCCTGCTGGTTGCTATGCTGGGCAGTGGGCTGTGGGTGACCTCCACTGGCTGCTGGCTGCAGCACGGCCCAGCAGGGCAGGGGATGAGTCATTATGCAAGGGGGCTTCCAAACTCGTCAGACAGGTATCTCCCATGGAGCGGAGCAATGGGAAGGAGGGGGGTGGAGCCCTGGCTGGGGGCAGGGCTGGAAGTGAGTGAGTTTCTGTCTGGGATCATGGAGGAGACGGCCTAGGGAAAGGGGCTGGAATTTAGGGGCCCAGCATCCCCCATCTCAAGGGGGGCTGAGGCATCCTAGGCCCGGTTCCTGTAACCAGATGACATCTGTGCTGTGCTGTATCCTGGAGAAGCATTAAACTCCCTCTATTCTACTGGCTGGTGGAGTCTGTCCGTGCCATTACGGGGGTGCAGGAGTCAGGAGACCCCGATGCATCGTCACAAGGGGTGAGGCTGGGGCTAAGGGGGAGAGAGGAGTGGGGGGGGCAGTTTGTGACACATGGTGTGTGGTGGGCGCAGAGATGGGCGAGTGCATGGCACAGACAGTGTGGCACACATGGGGGTGCTAGTGACACAGAGCGAGGGCTGGCCACTGCAGCATGCGGTTCTGCGAGAGGCCACGCTTTGTCCCCTGGCCACAGGGATGCTGCCTGCTGCGAGAGCAAACACTGAAATCTCAGAAGCAGCGACTGCCTCTTAAGACAGGCTCTCCCCTGAGTCCTTACCACCCTGCTTCTGATTGGAGCAGCCCTGCTGTGTCTCCCCCTCTCCCCCCCCGCACTGCAGAGATGGAGCACGGGGGCAGAAGACCAGCCTGTCTGTGCAGCTGCACCCTGAGCCAGGCTGTGTTCACCGAGGGCAGCAGTCCCGCGGTGCAGGCTCCCCTGCCATGCGTGCGTGGGATGTGGCTCAGGACCCGCGCCGGTCGGGGCTGGGTTGCTGGGCGGCGTTTAAGGAGCTGCTTGTAACCTGGAAAGCCCTCGCTGGCGTAGGCCCTGCCAGCCTGAGCGGTGCCTCTCCCCAGGGCTGGCTAGAGCCATTCCTGCACCCTGGGCAGCGGGTGCGTGATGCATGCGCGGCCCCGCCCCCCAGCGCACTGTGCCCCTTACAGCTGCAATTGGGCGCCCTCCATAGGTTGGCGCCCTGGGCAGCTGCCCTGCTAGCCCCCCCCTAAATCTGGCCCTGCCTCTCCCCTCATGCTGATGCCGCCAGGGGATCAGCAGGAGCGACGCGGGGAGCTGGAGCCCGGCAGTACCGCCAGGAGCCACGTGCGGGCAGCGGGATTTGCTCCCCGCCGTGTCCTACGTGCCCTTCAGCACAGCGTGCGCCTGCGCAGCTGGCAGGGGAGTCCCCAGCACGAGGCTCCTGGCAGGGGCGGAGCTGAGCCTCTGAGCCGGCCCCCGCTCTAGTGGTGAGACGTGCTGACCTGCACTGTGCTCAGGCTGTGCACTTGCAAGGGATGGCCTGGGCGGTGGCTGCCCCCTCTTGCCTGGACCCTTCGTGCATAAAGGCGCCGGGGGAGGACGCTGCCTCGTGCCGCCCAGGGAGCCAGAGCTGCCATCCTGACAGTTGCCTGGCACAGCAGCCGTTTGCAGCTGCTTCTTCCCGGGGGGAGGGGTGGACTGTGGCTGATGCTTGGGGGGGCATCACACAAGGACGCCCCCGGCACAATGCACCCAGCTGCTGAGAGCAGAGCAGCACCGTGGTGCGATCCCAGCGCTCGCAGGGTGGCAAAGCGCCATCCATCGGGCTCTGCATGAGGCGCCCAGACGCAGACACATGCACACCCCTGTGGGGTCAAGCCTTGCAGCCAGCCCAGTGTCTGCAGCTCCTGACACTGGCTATGAGCCCAGCACGCATGTTCCCAGAATAGGCCCAGGTTCCAGAGTCCAGACAAGGGCAGCACGTTTGCACCCAGATCTGCCTCCTCACGCACGGGGGGAATCCAGCGAAATGCAAACAATCCAGCTGCACGATGGCCGGCCTCTGAGCCCACCGCACGGGTGTTCTGCCAGTGTGCTGCCTGCACAGGAAGGGAAGACAGTTCATCCCGGCGTTGGCACGTGTAGTGCGAGGAGGGCCAGCTGCTCTTCAGGGCTTGTGGGAACGGAGTGCTTGGTTCTGGTGCAGTCAGATCATGGGTTGGGTTGCCAACTTCCTACTCGCACAGCAACAAACGTCTTGCCCCGCCCCTCCTCTGCTACGCTCACTCCATCCGCCTCCCTCACTGGGCTGGCTCGGGGGCGGGGGTGAGGGCTCCAAAGCGGGGGTGGGCCTCGGGATGAGAGGTTCCGAGTGCAGGAGGGGGGCCAGGCTGAGTCGATGAGTTGGGATGCAAGAGGGGGTGAGGACTCTGGGGAGGGGCCAGGCACGAGGGATTTTGGGGTGCAGAGGGAGGCTCTGGACTGGGACTGAGGGGTTGGCACACAGGAGTGGACTCTGGGCTGGAGCAGTGGTTGGAGTACGGGGGTGTGTGTGAGGGCTCTGGGGTGGGGCTGGGGATGAGGGATTTGGGATGCAGGAGAGGGCTTTTAGCTGAGACCGAGGAGCTACATCTAGACTGCAGACGTCTTGCACAAGAAGCTTTTGTCAGAAGAGATCTTCCACAACATCTTCTTGTGTAAGAGCGTGTCCGCGCTGCAAAAGCACATCGAAAAAGCAATGCACTTTTGCACAAGAGAGCATCTAGACTGCATGGATGCTCTCTCCAACGTAAGCGTTGATTGCTATGCACAGAATGGTCACCAGGGCACCTGTGCTTTTTGTGCAAAAAAAAACCCCTCTTCCCTGCACACACACATACCTTTTTGCAAAAGCGCTCTTTTGGAAGAAGGCTTCCTCCTCATAGAATGAGGGATACCTATGCCGGGAAAAACCCCTCTGTTCTTTCAATTTTGTTGTGCAAAAACATGCTTGAGGTGTGGATGCTGCGCGAGTTTTCTTTGGAAAAAACTCTATAGTGTAGACATAGCCGGGGGGTTGGAGGATGGGAGGAGGACTAGGGCTGGGGTACAGGGCTGGACTGCAAGGAGGGCTCAGAGATACTGGCTCTGGGCAGAGCTTACCTCAAGCAGCTCCAGAAAGCAGCAGCAGGTCCCCCCTCTGGCTCCGTGACCTCATGGCCACATGGCTCTGTGCAGAGCCCAATCCGCAGGCACCTCCCCCGCAGCTCCCACTGGCTGCGATTTCTGGCCAATGGCATTCAGGGCGGAGGCAGGATATGGAGCCTCCCAGGTGCTCCTACACACAGGAGTTGCGGGGGGAGGGGCATGCCAACTGCTTCCTGGGAGCAATAGGCCGCCCCTGCTGTGCTGCCCATCAGACAGTGCTGACCAGAGCCAAAAACCGGACACCTGGGCATCCTGATCACACACCACGAATGGCATGCTGGTTCATTTTGAAAGCCTCTCTGTGGAGCTGGGACCAGATGGCCTTTTTTACTCTTGCACCTTCCAGGCATCCTAGCAGGTGCGGTGTGAGGGGAGGCGGCTGTTTTGTATTCAGGTGTAAGAAATCTAGGGCTAAAGCTGCAGTTGGGGTACAGCAGCATCAGTCAGTTGCTTTCAATGGAGCGATGTCAGTTTTCACCACCTGAGGGTCTGACCTAGAATGTCATCCAGTTGTGGGCCTCAAATGTCAAGCCATGAAAGTATCCGGTCCAGAATGGAAACGTCCCCAGTAGCTGTGCAGATTTCATGTGTGTGTCTGATTGGCAGCTCTGTCCCTGCCCCAGGACATTCCTGGGGAGCAGAGATGCACCGCTGTGAATCCTAATAGCACCTTCCACCTCAAGACCTTCAAATGTGTGACTGGGGACATGGGGACTCCCCACCCAGCACCTCAGATGTTTGGCATCCTCTGTGCGTGATCCTCGCCAGTGCAACTCGACTCTGCGCTGCCTGGGAAATAAGCTTGCGGGCGCCAGTGCCGAGTAGTCGGTTCAGGACAGACGCATCCACGCACTAATAGTGTTATACCAATAAAAGCAAGCAGGATCTTATGAGGGGGATAAGGCAAAAAGCCACATTTATTGTAAAGATAATAATAAAGAATAAAGAAAAGATAGAAGCAAACAACATTGTTTAACTACTTATTCCTATCACTACTTAACCCTTATACACACACACACACACACACACACACACACATATATATATATATATATAAACATTCATTCAATCATTCATCCATTCATTCATTCAGGTGCTGTGTAGTTGTTATAGTTACCAGCCTGGAAGTTGCTTGTGACAGAGTACTGGCCAGGTATTCTGTACAAAAGTGATGGTAGTGGAGAGCGAAGTCCTGATCAGATGCGCATCTGAAGCTCCTGGTAGGCTGGCAGCAGAACCTTGGACTCTGACTCCATAGTCTTTTGGTCCAGTCGTTATAGGAATTTCTTCCTATGCCAGTCTATGGGAATTGCTGCATCATGCTGATGTCTACAGGGTGGCTGCCAGGTGCTTGTCAGTGATCTCATAGGGTGGACCTCCAGTCTCCAGTCTTTCTCCACTTGACACCTTTTGGTTGCACTGGCACCTGACGCCTTCTTCAGCCCTTTGATACTGTATTCTCAGGCTGGCACCTCTCAAACCATTCATTCATTGTCCAAGCACTCTCTCTCTCTCTCACATACATTCCCTAATTAATGTTTCACATACAGTATTTTGTATAATAATAATTTTGCACATACAAAAGTTGTAGTTACAAAAAGTTACAAAAGTTTCTGGGTGGCATTTCTTAAAACACTCTCTCTCTGAGTGCTGAGTTAGTTACTGTTATTGTTACAATGTTTCGCTTTGCGATTAGGGTTAATTGGTTCACAATGCTTTGAAGAGAAGGGGCGTCAATTGTGTAACAATGCCCTTAATCAATTACAGGTCTTGGCTCCCAGAGCAGAGTTAGTGGCTTAACAAGCAGCCACTTGCAAAAGTTTGAGCATGCCCTGGGACACAGAGAGGGGCCCTGTTTCTGGCTACATAGTATTATATTCTTAACGAATTATATTCTAGAGGGGCAATAATTATAAATCTAAACATTTAACAATCTTAACAAATAATGCTAATAATAATAAATCTAAACACTGATATGCTTCTTCTACTTAACAACCTTATACTACTTAGACTTTCAGTTGTGGGGAACAAATTATGGGGAGTCACTTCCACTTGGGGGAATCATTTATTTTTAATACTTTAATATGTTCTCCCTACAATAGCAAATCCTGTGTATTTGCTGACAGGCCAGCAGAAGCACCAATGTGCCATGAAATGTGGCTCGCTCTGGGCGAGAGCCGGGGCATATTTTGTTCGTTGATGGTACTCTCCAGCGGGCCAGTCTGTATGATCCTGACCCGCGAAGTGTTGACAAGACTGTGAGGGACTAAAGGGCACGTCCCTTGGTGCCCCTCCATCCTGGCACTCCAGTCACACCCCCGTGTCACTGCCATCTGACACCAGTGGGTTGGCCTTCACTCCGCCTTCCAGCTAGGCGTGGCAGGGACCTAATGGGCCTCACCAGAGCAACGCGGAGAGGCAGGACCATTAGCTTGGCATGGGTGCCTTGCATAAGCAAGACAGCATCAGACTCAGAAGGGCAGCATGGACACCCTGGGCAAGTGAGAGTGGGATCAGACCCAGCAGGGTAGCATGGACACGCTGGGTGAGTCAGGCCCAGTAGGGCCTCGCAGGTGCCCTGGGCAAGTGAGAGCAGGATTGGGCCCAGCTCAGCCCCATGACTGCCCAAGGTGAGTGAGAGCAGGATCAGGCCTAGCATGGACCCATGAACGCCCTGGGTGAGCAAAAGCAGGGTAGGGCCGAGTGGTGCTGCCCAGTCGCCCCAGGTGAGCTTAGCAGCATGCGCGTGAGACTCACACACTAGTGCACAGTCTCCCACGCAGGCCGAAGTGGAGCTCACTCATTTTGAGTCAATAGCTGATGATTCAGAATAGTTTTACTTGGGCATTTCGAGACACCAATATATGCGGGCCCAGGCTTAGCTGGGCAAGCCACTGTCCAGGCTTGTGTCCTGTGTAACCATAGAAATGACAGGCCCACTTGCTAGATACCAAGGGTTGCCACCCTGCTGGTATTTGAGTGGCCTGGCAGGTTTTCAGGGATTTGCCAGTTCCCAGAAAATAATTTAATCTGCTGAGTTTTTAATGTGGGACTGAAGATTCGCATTACTGCCCCAATACATGGGGACAGCTAATAATAAAAGCATCTGTGCTCAGCGAGCCAGGCTGCTGTGTCCCCGCTACCACTGGTTAAGCCATAAGAGATCAGAACTGTGGAAAATGCAGCAGCTGTCGGCCTATCCACACACAACCACGTGCAGTGGGGGGTTGCAGAGTTGCCTTGTGGTTGGGGCTATGGTGGCCTTGCCTTGGCTTTTTGATTGTTTTGTTTTGCATTTCAAAGGTGGTAACCCATTCTGCAAATGTATGAAAGGAAAGAGGAGGCTACCTGGGTGTGTTTCCATATGTGAACAGTTGAGGGTCAAAAAATTATGGGTTTGCCCAAAAAGGAGCAGGATTTGATCAAAAGTACACTTACGAATTTAAACCACACTAGCCAAATTCACAGCCCTTCATTGTCCTAGTAGCAGGCAAGACTTCTATTTTAAAATGTCTGCTGTGCTGCCGGGAGCTGTACTGTGGTCCTCAAGGAGAAAAAGATGTGATTTGTTATCTGGGAAGTGAAATAAACTGTGTAACTAGCAGAGCAGTGTCTACATGGGCAGGAATTCCTTCTGTACCAGTGGGGAAGCCCCTCACTCCTCAAGTATGTATTTCATAATTAGGAATACTGTTGTTAACTATTAGTAATGTATCATTATTTATGAACGCTCTTCCGGGCGCTTGTTGGCTGCCTTTTTCCGGTAGTACAGTGATTTACTCCTAGCACTTTCTCGCAAAGGCTGGTTTCAATGTTCTTTCAGAATGCTTTTATTTTTTTATGAATTAATTTTGTATTAGGTCCTAGATTGTTCTGTTTTCTGCACAGTTCTCAGTGTGTCCTGATGAGGATCAGCTATTGATTAATGTAGCTGAACCCTTTATCCAAGGCAAGAGGTGGGTTAAAATATGCGTGTGACATACCAGGTCTGCCAACAAGGGAGGGCAAAGCCCTGGAGCCAGAGGCCCTTTAAAACTCCACCAGAGCACTGCCACGGCACACTCCAGGCAGCTGTGAGGGCTGTGGGGAGTGGGGACGGCACTGAGGGCTGGCTGCCCCGAGCCCGCCCCTTCCATGAATAACGGGCCAGCCCCACTAGCCCAGGGGCCTAGCAAGGCTTTCAGCCCCACTGTGACACAGAGTTACACAGACACACAACTCTCACGCCTTACATCACATAAAAAAGTCCACTTGGAATTTGTGCTTGGTGAGAATGTGGTAGCACTGATTGGATTAAGAACCTATGCTAATGGATGTTGCCAAAGACCAGATGTGAGAGTCTCTGTCTTGAGCCAAGACCTACATAAGAATGGCCACACTGGGTCAGACCAAAGGTCCATCTAGCCCAGTAGCCTGTCTGCCGACAGTGGCCAGCACCAGGTGCCCCAGAGAGGGGGGACCGAAGACAATGATCAAGCGATTTGTCTCCTGCCATCCCTCTCCAGCCTCTGACAAACAGAGGCCAGGGACACCATTTCTATCCCCTGGCTAATAGCCTTTTATGGACCTAACCTCCATGAAATTATCTAGCTTCTCTGTGGACCTGGCACACCACTTGTAAATGTGTTATCCAACAAAACTCTGTCACTGCCACACTAGGGACACAGACTGCTACCCAGTTCCTAGGGCTCAAGGTGTAACCCTGTTCACATACATACCCGCCCTGGCCAGTTCGTAGGGCTCAGGGCATAACTCCCTGCAGGTTTGCAGGGTCTCTTGCCAGTGAAAGAGCCTCACTCATGAACATCCTTACTCTGTTTATGATATTGCCAAGCAAGCAGAATGCTCCGGCTAAGCACACAGCACCATGCTCAGCAATCCTGATCAAGGCAGGCAGACTTCCCCGGTTGGCCAGGCAAGGCCAGTCTCATCTGGATTCTAGCTGCTGCCTGTCACAGTTGTGCAGAGGAGTCTCGGCAGCGCTAGGCTTAGGCTGTGTCTTGGAGGTGAGTTCTTCATCCACGTCTTTCTGTCCATCCTTTTCCTTTCTGCTGGTTTCCTTCTTGGACCCAGCTTATATAGTGACATGTGAGTCCCATGTAGCTGTACCGTAACCAATGATTTTACAAAAATGTTACTAACCAGTTATAACCTACTGTAACAATTACCTAACCAGTCATCTCCCACCACCTTAGCTTATTTACACCTAGAAAAATTGGGACTGGGAGCACACAAAATCTACTAGCCTGCCCCCCCACCCCCAGGCTCTGGTGTGTGAGAGGAATGAGGGGAGTGTCTGAGAGTGGGTATTTTTTGTTTGGGGTTTTTGTGCTTCTCCCCTGTGTGTGGCCCCTGACTGATTTTTCTGTGGGCCAGTGCCCCCCCTCAAAGGTTCCCCACCCCTGTTTTTTTTAACCCTCTTGAGATCTGTTTCTTTATCTGGTGATAGTGGGGGCATTAGGATGGACTCTCCTTCTAAGCAGCCTGGGCTGCCACTGTTGTAATGCAACGTCCATGGAATGAGAGGCGGAGACTCCCTGCTTTAGCGCTGCTGCTCTTCAGTCTGGCTGCAGGTGAAGGCCTTGGCCCTCCCATAGGGCTAGGGGAAAAGGCTATGCCCTGCCAAAGCCTGAAGGGCCTTGCCTCTGACATTCTGAGCTCTCTCTGTGGAGGACACCCCGCCCTGGCATCCGAGTGAAGGGTCAGGTACAGCAGGGCCCTAGGAATCTGCCCCCACCCCAGCAAGAGCAGGATCGGGCCCCTCAGCGACGCACGGCCCCTGTGGGGACTGAGCAGAGCCAGCCACGTCCCACAGCAGGCCTGGGAGGGAGGGAGATGGCGGGGCCGCAGCAGGCAGGGCTCAGCGGGCCGGCTGCCCAGGCTGGGGGCAGGACCCAGGGGAGCAAGCTGTGACCGTGGGCCCGGGGGAGGGAGCCGTTTGCAGCCGGGGCCGCAGCGGTGCCACAGCAGGGCTGGGCGCGGCCAGGTGTGAAGTGTCCATGTGTGCGGCGGGCGCAGGGACCCCTTGGCCCAGGTGCGGGCCGGCGCCTGGCCCCGGCCAGCCCTGCAGCAGAGTCACTGCTGCCCCGCACCTGCCCGGCGTGGCCGAGGGAAGCGGCCGCCGCGGGCTCCCAGCGAGGCCCGGCCCCGGGTCCGTGCGCTGCGGGAGCCGAGACTTTGGCCAGGTGCGGGCCCGGCTCCTCCCACCGCCTCAGTGCGCAACGCGCCGGCTCCCTGCGGACCGGCTGCCTGGGCTGCCCGGCGCACAAAGGGTCCGGGAGCCGCGCCCAGCCCGGGGATCCCCGCGCGCCGGCTCCGTGCGTGCGGCGCCTCCCCGGTCCCTGGCCGCCGCGCCGCGCCGCGCCGCGCTCCCGCCTGCTGCAGCCGCAGGGAGGGCGCCGGGCTGAGGAGCGAGCGAGCGAGCGAGCGGGCGGGCGGGGCAGACGCCCGCAGAGGGAGCCGGGCGGGTCTGCCCGGCCGCCGCAGAGGTAGGGCCCCGCCGCCGGGAGGGGGACGCACCTGCCGATGCCGGGTGACAGCGCTCGGGGCGGCTGCGGGGCGGCGCGCTCCTGCCTCCCGCGCTTCCTCGCCCGCTGGCGCTTGAGCGCGGGGTCTCAGACGCGCAGCGGCTGCGCTGGCGCCGGGCCGGGCCGGGCCGGGCCGGGCAGAGCGGGGCCAGGCCCGCAGCTGAGACACCGCTCGGGGGCGAACTTCTGCCGGGGGGGGGGTGCGCCCGGGGGCAAAGGCAAAACGTGCCGCGCTCTCCGGTCATCTGCGCCGGGCCCCAGGCCGCCCGCGGGGAACGAGCGGAGCCGTCGGGCGCGGAGGGGCTGTGCCCCGGCTCCGCTCGGCTGCAGGCTGGCAGGGGCTCCGGGTCCCGGAGGGACTAGTCCCAGGGGGCGGGCAGCGCTTCGGGGGATGTCCCCCCCCTTCTTCCCCCCTCCAGCCGGGCCTGGGGTCCCTGGTCCGGGCCTGCTGGGGCAGCGCCTGGGTGTAGTGGACTGGGGCTGGCGGCTGGGGCTCTGGGGGGCTTGGCTTTTCTTGGTGCACAGACTCCCCTTCCCCTCCCAAACCACTGGCCTGACAGAGGGGCACCGGGAGGCTGCTGGGAGCGCCGCCGGCACGGGCGGGATCCGGCCTCTGCTCCGCTGGCTCCCACCCCCGGCCCGGTCCTGTCCAGTCCAGGTGCGGAACCGTGCAGCGGGGGCCGCAGCAGCTGCCAAGCCAGGGGCACTGAGCTCCTGGGCAGGCCTTTGAAGTGCCCGCTCCGCCACCCCGTCCTGCCTCGGCTGCTTGTCTGCAGGGAGCAAGTGGCCCGCCTGCGCCAGGCTCGCCGCATGGGACTGCGCGCTCCCACCCCAGCCTGGCACCCCCCAGAAGCAACTGCCCCCACCCCACCCCCCTTCGGTACGCCACTGCCTTGCTGTGAGTTGGGGGTTGAGGCTGGGAAGGTCTGAGTGGCTTGTCCCTTTGGTTCCCATTGAGGGAGGGAAGCTGCAGATGCTGGCTTTGGAAATGGTGTGCTCTCAGGCGAGGTGCTGCCATGTTTGTGTTCTGTAGGGCCTGGGACAGTCGCCCTGCCTTGGATCATGAGACCTCCTCGTCGACCTCCTCCTGGTCCTGGCGAAAGCTGCTATCTATAGCACCAGGAGGGGGATGCTGGCCGAGTGGGTGCTCTGCAACTGTGGGGCCTACTTCCGTTCCTCCCTTGTGTCACGTATCCAAGCAGAGCTCCTCTGGGCAGTGTCCACTGGCTCCATCGACAGCTGTGAGGAGCACTGGGCGCGGTCCGGGGCTCTCAGCTCGCTGGCCCCATCCGGTTCCCTTGTTCTAAACCTTTGACCTGTACCCTTGACCCTGTTTTTTATTAGTTGTCCCAAGGAATCAGTTGAGCCCCAGGTCCAGTCATCCCTCCTGCAAGGCTGGGGGAGGGGCTTTTAGAAGTGGGCGGGCTGACAGCCGCCTACTCCTGGGATTTCAAATGGTGCCTTGGATCGCCCTTAGCCTGTGTCATGCAAGGAGGCTGTCAGCCCTCCATGAGCATGGGGCACGCCTGTGCTGAGCCCCCACGCTGCGGGAAGTGTCTGTGCTGCCCCCCAGAGGAGGGGACTGACTGGGGGATCCCACCTAATGTCACTCCCCACTCACCACCTGCTGGTTACTCTGGAGGGCCAGCGCCCTGGCCCTTGCTGAGCGCTGCAAGTAATGGGTCTAGGCAGGCTGAGTGAGCAGCACAACACCAGAGGCTGGTCCTCCGACCAGTGCCTTCCCTCACTGTGAAAGCTCCCTGCGGGGCTGTGCGTGTGCCCAGTGACAGTCTGGGAAATGTGTGGGTGGAGAGCTGTGTGGGGACACGTGTGAGTGGACAGGCATGTGCATGTGCACACGCTAACGACACAAACACGCTTGCTCTCCCAGTCGGGGTGGAGGCTGATGCTCTCAGGAGGTGGCCCTTGTGTGCAGCGCGTGGTACCTGCACTAGCATTTCAGCCCCTGGAATCCAGACTCGGGGCGGGCTTCCAGGGACAAACCCTGCTGGCCACTGCTTCCCCACAGGGGTGAATGGTGGAGCGGCGGAGGACGGACACGTTTCCCTTCTCCGCCGTGGCTCGGGCCGCCGGATCGGACCACGTGTCGCACAATATTCTTGCGTGGCAGGTCCCAGTCGTGTAGCTGGCCCTTGGCCCCGGAGGCTGCTGCTCCTGGGTCCTGTCTTGCTTTTGGCTGGGCATTGGGTGGGCCTCCAGCCTCAGGTTCTCTAGGGTGTTCAGGTGGGTCTCTTGGGAAGCGGAGCGATGAGCTGCGCCACCGGTTCCAGCTGCTGGGCCAGCCACTGCTGTTACCCACGTGGATTTCTGGCACAGGTTTATCACAGTGTCCGTGGCACAGTGCTGGTCACTTCCCCCAAGGAGCTGTACCGACCTGGGAACATTGCCTCCCAGAAGCCATGGGATGAGCTGAGCCACAGGGCATGAGCAACTGACTGGCCCAAGGCTGTGCAGCAGCTGTGCGGGCACAAAGTCCAGGCAGAGCTTGAAGGATGCAAGGGGTCAAACTGGGCTCAGGCTGCCCCACAGTCGGAGTGTGCCAAGCTGGCTGTGAGCACCTTCCCCCGCCCAGCTCCCACGCTGTGTAGTTTAGCCCCAGAGCCCCTTGTGAATTCCAGCCAGTCCGGCCCTCCCAGATGCTGCCTGTTGTGTGCCGCTTGCTGCTGTTTCTCACAGGGGGGAACCACTTGCTGGCAGTTTTAAATCCAGCTCAGAGCTGCCTGGTGACAGGCCGTCACCGTGTGGGGGCAGGGAGTCCTGGTGTCTAATTCACAGTCCCCTCTCTGAGTGAAGCAGGCATGTCACCCCCCAGCTGTTCTAAGGGACCCAATGCAGTAGCAGCTTGTGCTGCCTGCTGACCGGTAGTGCTGTGCGCCAGGGAGATGGCGAGCGGAGCTGGGTAGTATTGACAAGTGCCCCTCCCTTCTCTGTAGTCAGGACAAGGGCATTCCTGCCTGTGGCAGAGCTTGCTGGCAGGAGGAGGGGGGAGGATTTATCGAACGCTCTTGTCACCGGGCAGCAGGGCCACATGCAGTCCAAGGGAGTTGACCCTGCCAGAGTTTGAACCAGCGGCTCCAGGGACTCTGCGTGTGTTCCCCAATGCTTGGAACACTACGCAGTGCCCTCTGGCATAACTAGAGAGACATCCGCCTGCTGGCTGGTGCACCCTGGGCTGTAAGGAGCCTGGCCTGGCAAGTGGTGCTGAGCAGCTGTTCGCGGCGCTGGGCCCTGCCATGGTGGCAGGAGTGAGGGTGCTCGGCAGGGTGCAGGATCAGGCTCCTGGGGCCGTTTCAGGTGGGGGAGGCATAGCGGGGGTGGGCTTTGCCACACTCCGTTCCCGGGGCGAGGTTAGCTCTTGGAACGCTCCAGGCATCTGTGGAAGATCTCAGCACTGGGTGTCTGGAGAAGTGCCTGCAGGAGGCAGGATTGTGTGGCAAGAGTAAAGCGGCTCCTGCATTGTCTGTGGAGGGAGTGATCGCTCTGTCCCTTTTACCAGGCCGTGCTCTTTGGGTTTCTTCCTCCAGGTAATTTCAAGTAACCTTTTATCGTAGCCCTCACAGGACCTAATCCAGTTCGCCCCTGCGAGCCCTTTGACTTCACAAGAGCTGCAGGAGCACTAGGGTGGGCCAAATAATGCCCGTGGATTTCCTGGCAGACCTAGGAAGGGTTCCAGCTGCAGCCATTGTTTCATCCTTAGCCACCTGGAAGGCCCTGTAGCGATGGTTTGGAGACACAGGGAGGAGATGTACTTTAACCCAGTTCAGGGTTATTTGCAACAGGCTCAGTCAGCAAATTAAAACGGTTGGAGAACAAGCTCCAGATCCAGTAATCGGAGTCATTTGAAATTCATTCAGGCCAGGAGGATGTACCAGCAACTCAAACTGTTGTCCTGCCTGTGCAAAGAGCTGCCATGCAACCCTTCCAGAAATCCCTGGAAAGGCCCCAGGCCCCGCCCATCTGTATGCACAAACTCTCTGCTCCCGCTAGTTGAGCCATTCCTCTGTCTACACTGTGGCCCCAGCCTGGATCCCGCTCCCCCATTCCCCAACGAAGTGGAGCAGTCCGGTCCATTTCATTGAAGAGCTGGGTTTGCAAGTGCTGTGCGTGTGGGAGCTGCAGGCCAGATGCAGCTGCAGTGCGAGCATAGTGCGTCCTGATGCTGCTTCATAGTTCCGTGGACCCGGAGATAGATGCTGCCCCCACCCCCTTAGTCGAGGTGCATTCAAGAACCCCAAGACTTCCCAGCTGCCTGTCTGTGTGTCACTGCGCTAGGGACGCCCCAGTGGGACCTGGCGCTGAGCACAGCTGGCCAGAAGCATGGACACGCTTCTCCTAACATGTCCACCTCCAGAACTGTAGGAGTTGCTCTTTTGACCTGCTGTATCACTGAGCTGTCAGCTTGGGCTCTCGGCTGGCCTGCACTGCAGAGCTGCCATGGGGCGAAGCTCCAGAAAGAGCCACTACAGCAGCCTGAACCTCTTCCTTGAGAAGCCAAGTTCTGGCAGAGCTGGAGCCAGAGAGTGTTGGCAACGTATGGGAGGGGACACGACGGGCAGTGACTGGGGTTGTTAGACTGTGCGTGTTTGGCAATCTGTACAGCGGGGACTTGCAGGGAAGGTGAACCTGGGGAGACCTGCTCCCACATATCGAGGGCTTGCTGGGGCTCAGGTACCATTGTGCCATGGGGCACCCTTAAGGCTGTGCTTCCTGCGTACACAGTGAGCTCCTTGGGATAGACATCCATGTTAGGCTGGTGGCCAGCTGGCACAGTGATAAGCACAACTGAAATGTGGAGGCAAAAATTTATCTAGTTATTTTTTGGACTCTATTGTAGTGTTGGCCTTCACACTATCCTCTGGCAAGGAGTTCCACAGGTTGGCTGTGTGTTGTATGACGAAAAACTTCCTTTAGTTTGCTTTAAACCTGCTGCCTATTAATTTCATTTGGTGACCCTTTGTTGTTGTATTAATGGGAAGGAGTAAGCAACACTTCCTCATTCACTTTCTCCATGCCAGTCATGATTTTATAGCCCTTTATCATATCACCCCATAGTCATCTCTTTTTGAGCTGAAAAGGCCACTTTTATTCTCTCCTCATACAAATGCCATTCCATGCCCCAGATCATTTTTGTTTCCCTTTTCTGACCATTTCCAATGCTAATATCTTGTCTGGAGATGAGGAGCCACAGCTGCATGCAGTGTTCAAGAAGTGGGCATGCTATGGATTTATATAGGGGGACATGCTGTTTTCTGTGTTGTATTTATCCCTTTCGTAATTATGCCCAGCATAGGGATGAGAATATTGAACTGGTTGGGGCTGGAGCAGCTCCCCACCTACCACAGGCAGGGTGCTTTTCCAGCCACCCCCCCCTTGCACTCCCTTAATCTGTTCACCGGTTAACCAGTTAAATGGGATTTTACATCCTTAGAGGAACATGCTGTTCCCTTTTTTGACTGCTGTTGCTCATGGAGTAAGTGTTTTCATCAACCATCGACCATCCACAGTGCCTGCAAAATCCCTTTCTTGAGTGGTAACAGCGAATTTAGCCCCCATCGTTTTGGATGAGTAGTTGGGATTATGTTTTCCAATGTGCATTACTTTGCATTGATCAGCACTGAACCTCATCTGCCATGTGTGTCGTTCCCCTTTCTGAAAGTAAGTGCTACAGTGTTGGGCTGCTGAGGCATTTCCCTGTTGTACAGAGGCTGGCAGTGAGGAGCAGGGGCTGGATCACTTGCAGGTTGCCTGTTCACTCCCTCTGCAGCACCTGGCATTGGCCGCTGTCCGAAGGCAGGTCACGGGGCTAGATGGGCCTTTGGTCTGTCCCAGTCTGGCCTCTCTCGTGTTCTCAGAGATCCTTGTCCCAAGTGCGGGAAGTTGGCAGTCTTGGCAAAGGCCAGGCAGCTTTCCATATGCTGCTGCCAGGAGATGTGGCGAGTGGGCTGATGCTGAGCCATGGCGTGAGGGGCAGGGACAGGAACAGTTGCGCTGTCCCGAACAGAGTCCAAAGAATTCATAGTAAATAAGCAGAGACGCTCCCTGCGACGCGGTACCTTGGTGATGAGATCTGGTGTATTCGGGGGCGAAGTCTGGCTTGTGTTGCAGCAGTGTAATCCAGGTGCCTTGGTGGCCTTGCAGAGTGTGACATAGCCTCCTTCTTGACAAGATAGTGTGTGTGTGGGGGGGGGGGAGGGCTGCACTGCAAAGCCCTGAGATGAAGGGGAAAGATGGGGCCTGCTTAATGCTGTGTGCAAGGTGTTGTGGAACTACACAGCAGCTTTCGGTAAGGATGTTAAAATGCGGTTAATTGTCTAGTCGACGGAATTTCCATCGACTAGTTGATAGGCACTTCTGCATTCCTCCTTTGAAATGTACAAAATCCCCAGCGGGGGCTCTTGTACATTTCAAAGGAGGAATGCGGAACTCCGCATAAAGCCTGGGACCAGCGGGAAGTCCTGCTGACTCTAGGCTGCACCCTGGTGCCTGCTTTGAAATGCATAACAGTCCCCAACGGGGGCTCTTGTGCATTTCAAAGCCATGGAGCCCGGGGTCAGCGGGGGACTCTGACCCCGGGCTCCATGCTATGGGCTCCTCTGCCCCTTTGAATCGCAGAGGCAGCAGTTTCAAAGGGGCAGTGCCAGCACAGCTAATCAGCTGTGTGGCCGTTGTCCCTTTGAAACTGCCACCTCCATGCGATTCAAAGAGGTGGTAGGGGGGCCTGGGATCAGCTGGGGAGCCCCCAGCTGACCCCAGGTTCCACGTGGCACTTCCCTGGAAGCTGGAAATGCTGAGGGGAGCCTGGGGTCAGCTGGGAATTCCCAGCTGCCCCCCGGGCTCCAGCGCTGCCCCTTTGAATCCCCGCAGAGGCGGTGTTTTAAAGGAGCAGTCTGCTGCATAGCTGATCCTGGGATCCACTGTGCAGCGGCCGCCTTGGGTTTCACAGCGGCGCTGCCACTTTGAAGTACCCCTTCCCCCACCCCCCCTTGCTTCCTCTATTTCATAGAGGCATCGGGGGAGGGGGGGAATCGACTAGTCGACTCACCTATCTGATAAGCAAGTGCTTGTTGGATAGTGGGCTCGTCCTTTACATCCTTGGCTCTCGATGCCCTGGCAGCGAGCCCAGCGGCTTTCAGGCCCGCTAGGTGGGCTGATGGGCAGGAGTGCTCCGTCCGGGCTTCCCTCGTGTTCCCTGCTCAGCATCCTCCAGGCAGCGCAGGGGCAGCACCGCACTCTGGAGTCTGCGCTTGTGGGGAGGGGCGGGGGCCAGGGACCACGGTGATGGTCCCGGGGTGGGCCGGTGCTCAGTGACCTTAAAACGAATTGGTTCAAAGACCGCTTGTGAAAACTGGCCCCACCTGCCATTGGGCCCCAAGGGGAGTGCGTGGCGCTGGGCTCCAGCCTTGCTGAACATCTGTGCATCTGCAAGGCGAGCTGATGCCGGGAGAATCCCGTGTCCTGCTTCAGGGTGCGGACTGGTCCCCGTCGTGGGGCCAGGAGGGAGTTTCACAGCCCTGCCTATCGTGCTTCGTGGGCAAGTAGACTTACTGCTGGGGCTGGTCAGCGATCTCTCTCTGGGGTTGTGTCTGGCAGGCGGGTGCCGGAGTCAGTGTGACCCTTTTGCCCCATGACGAGGAGGAAGTTGTGGGGCTAGGCAGTGAGGGGGCTCTGCTTTGAGGGTGGATGTCTCTAGTGTCCGCCTGCTGCAGCGCCTTTGCCTCCTGGGCCAGGCACGAAGCACAGCCGGCGGGGTGTGTTGGTTGCAGGGTGTGCGGGAGATGCCTGGGCTGGGGTCTCGTGGCGCCGGAAGGGTTAGCGAGTGTTGCAGATAGAAGCAGAGTGGCACAGGGAATCCCGTGGCCACAGCAGAAAGTGCCCAGCTGGTTCTCTGCCCTGAAGGCCCCCTGTGTGTGCCAATCACATGTACCCTCTCCACAGCCCTTGGCAGCAGTAACTAGCCCGTCCTGCCGCCAGCTTGCACCTTGGAGTTCAGCCGCACAGAGACAGAGGGGGCTGCCTGTTGTCACCCAACGAGCCCTGGCTCATTGGCTGTGTAGCGCTGTCCTGCCAAATGGGAAGGCTTCTCCTGGAGTAGCCCTGGTGTTTGGGACAACTGGCCCAAATGGCTGCGTGTGTTGTGCTGAAGGAGCTCAGTTCTGGGCTTACACTGCACCCCACCCCCCAAAGACACGAGGGGTGTCCAGAGGACACAGCTGAGAGTTTCTCGCATACCTGGCTAGGACAAAGTAACACAGAAAATGATGAGAGGGGAAAATGAGCTGAAACTTCCAGGCTTTATTATATGGTATCCGTGAACCCTCATACAAAGTCCGTGGAAACTGATTAGATAGCTGCCCAGCAGGCTGTAGGGGCTGTGCAGCCCCACTGAACTGCACGGGACCCTGGGGGTGAAGCGGGGGGAGCCTCTGGCTGGGTTTTATGACAGGCAAAGCAAGCAGGCTAGATAACGTTAATATCCCTGAAACTCAAACACAGGGCCAGCCCTTTCACCGCCGCTCAGTGCAATCGGTGGGGTGGATTGCAGAGCCAGGGCCATGGGACTGGGCTGGAAGCCGGGATAACGGCCCCCTGGCACAGTGAGCGTTCTGCAGCACCATTGCTGTGCGCGGCTGGGAGTCGATTCCAGGACAGGCTGCTGCGCAGAGGCCCTTACAGTCCACTGGGGACATCATGCAGCCAGAGACCCAGCTGGGAGGGAGTTGGGAAAAGAAGGGGAGCCTGGACCCCAGCAACACATGGAGAGGGTTGGATCTCCGGCTCCAGTCCTGCTGTTAATACCCTCGGGGAGGAGCTCTCTTGCAGCCAGCCTGGAGATTCCAGCCCATTGCTTTTGGACGGACAGACAGACAGACAGACAGACAGGGCTCCGTGTAGCTTCTAACGCTCTGGCCTGGGCCCCAGCGTAGCCTGGCTGTGAATAGGTAGCATCAGCCTGCCCACGTGAAGTTTCCTCTTCATGGGACTGATGAAGTGGGCTGCAGCACATTACAGCTTGTGCCCAAATAGCTGTGTGAGTCTGTAAGGTGCTGTAACAGACTCACGCGCCTACCCCTCGGAAATGCGTCCCACGATAGCTCAGCTCCAGTCACCTCTTGGGCCACATGTGTTTCACCTCGGGCTAAATCACGAATTCCTTCCCCTTGTGTCTCGGGGCTAGCTGCTGCAAGGGGCTAATGATGTCTAGAAGCTCTGTCTCTCGTTCTATCCTCTGATGATATGGTCCCCGTCACTATGGGAGTAGCTGAACTTATCCATTATTATTGGGCTTTCTGTTTCTGAGAGTCTTTAATCCCCCTGAACATTTCACTGCCGCGGTCCTGGTCAGGGGTTATTTCTGCTGTTACACTCTTGTTGTTCCAGCATGGAATTTCTATCCACAGAGATTTTATGGAACAGTTTGATTCATTTAGGATTTTTACTCAATTGGACTGTGCTTTCTTTCAGAGCTAGTGCCATTCTCCCGCCAGCACAGCCTCCTCTGTCATCCCTGGGTATTTGTACCCGGGTGTTACCATGGCCCACTGATTATCATTGCTCCACTAAGTTCCCAGGATGCCTGTTAGATCAGTGTCCTCTTTTAATGCCAGGTGCTAACGTTCTCCCACCTTACTGCTTAAGTGTCTGTCATTGGTCTACAAGCACTTACATATAACATTTGTCAGTACATGGTTGTCTGCCTTCATGTGAGAGTTGAAAGGGACTCTGCCTGTTTCTTCTGTCTCCTCTGTACTTGATGTTAGGGATGCTAGAAAGCAGTTAATTAGGTAACCATGTAACCGTTAATAATCTCAGCAGTTAGCCCGTCACATGCTGCAGACTCTGCTGTATAAAGCTTATACCGCAGAGCCCACAGTACAGCCAGCTTCCTGGGAGCGGGGCTGGCAGCCAGTGCACACTGGGAACTCTGCGGTATAAGCTTTATATTGCAGAGCCTACAGCAGGGAGCAGCCGCCAGCTCCCAACTGCTGGCCCTGCTCCCAGGGAGCCGGCTGCCACCCCATGCTGCTGGCTCTGATACAGGGCTGGGAGCCGGCATGTCCTTGCTAAGCACGAGCTTATCAGTTATCTATTTCAGTGGTTACATTGTTCCATCCCTACTCGATAGAGAGTGTCCCCTTTAATAAATCCTCCCCAAGGGATCTCGGTCCAAACTGTGCGCTCTTCCATACCTGCCGGCTTTCCCACGGTCCTTAGTTTAAAAACTTCTCTCTGATCGCTTCAATTTGACATGCCAGTGAGCTGGTTGTGTGTTGGGTTAGGTGGAGCCCACCCTTCCCATACAGCAGGGGTGGGGAATCTGTTCTGGGTTGGGAACCACTGACGCACAGAAGAATGGGTCGGGGACCCATGCAGATGAGAAGCAAAAGTCCCAGCAGTCTCACAAATGCAGCTCCCAACGGATAGGCAGAGGCGCCCACCTCACCCCTGCAGCTTGGGGCACCAAGGTTCTTGCACTCCAGCCCTGTGGAGTGGAGGTGCCAAGGCTCGGGGCTTCCCCTCAAGGGCGGATTAACTCTTTGCAGGGCCTGGAGCTAGTCGATTTTGTGGGGCCCCCCAGCATCTGGGGTGGATCCAGAACTGAGCATTTCCATGTGCGGGAGGGGACTGCCGGGGGACGGGCTGGGGGTAGGATGCAGGAATGGGCTGAGGGTGGGGGTTCTGGGAGGGAGGGTGAGCACAGGAGCACTGGGGGAGTCTGGATGGGTGGGAGGGAATACAGCAGTGGGTTGGGGGATGGAGGGGTCTGGGTGGGAGGGGCCAGGGGATGGGGCACTTACCTGGTGCAGCTCAGGGGGGAGGCAGGTGGTGGCAAAAAGTAGAGGAAACCCTGCACCAAGGCAGGTCATCGTCTGTGCTGGACCAGTGCAGTACACTGACTAGCCCCCGCTCTGCTGCAGGGTTTCTGCCTGCCTCCTCGTTACCCTTACGGGGTTACTGTGCTTTTGGCTTTTCCAGGGGGTGTTCGCTGGTGTAAGTTTAGAGAGTGTTTGCTGGTGTGCTGGGCTCTCTCCCACCTGCACACAACTCCTCTGTTTGCTGGCTCCTATCCTCTTTGGGAGCTGGTATTTCAAGCCGCTGTTCTCCCTGCCCCTCGTCAAGGGATCCTGAAGGGAACTGGGAGTTTGATAGGCCAGTTAGCAAAGTACCCAGTGCCAAGGAGCTCTCCCAGATACCCAGAGCAGCATCTTTTCGTGCCCCAGGGGTCCTGCCGCTGCTTCAGGACAACGTAATGTGCAAAATGTGATGGCAGTTAAAGCAGATTGGCTCAGGAAGCTGCTCTAGGAAGAGCCCGGCTCTGGTGTAGGATGGGGGTACTGCACAGAACACACAGGGCAAAAGTCTGTGCTGCTTCCCTCATGGGGCTGACTTGGGGCTCAGCCCAGAGCCTCCTCCACAGAGGTAAGTAGAGGGTTGGAGTCTAACAAAGCAAGGGCTTTGCACGGGGTGGAGGTGCCTGGAACACAGACTAAGATAAGGACGTGAAAACACACCCCAGGAATCTCTGTCTGGGCACACCCCTGCCTGCAAAGAGGCTGGGTGTTTCTGCGGCATTAAGTGCACTGAGGCCAGTCTAGAGATTTGCTTCCTAGTCACGGTAGCTGTGGAGCTTTTGCTGCTGTCCCTAAGGAAGGTGATGGTAATGCGCAGCATAAAGACGCCTGGGGTTAGCTGGGCTGTTTCTGACCTGCTCGAAGTGAGTGAGGGCTCTTTTGTGAGGCAGTGGATTAGCATGAGATCACTATACAGGCAATTAGCAAGTGCAATCAATTACTCATTGGAGCTCCACCTCATCCACATTTTGCTGTTCATATCCTCCCTGCTACTCTGTCCTATCTAAAGCAGAGACCGTTCAACGGGAAGAGCCAAAGGCTTCATGGTCTGTGCTGTGAGCACAACATTTCTGTGAACTCTGATCTCATCCCTGACCCTAACCACCGACTTCTGTGAACATGACAGCTCAGCTGATCCAGCGCAAGCTTCATGGAAAACAAATGGAACTGGGGGCCAGTTTCACCCTGGCTGTAACTGAATGGGGCAAGATGCCGCTCTCAGTTCTGCAGGGTAAAACCAGAATGATCATTGATTTCAGGGGAGTTCACGTTGCTGAGCCCCAGCAAAGAATGAATTTTTTCCTCTTGTAAGGAAGAAAGGTTGGTTGTGATTCTCCTCTACCATTGACTCCTGGGGCGCCTAGGAGGTCACACCACTGCGGTTCTCAGGAAGCAAGCTGCAGAATCAGCACTCGGGTTGGGGGCAGCACGCAGAGAGCCTGCTTTAGCCCTGCTGCCCCGCCGGACTGTTAGCAGCCTGAAATCCCCCAGATGAGCTCCAGTCGGGGCAATCGAGTCTGATTTTGGGACTCCCAACAAAACTGAGAGGCGTGGCAACCCCACCCTCCCTCGCTGTGGAGAGAGCAATGTACCAGTCCCTCTTCCAGGGCAGACCCCCCCACACACACCCACACACGTCCAGCAAGCCACACTGCTTCAGGTGAAAAACATGACACCAATTCACTGACGACAGAAAAATAGACTGTTGCACTGCTTCTGCTGAGTGGTGCGTCGCAAAGCAGACTAACGTACGAATACAACAAAATCACAATCTGAGTTCTCTAGCCTGGATCGGATTTGAATCAAGCAGCGTCTCACCCGTAGCTAGTACACGCTTTCCCCCGCGCTTCCTTCCACAGCAGGCTCCTCTCTTGCTGCCTGAGAGCTCTCTCCCCATTCGGTCTTTGTTCCTCGGTGTTTCCAGGTGTTGGGTTGTAGAGGGGGTGGGGCCCAGTGGTGATTCACTTCCCCCTTTTCATACTTTCCTCTGTGTGGACAGGACTTTTGTTTCTAGCCAAGCTCCCCCCGGTTTGTGGGAAAATACAGGCATTAAAATGGGGTCCGGCGTCACCTCCTCGAGTCACATGTCTTGATCAGTCGTGGGAGCCATTATCCATACCCTGGCTGAAGCATCCACAGGTGAGGGTTAGGGGTGTAACTAATGGGTGGTTGTGTAACTGCTGGATTTTTTAGCGGTTCCCCATTTTACATGGGGGTGGGAGGAGGCGGGAGCCAGCAAAGAGGCAGCAGCGTGGGGGGCAGGCGGCTCCGCAGGAGCAGATGTGCACGGGGAGCCGGCTTGAAAGCTGCTTCCTTGTGTACTGTCTCCTGCCTACCTCCCCCACACACATTGCAGTCTCTCCCCCCAAGCACCATCTCCCGTTCCCCCCCACCCCCGCCTCTGTGGGAGGCAGCAAGGGGGGAGTAGGCAGCTCCACGGAGCGGACACTTGCGGACAACTGGCTTGAAAGCTGCCTCCCTGCCTGTCTCAGCTCCCGCCCACCTTCCCTTCGCTGCTGCCTCTGATACAGAGGCGGCAACGGAGGGGGCGGGGAGCAGGTGGCTCCACAGGAGTCGAGCCAGTATGCGGTGGGAGTCTGCTTGAAAGCCAGCTTACTGCACGTACTGGCTCCCGCCTGCCCCCCGCACCTCCACACTGCTGCCTCTGTGGGACTGGCTCCCTCCGAGCACTGGCTCTCACCTGCTCCCCTATGCTGCTGCCTCTGTGGGAGGTGGGCAGGGAGGGGGCAGGCGGCTCCACAGGAGCTGGCACTTGCAGGGAGCTGGCTTAAACGCTGGCTCTCCACGGACACCAGCTCCCGCCTCCCTCCCCTCTTGCTACCTCCGACAGAGAGGCAGCAAGGGAGGGGTGCGGGTAGTTGTTAGGATTAACCAATAAACCCAGGCTTATTGGTGAATTGGGGGAATGACTACACTCTCACATCCCTATGAGGATAAGTTTTCCCATGGCCCATTCTACTGGAATAGGCCATTTAAGCTTTATGGGGTTTCTCGGGAGCAAGCACACCTGGAATATAGAGGCATCGCCAATATTGAATGTGCATCTACAAATGACACATGCATGCAAATGGGATAATCACATTCAGCACCCATTGGCTCGTCTGTTGACACCACGTGACTTTTGTACACCGTAGCATAGCCTAGTCGTAGCGCTGTGGTGTCACACCTCCCCCCTTAGTGTACTGCAGGAGTGTGCCCCGCTCCCAGGAGTTGCCAGCTTCCAAACAGCAACAGCCACATGCTTCTCCCCCGAGAGTGCAGCCCGCGGGCCGGCGTTCAGCTCCGCACGCAGCTCCAGGAAGGTTGCTTTATGCACCCTAAGGTTCTGGATCCCACACCGCTCAGTGCTGGTTTCCCTGCCCCAGAAGGGATGGCTTGCCCTGTGCAGTGGCTGTGAGTGCCCAATGACCACCTGAGTTACTCAGAACTTCCTTCAGAGTGACTTAGAAATAAAGAGGAGCCAGCAGCATGAGGCCAGCTGGCTCTGCGCTGACCCCACTCAGCTGCGCAAGGTGGACTTTTGGAGATTGTAAGTCAGGGCACAGATCTAATGCAGTCCACACCCCAAGCAAGTACAGACACAGCATTTCCCTTTCCAAGATGTTGCTGTGGAGGGGATTGTTGGGCACGGGGATTTCATGCTGCTCTCAAGGTGAACAAACTTCTGAGAACCGGGTCTGCTGTTCCACATTTATGGTTCTCGTCACTGTAAATCTTTATTGCCAATGATTGAACTTGTGGGCTGTTTGAACAAATAAGCATGTATGGTATTTACAGCTCTGGGTTCTTGATTGTGATTTATTTTTCCCGTATAATTGGGACCAAAAGCTATTGTTAATTGCATATTCCCAGCTAACCTGTGCTCTCTTCAGCCAGAGCTGATCTACGAGCTCTGCTCTTGGTGAAGTGAATGGAACTTTGCCTTTTGCATGCAACAGGACCCTGAATCCTCTGTGTCATAACTGGTGGTAGAAACTGGGGAAGCTGGGGGCAAGGATGGTTTTGTCCCATTTCTGTGCAGTACATGGTACAATGGGGACCCCACATCACTGACTGGGTGTGTCTCTGTACAGCGCCTGTTACAGTGGGGGCCCCCCAATCCCTGACTGGGCCTGTGTTGTTACCCACGCAAAATACTCTCTCTAGGGGCATCCATCCTTACCTTTCCTAGGGCTCAGGCGTAACCCTCTCTATGTAGGCAGCCTCCCTTATCTGTTTTCCCCAATCTGTCTATCTGCTGCCTGCCTGTTTGGGCCCAATCCTGCTTTCCTCTCTGCTCTGTCCCTCCCCATAGACACGCACTTTGTCCCAGTAACCATTTAGCAAGGAGTGTGGGCTCCTCAGCTAGTCCCCACCCATCTGGTCCCTTTTCTTCATTCCCCTTCTCTCTCGTTGCTCTGGGGTGGTCATTCTGTAGCGACCATTTCTGACCGAAGGCACAGGTACTTTGCTGCTTCCTGTGCTAGACTCTATCAGTTCAGTCCAAATGACCGTAGGCTGCCCACATTCTCCACCAAATTTGTTACCTGCACAAAATACTCTCTCTAAGGGCACCCACCCTTACCCCTTTCTAGGGCTCATGCGTAACTTTTCCAATACAGGCACCCGCCCACAGCCTTTTGCAGGCTCAGGTGTGGCCTCACACGGTGCGGGTTTGTGGGGGTCTTTTACCAGTGAAAGAGCCATGCCCAGTAATATCCTACTTCATCTCTAGTTAACAACAACCATCAAAAAAGGTGCACACAGAGCTCACAACACTGAATGAGACAGATGAATTTGTCTTGATGTCCAGTCAGGGTCAGGTCTATGTGGGGGACTCTAGTTCCAGCACGGTGTTGTTGGCACAGGGTTGAGATCTTGGAGCTGTGTCCTGGAATTGGTTCCCCAAAGAATTTCCTTTTGGGCCCCAGTTTATATAATGAAACCTGAGTTCTGCTTAGCTCTACTTTAACAAATTATTTTACTATTATTTTACTAACCAATCGTAACCTGTAGTAACAGAATTACATAACCAATCATACCCCACCACCTTACTTGATTTACACCTAGCAAAATTAATTATACAGTGGACAGAAACAATCAAAAAACAGACAGGGATTGTACAGACAGACAATAGGAAACTGAGGACCATAATCAGAGAATGAGGATCCCACAACCTTAACTAGTGGTAAGCAGTTTCTTGCCAGACAAAATAGTGTTAAACTAAGTTCTCTCTACCCATTTTGAGGTCTGTTTCTGTGCCTGGTGACAGTGGCGGCCATTAGGACAGGATCTCCTTCAAACAGCCTGGGGTGACACTATTTTAATGCAATTTAGATAGAAAGTGAGTCTGTGACTTCAAGTGCTTCAGCCTGGCTGCAGAGGAAGGCTTTAGGCCTTCCATGATGGTTACAGACCTTCCAGTATGGCTGCAGAAGAAAACATGTTGGTGCAGTGTCTATAATAACACCCGGTACAGCGGGCGCCCCCAATCCCTGACCACGTCTTTAATAACGTCTGGTACAATAGGGATCCCTGACTGTGTAGACGGGAGTGTTAAAATGCAGGGAATTGTCTAACCCTGTAACCACTGACAGTTTCAGCATTTACACAGGTACAGGCACCCGAAGTGTGGAGCGGCAGTCTGCTCCCCAGGAGCTGGTGCATACTGGGAGCTGGCTTGTAAGTTCCCTGGGAGCCAGCTGCTGGTATGGAGCAGGGATGTGAAGGACCAGTCGACTCTCTGGTAAGCAAATGCTTCTTGGATCGTCGACTAGTCTCTCCCCTCCACCACCTGTTGCCTCTATCACAGCGAGGTAGTGCGGGGGGGAAGGAGGGTACTTCAAAGCAGCAGCACTGCTTGCAGCCTGGGCCCAGACCTCTAGTTCCGCATGGTGCTGCCGCTTTGAAACACTGTGTGCAGCCCAGGGCCAGCTGGGGTGATCCCGGGCTGCACGCGGCGTTTCAAAGCGGCAGTGCTGCGTTGAGCCTGAGAGCTGAGCCCGGACTCTGTGCAGCACTTCTGCCTTTTGAAGCCCTGGGGCTGTTGCTAGACTTCAAAGGCAGAGACGCCCTATCGACTAGTCGGATAGTCGATGCAAAATGCATCGATTAGTCGATATTTAACGTCTTTAGTACAGAGGCTGCAGTGCAGGGCGGCTCCCCAGGAGCCACGTGTCCCCGTTGGGGTATTTACTTGTTTAAACGGTGACACTCCGACACTCCTGGTTTACCCAGTGCCTGGTACAGTGGGACCCCTCTAATCCCTGACTTGGGCTGGTGTCTGTAACGACACCTAGTTCAGTGGGGCTCCCGACCCCTGGCTGGGTCTGTGTCTGTACAGCACCTGGTCCTGTGGAGCCCCCCAATCCTTAATTGGCCTGGTGTCTGTAATAACAAACACCCTGTGCAGTGGAACCCTGCTCTGGCCCTGAAGGTCTGTTCCCATATTCTCTGGCTCTACAGAAGACAGCCATTGTGCTTTTGGGTCCATATTTATACAGCACCTGGTACAATGGGGCTCCCGATCCCTCACTGCCCCTTACTCAAATGTGCATTGTGATGAATTAGTATTGCAAATGTTACATACATGCATTCCCTGTATTTGCATTCTTCTGCCCTGATTTTCTGTGCCCCGTGTCACAGTATCATAGGACTGGAAGGGCCCTTAAGAGGTCATCAAGTGCAGTCCCTGCCCTCATGGAAGGACCAAGCACTGCCTATCATACCTGACAGGTGTCTGTCCATCATGCTCTCTAAAATCTCCACCGATGGAGATTCCACAGCCCCCCTGGGCAATTTATTGCAATGGTTCACCACCCTGACAGGAAATTTTTCCTAATGTCCAACCTAAACCTCCTTTGTGGCAATTTAAGCCCATTGCTGCTTGTCCTGTCCCCAGAGGATAAGAATAATTTTAGATACTTAAAAGCTGTTATGTTCCTTCTTAGTCTTCTCTTTACCAGACTCAACAATTCCAGTGCTTTTCATCTGTCCTCGTGTTCTCTAGACCTTTACTCATTTTTGTTGCTTTTCTCGGGACCTTCTCTAAGTTCTCCACATCTTTCCTGACCATGGTGCCCAGAACTAGACGCAGTACTCCAGCTGAGACCTCACCAGAGCTAAGGATGGGAACAACTAGTCACATTTGCTTATCGGATCGCTGACATGATAGTTGACTAGTTGCTTCTCTCTCCCCCCCCCCCTCCACCCTCTGTCAGAAAGAGGCAGCGGGGGAGGGGGAGCTTCAAAGCGGCAGTGCCGCGTAGAGCCCAGTACCAGACCCCGGTCTCTAGGCGGTGCTGCCATTTTGCAACACCGTGTGCAGTCCAGGGCAGCTGGAGACTCCCCCGCTGGCCCTGTGCTCCCTGCCGCACTGTGGGAAGAATTACTACTTGTGTCTTGCTCGCTGCACTCCTGTTACTGCTGCAACCATCATTCTGGGATGTAGTATCACACCACTGACTCATATTTAGCTCGCAGCCCACTAGGAGTCCAAGGTTCCTTTCTGCAGGACTCCTTCCTCCATAGTCGTTTCCCGTCTTGTATGTGTGCAACTGGCTGCTCCTTCCTAAGGGGAGCACTTTGCATTTGTCCTTACACCGTGCAGACGCTTACAGACTGCGAGTGTGGGGAAGGCAAATGGGGAATGTAATATTTATTTCAAAATGTTCAACAGTGTCATTGATGAGTGTCATCAGGCAGTTCTTAAAATGTATGGTATTGAGAGAGAGAAAACGTGTATAGGCCCTCAAGAAAGTGGTTACCAGACTAGTCTGAATTGTATAGGCTAAAATATCCACTATATGAAAATCTGACAATGAACTAAAACAGACCAGTGGAGCGGAGAGAATGAAATGTGTCAGATGACTGGCCTGGCCCCAGACTCTGATCTCTGTTATGCTGGTGACAACTGACTTGAGTGGAGTTACTCAGTTTAGTTCCACTCAAGGACTTGGCCCACTGTGCTGGTGTAAATGTCTGAGCCTGGTCTCTTGACACTGCCCAGGATAAAGGTAACTGCAGGGTGGCGAATGCTTCTGGGTCTTGGATTGGTGCCTGATGCCATGGCAATGAGAAAATATATTGTATTAAGCCCTGGTGAACTTTGAACCCTGCAGATAAACACTTGTTCGCTAATGAGAGCTTGCAGGAAATGTGCACCTAGACACGTAATTAGCTCATCTCATCCGGAGAACTGGCGGTGCCCACGGACACTCCTGATCCCATCCACACATTGTGTTAGTCTCTAAGGTGCCACGGGCCTGCTTGTTGTTTCTAAAGTTACAGTGTAACCTGGCTCCCCTCGGAGACTTGTAAAGCAGCCAAGCCCTTATCGTGCATATAGTCAACCCCAGGGCTTTGGATTCCCTCGCACTTGCCGTACGCGTCATGAGCACCCTGGCCAGCCAGTGCGGAACAGTGGAGCACATTGTGTTAGCTTCGTTGTCTCCAAGTGGCGTGAGTGGTGTGCACAGGCAAGCACAGAGCTCTTTCCGCGCCAGAGTAACCCCCCCCTGCATCTGATTTGTGGGATGTAGACCGGAGCAGCTCTTAAGGCTAACATTGTTTGCGCAGGTCCTGAGCCAAAAGCCACTGGAGCTGGTCTTCCCATTGATTTCAGTGGGCGCTGGATCAGGCCCTGCAATCTGTCCCACTCGCTACCTGCATTGGATTCAGAGTATTTGTCAGAACTCATCTTGTGCCTACAAGTTACTTGTTGAAACAGCTGCTCTGTTGGTTGTATTGTCTCTTAGCCCGCGATTCTGCACAGCTGCCAGCTGAATGACAGGAACACTTGCCAGGAAGTGGGCCAAATTCTACTCTCGCTTGCACAGATGCAACCCCAGTCAAATCAGTGTGGTTACATGGATGCCAGTGAGAGGAGAATTTGGCCCAGTATAGTAAAACCTCAGAGTTACAAACAGCTTGGGAGTGGAAGTTGTTTCTAACTCGGAAATGTTCATAACTCTGACCAGACATTATGGTGGTTCTTTCAAACTTTTACAACTGGCCATTGACTTAATACTACTTTGAAACTTTACGGTTCAGAAGAGAAATGCTGCTTTTACCCATCTTGATGTAAATGACACCAGCACAGAACCAGTTCCATACCCTATTGAATGTGTTTTAAACTTTTCCTTTATTTTGTAATCCTTTGCGTTTAACGCAGCACTGTGCTGTATTTGCTTCTGTTGATCTCTGCTGGTTCCTGATTGCATACATCTGCTTCCAGCTGAGTAGGGCCATACCAAATTCACGATCCAGTTTGGTCAATCTCCTGGTCATAAGATTTTAAAAACAGTAAATTTCAGGTTTTCAGCAATTTCTCTCTGAAATGTCATGAGGTGGTAATTGTAGGGCTCCTTGTCCAAAAAGGAGCTGTGTGTGGTGCCAGGTGACTGCAGACAGAGCTCTGGCCAGCGGCAGAGCAGAAGGAAGGATGGCATGGAACGGTGTTGCCACCCTTACTTCCGTGTTGCTGCTTGCAGAGTTGGGCCTTCGGTCAGCAGCTGCCACTCTGGCTACCCAGCTCCGAAGGCAGCACAGAAGTAAGGGTGACAAAACTGCGTGACCCCATAAAATAACCTTGCAGCTCCCGTTAGGGTCAGAATCCCCCAGGCTCAGAGACCCTGGTCTGCACCATGAATAGAATTGCCAGCTATCTAATCACGCAAACCCACAGGTTCTTGCCTCTCCCCATTCCTGCGGCCCCACCTGCCCAGCCCCCTCTTCTGAGGCTCTGCCCCCAGTCACTCCATCCCCCTCCCTCACGCCCTTTCACCAGGCAGGGGCAAGGGGCGTGGGGTGCGGGCTCTGGGCTGAGGCAGGGGGTTGGTGTGCAGGAGGGAGGGAGTGGCACTTACCTCTGGCAGCTCCTGAAAGCGACTGGCATGTTCCTCTGGTAGGGGCACCTAGGCGGGGGGCACGGGGCTTCTGCATCGCTGTCCTCAGGCATCAATGCACAGCTCCCATTGGCTGCAGTTCCCGGCCAATGGGAGCTGTGGAGTTGGTGCTTGGGGCAGGGGCAGTGCACAGAGGTCCCCCTGCATCTCCCCCTCCAGCGGCCACAGGGACAGCATTGGGAGCAGCGTGGTGCCAAGCTGCCGCACCAGACTGGTAGCCCCCATGATCTCCTGGTTTCACTGAAGTGGCCTCAAGGAGAGCGTGTGATTCCAGCAGACTCCTGTCGAAATAATGATCAGCCTTCCCTAATGTTTTGTGGAATACTTTACATTTAAGGCTGCGCTGCCCAAGGGCTGGCACTCCCCTGCTTCAGAGAGGCTGCTTCTAGTACAGTCCATCAGAACTGGAAGCTTGCCCAGGGAGCTCGAGAGCAGGAGTGTTGCTTTCATGTAATGGTGTGCTCCTTCCTATAAGGAGCCGATTACAAACCGGAGGCCATTAAGGGGCAGGGCCAGGAAGCGGTGGGAGAATTTGCCTTAGTGATCCAAATCTCTCCTATCAGACTGATGGCTTCCTCGGTTTACATGGGGAGCCAGAGCAGGTGGCCATGCTCCCCTGCCTGCGATGGAGCCGTTGCTCCCGAGAAGGACGTGCTTCTGGCGGAAGAGCTAGCTCAGACAGTGCTGGAGGGGAGGCGGGGGGACCATCAGGCCTGGCTGATGAGATGACTACTCGCTGCCTGTGCTGGAAGGGCTTTTCTCCCCCACGCTGCAGTGTGTGAGCCTGTCTTACCCAGGCAGGGATGTGTCGTGGGGGAGGATACAAGGGAAAGCAGGGAAGTGGCTGCCAGAAGTGTTACATCAGCAGGACACGGAAGGGCATGTATAGCTTCAGGCACATGCTTAAGCCGAACTGACTTCAGTGGAATGTACTTAGGTGCTTTGCTGAATCAGGGCCCAATGCAAAACGGAACTGCAGAGCAAGTTCTCCCTGGCCTGTGAAGTCTCTTAGGATGGGGCAGCCGGAGAGGCGCTGGGAGGAAGCGTAAGTCAGGGAATGACAAAGGTGAAGAGATTTCTGCCCCATAGTTCTCAGTGCACAGTGCTCTGATGATGATACTTAAAGGAGGATTAGTAGGGGCAACGCACTGTATCAAAGTCTGCTCAGGAAAGCAGACGCCACACCAAGAACTTCGCGGGGCTTCAGGGAGAGCTGGTTAGTCCGGTCCGCCCCGGGAGTAGCCAGGCAGCCACCACCAGCTTCCCCAGTGCTAGAGCTGGCAAGAGCAGGTGGCTTGCTGGGGGGCTATGCTCAGCCACC
Source organism: Pelochelys cantorii (assembly GCA_032595735.1). Classification (NCBI taxonomy): domain Eukaryota; kingdom Metazoa; phylum Chordata; order Testudines; family Trionychidae; genus Pelochelys; species Pelochelys cantorii. Next base: position 132,145,868 of record CM064330.1, read on the forward strand.
CTCTCCCCCACTCCGCCCCCTAGGCCTGCCCTGGCCATATGTAAGGGTCCTTTCTGGGCCCTTACACTGACTTTCCGAATGGGCTGCCCTGGCGTCATGAAATGCAGAACTTGGCCTTGGCCTGACTGTCCTCTTGTTGATCAGCTATAACTCATGAGCTAGAGTTGGCAGTGATTTTGCTGTGCCGGGATCTTTCTGGCCATGTCTGCGCGGCTCCGGGAAGAGGTGCTTGTGTAAGCCATATGCTTGCAGTAGCACCTTTCAGGTGAAGTTTGCTGGCATGTGACTCTTCCTAGCACAGTGCTAACACGCTGTCCCGGCCAGTCTAGAGGAGGGCAGGCACACTGGGAGCGAGGTTTACCCCAGGGACTTTGTTGTCAGTGCTACACATGGCCATGAAAAGTCAAAGTTACTCTTCTGTCCCAGCTCAGTAGGGCAGGGGGTAGAGCCCTGGTAAGAGACAGTGCCCCACCCTGTCTGTATGGATCCCGTAGGCCACTCTGGGTGTTGTCAGTGAGCTGGCCCCGTGCAGCCCTCTTTGACGGGTGGGAGTGCCCACAGCCTCCTCAGAAGGGAGACCCGGAAATCAGGTGTTGAAACTTGCCCCAAGAATCAGTGCTTTGTGCCAAAGATGGATATCTGGTTCTCCAGACGGGCCTGTCCCTTCTTGCTCCAGCAGGAAACTGGCTGGGGAGCAGCTGAGCAGCAGCGGAGAAGTAACCATTTTGGATTGTTCCTGGCTCAGTGGGTGACTGGGCTGTGGGCAGAAAACCAGCCCCTGGGCCTTCTCGTGATGGGTGCTGTTTGAAAACGTGCCTCTTCTGTTTACCTGTGTCCCCTGCGGCGTTGGGGAAGGGGAACCGCACGTTACTCGGCTGGGCATGGCCTGGCCTTTTGTGAAGCATGTAGGAAAGGCTAGAATGTCTGAGGTCCAATAGTCCTTGAGATAAGACCATGCAGCTGTCTCCTGGTTGTGGCACTGGTGCGAGCCCACCAGCTCTCTGCTACTGCAGATCCGTGACATGCCAGCTGCTAGCCACGTGTGGCTATTTGGCCAGTTGAGCATGGCTCCTGAAAGCGATACGCTGCCAGGCAGGGGCGGGGGCCGCTAACCCCCACAAAGATCAGTCGGGGGCCACACACAAGTGGGAAGCAAAAACCAAACTCTCACCGAGCCGGCCCCTACTGAGAAGGAGGGAGACCCTCCCCACAACCTGAGCCTGGGGGGCCCAGGCTAGTAGATGTTGTGTGCTCCAGCCTCATGGTGAGGTGTGGGACGGGGTTGGAGCATCAGCCCGGGCTCCCCAATTCTGGGGAGAGTCCTGCGCCTCGGGGGCCGGCTCCAGGCAAGCCAGGGGCCAGGGCTTGAGATTCCCCACCCCTGCTCTAAGGCAAAAGCACACAAGACCAGATTGCACTGTCGTTTGTGATGCATTTACACATGTTGCTTGGAGCGTCAGTCTTCTGCTACTTACCTGTCTGGAAAGTCTGCCTATGTACCCATTGACAAACCCTTGCTGTCTGCTTGCCCTCATGTCACGTCGCATAGGATGCTGTCTCTGAGCACAGCTGCAGCAGCCGTAGGGTGCATGCGAGGAAGGTATGTGAGTTTCTTTTCACCTCTTCTCCTGTGAAGGTGGATAGTTTAACACAGACTCAGAGACTTGCCAACCAGGAGGGACCACCATGATTATCAGTCTGATCTCTGCACGCTGCAGCAATCCCCAAGTTACTGGGCTAAGGCCCTGGCTAAGAAAACCTTGCAGCCGGTGAGTAGTCCCAGTGACTCATGTGGCATTGGTAATGGGACAAAGCACCAGGCAAACCCAGGTCAGCCCTGCAGGGTGTTCCTTTGCGTCCCGCCTGCCAGAGTTGTCTAAAGGATTAGCTGGGGAGAAAAATGTGGGAGGGTTTGACAGTTTCATCTGAGTAATTTTAATGTCCACTTCCTCTGCCTTTTCCAGCCGTGGGCCTTCTGTAGGCGCTGCCGAGACGGGGCCCACGAGCAGGGAGGCACCATGTTAGAAATGTTAAATCCTGGAGAGCTGCAGACTAGATCTTTGGTAAAAGCAAGACAGGCAAATCATACGTTTCAGGGGGAGCCGAGTTAGTCTGTAACAGGATAAACTTAACAAACAACAAATGGTCTGGTAGCACTTTACAGGCTAACAAAACATGTCGATGGGATCGTGTGCTTTCGTGGGCACCGCCCACTTCTCCAAATGACCGGAGTGTTGGATAGTCACTTTCCAAAGGAAAAGAAACACGCAGCCCCCTATATTTTGTAAACTGAGTGACCTGGCTGGAACCATTCTTGATGGCCATGAGACAGCATTTCCTGGAAGGAATCTGTAACAGAGACTTCTCTGCTGAAATGCTTTAGGCGGTGAGGCGAAAACTGGGACAATGGATCCTCTTACTGGGGTGGGCAGTTGGCCAGGGTTAGCCATGGCGAGCTGCTGCCGCTCTACTCACCTGCGCCGCCTCAGGTACAGATGCTTGCAGCTCCCATTGGCCATGGATCGCTGTTCCCAGTCAATGGGAGCCGCAAGGAGCGGTGCGGACCGGCACACCACTTCCCACTGCTCCCATTCGCCGGGAACAGTGATCCGCAGCCAATGGGAGCTGCAAATACCCGTACTTGTGGTGGCGCAGGAAAATATTACAGCAGCCGCCCACCCAGGGCTAACCCTGGAGAACCTCATCTAGCCCATGGGCTGTGGTGGAGTAAAATGCCACTTTCCGTCATCAGCCAAGGAAGTCTGGGACTTGCCTGCCATTTGGACACCAGAATCTCTCCAGCTGTTGTGACTCAGCCTCTCTGCTTTGATTTGGGTCTGAAGATGTAGTTGTATTGTGTGGGGCACTGGGCTCCGTCGCGGGGATAGCATCCTGAGTGGTGGTGCTTGTGAACTGCTTGGGGATGAGAAGCGCAGTATGTGTGCTGGCCCTTATTTAATTTAGGGCAGACAGGAAAGACTAGCAGGGACTGATGGAGTTTCCATTGGACTATCGACACTGCGCTCCCAGACTGGTCCCTGCTGATAACAGAACCCAGAATGGGGGGCCGCAGACCACACCTGCCTGTGCCCCACAGCCCAAGCCCTGGTTGGAGGGCAGGTAACCTGAGGGGCTGGGCGATGGACCTTGGACTTGGGCCTGGCTGGGATTCAGGGCTAGCGCTAGACTTGGTAGCCCCAGGAGAGTGAGGCTGACGTGTTCTCGGCTTCTGGCCCACAGGCTGAGGTCCCCGGCCCTGACCGATGCATTGGCCAAAGGCCTGGTTGACTCACCAGATGGTGCGAGGAAGATGGGCCCCACATGGGGCCGGGCCCCTAAGCTGCCTGCAGGGTGCAGCTTGTGGGAGTTGGGATCCCACAGCACTTTGCAGGCTTGTGCACACTGGCTCCTTTTGCCACAGTCGGCTGCTGCCTGTCCTCCTCCGCTGGAGCGAGTGGTGGGGGGGGCTTCTCCAGGCCCACGGGCAAATGCAGCGTGGGCCAGGCCCGGCGAAGGAAGCCGTCGTATTTGGCACAGCCCGCCTGCCGGGAGGCTGCCCGTCACAGGAGCAGCAGGCGGCGGCTCCCTGTGGCCAGAGGGAAAGGAGCCCGGGCTGATAACATGGCCCACAGGGAGGGGCGGTGCGAGGCCGCGCCCTCCCCGCTAGCCTGCCAGGTTCCCCGAGGGGCTCCTTTCCCAGCAGGGAGACTGTTCCACCCAGCCCCCCCCAGGGGAGCGCTGCGACTGCTGGCAGCCCGCCCTGTGCGAGGCAGGTGCCTGGAACTGCCCTGGCCGACATTGTGGGAACAGGGCTGGAGCTCTCAGCGGGAAATGAGTGTGTGCTCAGCACCCCCTAGCAGCCAAGCCCCCCACCCCCTCCTCCCTGCATCCTCGCCCACCTGCAGCTCCCCCCGCCCCTGCACCCCATTCCACACTTCGCCACATGCCCTGACACCGCTGTTGTGTGGCACTGGGACACTCGGGGGCGGGGGAAGTGGCAGTGCAGCATGCTTGGGGGGGGGGGTGGAGAAGGAGTGGGGGAAGGGAAGTGGCCTGGTGGAATGGGGGAGGGGCATAGTAGGGGCAGGAAGAAGCGGGGCAGCGGTTTGGGAGAAGGGAGGGACTAGCCCAGGGCTACTCAGCTTTGGAAGCCCCGTGGGCCACAATGATACTCACAGCACATGCCCAGGGCCGCCACTTAGTGTGGTTGCATGGACATGCAAATAGCGTCTTTCACACTGGCAGGCATGAATACAAAGCACTTCCCACAATGCCCCAGTGCTCCTGGCACTGCCTCCCTGGGGGCTAGAAACGTCGACACCCTGCACCCGTCTGTTCCAGCCAGCCCATTCGCTTGCATCTTTCAATGCTCACCCCGCCTGGGAGACGCCTCGCCGTTGTGGAGTGTGTTCCCAGTGGAGGCCACGTTCAAAGGATCCCGCCCGCACGCCGAGCCCCGCGTAACCCCAACCCCTCCACGGGCCGTGTACTGAGCCCCACATAACCCCAACCTCTCCCCCCCTCCCCCCAGGTCACGTACTGAGCCCCGTGTAATGCCCCCCCCTGCAGGCCGCGTGCTGAGCCCCACGTAACCCCAACCCTCCCCCCCATTAGGCCACATGCTGAGCCCCGCGTAACCCCAAACACCCCCCCCCCCCACCCGGCAGGCCGCATCCTGAGCCCCACGTAACCCCAAACACTCCCCCTCTGCAGGCCGCATGCTGAGCCCCGCGTAACCCCAACCCCCCTGCAGGCCCTGGGCGAGGGGAAGGGGTAGAATAGGGTGGAGGGTGGGGCCTAGCACCTGCCCGCTAGAGGGGAAATTGGAGGCTGTGCCTCTCATGCTGGTCCTCCTGCCGTGCTGATAGCGGAGGGGCAGCAGGTGTGTAGCTCGTCACACGTGGGCATACCTGGAGGCGCTCTCGGTTCCGTTCTCTCGCTCTGGGAGCTGAGTTTCAGTTGGCAGCATGAGGAGGAGGGATTGTTTCCCTGGGTTTTTGGCGGGGGAGCGGTTTCTTTCTTTTTGACACATTGTGGGTTTCTGGATACCTTGGAAAGGACTTGCTGCCAAAATCTGAGTACGCCCGTTTCAGAAATTCCTTCCCTGAGTCACACCCTAGTTTATCTACAGGTAGGTTTTACACAGATGCTGTTAAATGTGTACGAGCCCCCAGGGGGATTCTCTCCAATGGGTTTAACCCCCACTCATTGCAGTGTGAGCATCACAGATTCATTTCTAGTCGCACAGGAGCAAGTGCTGAACACATCAAGCCAAACTAAGTAAGCAGACTGCCCTGTATTTGCATGGCCACGCAGCAGCCGGCACTGCTTTCAACGAGTTGCTTTAAAGCCTGGTTCAAGCTGCACCCGTGCCACACCTGCCTGGAGCCCAGCCCAAGGCATGGCAATTGCTGCTGGTTTTCTCTGCCTGCCAGCAGCGAGCTCAGCTCACTTGCAGAATTCACTGTCCCGCAGACTGGCTGGCTGCGTGCGTGTCCCAAACAGACCACACCCAGGCCATCTCTTGCAGCTTACCTTCGGCACTGACCTTTTGGGGGCTAGATTCCGCTTCGTTCATCTGACGACCTCCGGTTTGCTGTTGGGATTGCTGAGGGCGTTCTGGCAGTGCCTGCAGCACTGGGCATGGGGCAGGAGAAGTTAGGCCTGGCCACGTTCTAATCAGCAAAACGCCCAGTGAACTAGCATTTGCCTGAAGAGGAACTGTGCAAAGAACTGGCAGGGTCTCAGGATGCAGCCTGTAGTCCCTTATGGAGGCCTTCGGGTTAGCATGGGGAACTCGCCCGTATTACGCTTTTCTCTAGGGATGTTACGTTTCGATTAACCAGCTAATCGAGTAGGTGGAATTTCCATTGACTACTCGATTCATTGATGAGGGGGGCACTTGCTATCCTGTTGCCTCTCTCCCTTTGAAATGTCCAGGAGCCATGGGCAGCTCTTGTACTTATCGAAGGGAGAGGAGCAGCAGTCGGGGCTGGCACGAGCAGGACTGTTTCAATCCCCGCTCACGCCATCTCCCCGCTGCCCCCTGAGGAAACGGCGCTGGGAGAACCAGCTTTTAAGCCGGCTCCCCCCAGCACCTGCTCCTGCTCCCCCGCTGCCTCTCTCTGACTCCCTAGCTTATCGGGTACTCGACTAGTCGCTTACATCCCTACTTCTCTCCCCGGGCCATTGAGACACGCGCTTTTGTGAAGAAACAGGACCAAGCACAGGTTAGCTGCGTGGCCCAGACAGCATTGGTTCACTGCTATGTTTGGCCTTCAGGTGGAGGCCCCAATCTGGGCTTCGCTGCACACAGATAGGGTGCGAACGGTTAACCCGGAACGGGTGATGCTTACTGGCTCCGGTTAACTGGTGGGGGCTGGAGCAGCCCCACCACCAGCTCCCCTTTTAATTGGTCACCTGGTTAGACATCATGGTTTTAAGACAAATGAAGATGTTAGAAGGCGAATAGGCGGTGAAGTCAGGCTCTAGGACTCGCTGCAGTTGTAATCATTACAGTGGTGGGGGTGCTGCGGAAGACAAATAGATATCAGAATCCCAGGAACTACGGACCAACCAGCCTCACCTCAGTCCCTTGGGAAGTTCTGCAGCAGGCCCTCCAGGAATGCGTGTTGAAACATTTGGAGGAGAGGGAGGTGATCCAGGCACAGCAGTGGACATGGGGCAGCTTGACGTTAGCAGCTTTTGATACAGTCTCCTGCTGCGGCCAGCAAGTTGAAGAAGTCCAGCTTGTGAATGGCCTAGAAGGTAGATAGGAAGCTGGTGAGATTGTTGGGCTCGACAGCTCGATGAATGGCCAGATGTCCAGCTGGCAGTGAGTATCAAGAGGAGTTCCCCAGGGCTCGGGGATTGAACCCTCAGCAAGCTCGTGGATGACACTAAATGGGTGGGGAAGGGGTCAGTATGTTGGAGGGTGGGGATAGGGGCAGAGTGACCTATTGGTTGATTGGGCCAAAAGAAATGTGATGAAGTTCAACAAGGACAAGTGCCGAGTCCTGCACTTAGGACAGAAGAATCCCAAGCATGGCTACAGGCTGGGGACAACGAAAAGGATGTGGAGTAACTGGAGAGAGTCCAGTGATGGGCAGTGAAAATGATCAGGGGCTGGGGCATGTGACTCAGGAGGGGAGGCTAAGGCACCTGGGCTTATTGATTCTGCAGAAGAGCCAGGGGGATTTGATAGCGCTGGCTAGATCATTAGTTTTCTAAGTACAAGTCGCCACCCAGAAGTGGGCGGTGGGATGTCGGGCGCTGGGTCTCGTTGGTGCAGGATGATCAGGTGACCAGTGGGGTGCTAAGGCAGATTGCACTGCGCCCTAGCAGTGGCCGGCAGCAAGCCCAGTTTCTAGGTTGGAGTGGGAGAGCGCACAGGGCTCTGCACACTGCCCCTTCCCCAAGCACTAGCTCCGCACGCCCACTGGCTGGGAACCTGCTGCTGACTGCTTAAAATCATAGAATCCTAGGACTGGAAGGGACCTCAAGGGGTCATCGAGTCCAGTCCCCTGCCCTCACGGCAAGACCCAGCACCGTCTAGACCATCCCTGGCAGGTGTCTGTCCAACCTGCCTGTAACTATTTCCAGGGATGGAGATTTCACAACCTCCCTGGGCAACTTATTCCAGAGTTTAACCACCCTGACAGGCAGGAAGATTTTCCTAATGTCGAACCTCAACCTCCAGTTTAAGCTCATTGCTGCAGTTTAAGCCCATTGCTGCTTGTCCTGTCCTCAGAGGCCAAGGAGAACAATTTTCCCCCCTCCTCCCTGTGACACCCCTTTTAGATGACTGAAAACCGCTATCCTGTCCCCTCTCAGTCTTTTCTTTTCCAGACTAAACAAGCCCAATTCTTTCAGTCTTCCCTCATAGCTCATGTTTTCTAGACCTTCCATCATTATTGTTGCTATTTTCTGGATCTTCTCCAATTTCTCCACATCTCTCCAACACTTCAATTGAGGCCTACTCAGCGCAGAGTAGAGGGGAAGAATAACTTCTCATGTCTTGCTCACAACACTCCTGTTAATACATCTCAGAATCATGTTTCCTTTTTTTGCAACAGTGTCGCACTGTTAACTCATATGTAGCTTGTGGTCCACTATGATCCCTTTCTGCAGTACTCCTTTCTAGACAGACGCTTCCTATTCTGTATGTGTAAAACAGACTATTCCTTCCTAAGTGGAGCACTTTCCATTTGTCCTTATTAAACTACATCCTGTTTACCTCAGACCGTTTCTCTAATTTGTCCAGATCATTTTGAATTTTGACCCTATGCTCCAAAGCAGTTGCAACCCCTCCCAGCTTGGTATCATCTGCAAACTTAATAAGCTTACTCTCTATGCCAATATCTAAATCATTGATGGAGATATTGGACAGAGCCGGTCCCAAAACAGACCCCTGTGGAACCCCACTTGTTAGGCCCTTCCAGCATGATTGTGAACCGTTAATAACTACTCTTTGAAAATAGTTATCCCGCCAGTTACGCACCCACCTTGTAGTAGCCCCATCTAAGTTGTATTTGCCTAGTTTATTGATAAGAAGATCATGCGAGACCGTATCAAATGCCTTACTAAAGTCTAGGTACACTCCATCCACTGCTTCTCCCTTATCCACAAGACTTGTTAGCCTATCAAAGAAAGCTATCAGATTGGTTTGACACAATTTGTTCTTTACAAATCCATGCTGGCTGTTCCCTATCACCTTATTATCTTCCAGGTGTTTGCAGATGAATTCCTTAATTACTTGCTCCATTATCTTTCCTGGCACAGAAGCTAAACTTACTGATCTGTAGTTTCCTGGGTTGTTCTTATTTCCCTTTTTGTAGATGGGCACTATATCTGCCCTTTTCCAGTCTTCTAGCATCTCTCCCGACTTCCAAGACTTTTCAAAGATGAGAGCTAAGGACTTAGATACCTCCTCTATCAGCTCCTTGAGTATTCTAGGATGCATTTCATCAGGCCCTGGTGACTTGCAGACATCTAACTTTTCTAAGTCATTTTTAACTTGTTCTTTTTATTTTATCTTCTAAACCTACTCCATTTCCACAAGCACTCACTATGTTAGGTATTCCTTCATCATCAGACTTCTCGGTGCAGAACGAAACAAAGAAGTCATTAAGCACCTCTGCTGTTTCCAAATTTCCTGTTACTGTTTCTCCCTCCTCACTGAACAATGGGCCTACCCTGTCCTTGGTCTTCCTCTTGCTTCTAATGTATTTATACAATCTCTTCTTGTTTCCCTTTATGTCTGTAGCTAGAATGAGCTCGTTTTTGTGCCTTTGCCTTTCTAATCTTGCCCCTACATACCTATATTGTTTGCCTATATTCATCCTTTGTAATTTGTCCTAGTTTCCACTTTTTATATGACTCCTTTTTATTTTGAGATCATGCAAGATCTCCTGGTTAAGCCAAGGCGGTCTTTTGCCATACTTTCTATCTTTCCTACTCAGTGGAATAGCTTGCTTTTGGGCCCTTAACAATGTCCCTTAGAAAAACTGCCAACTGTCTTCAGTTGTTTTTCCCCTTAGTCTTGCTTCCCATGGAACCTCACCTACCAGCTCTCTGAGCTTACCAAAATCTGCCTTCCTGAAATCCATTGTCTCTGTTCTGTTGTTCTCCCTTCTACCATTCCTTATAACCATGAATTCTATGACTTCATGATCACTTTCACCCAAGCTGCCTTCCACTTTCAAATTTTCAACCAGTTCTTTCCTAGTTGTTAGATCTAGAACAGCTTCCCCCCAGTAGCTTTCTCAACCTTTTGAAATAAAAAATTGTCTCCAATGCCGTCCAAGAACTTGATGGATAGTCTGTGCCCTGCTATGTTAGTTTCCCAACGTATGTCTGGATAGTTGAAGTCCCCCATCACCACCAAATCCTGTGCTTTGGATGATATTGTTTGTTTAGAAAAAGCCTCATCTACCTCTTCTGCCTGGGTAGGTGGCCCATAGTAGACCCCTAGCAGGACATCATCCTTGTTTTTTAACCTCTTTTAACCTAACCCAGAGACTCTCAACACATCTGTCTCCTATGTCCATCTCCACCTCAGTCCAAGTGTGTACATTTTTAATATATAAGGCAACACCTCCTCCCTTTTTTCCCCACCTATCCTTCCTGAGCAAGCTGTACCCTTCTATACCAGTATTCCAATCATGCGTATTATCCTACCAAGTCTCTGTGATACCAACGATGTCAGAGCTGTGTTTATTTATTAGCACTTCAAGTTCTTCCAGCTTATTCTCCATACTTCTTGCATTTGTATATAGGCATCTAAGATAGTGATTTGATTTTTGCCCCCCAGTTCTGCCTTGCCCCCTCCTTTATCTCTGCTATTATAGCCCATGTTCCCTCCCATTTCTGACCCATCTCCCAGGTCTCCATGTTTTTCATTTACTTGTGGGCTTTGGTCACCTGCCCCTGTAGAACCTAGTTTAAAGCCTCCTCATTAGGTTAGCCAGTCTGCATCCAAATACGGTCTTCCCTTTCGTCAAGAGGTGAACCCCATCCCTGCTTAGCAGTCCTTCCTAGAACAGCATCTGTGGATGAGGAAGCCAAAGCCCTCCTGGTGACACCATCTCCACAGCCAGCCATTCACCTCCAGGATGCACCTTTCTCTGGCTGGGCCCCGACCTTCAACAGGAAGGACTGAAGAGAATACCACCTGTGCTCCAAGCTCTTTCACCTGTACTCCCAGAGCCCTGGAGTCACTCTTGACCCGCTCAGGGTCACACCTCGCAGTATCATTAGTGCCCACATGGATGAGTAGCTTGGGGCAGTAGTCAGAGGGCCGGATAATCCTTGACAGTGCCTCCATAATGTCTTAGATACGGGCCCCCGGCAGGCACCCGTCAGGCACCCGCCTCCTGAGAGGGCATGTCAAGGCAACAGACGGGTGCCTCTGTCTCGCTCAGAAGGGAGTTTCCGACCACCACTCCCCTACGTTTCCTCCTCGCAGTGGTGGCAGCAGACTGCCCAGCCTTGGGGGTACGAGGCCTCTCCTCTTCTGCTGTAGGGGGTGATATCTTATCTCCCCTATCTAGGACATATCCATATCCCCTGGGCCACTCCAGAACCCACACCCCTTATGCTGCCTTCCTAATGCTGGAGCCTGCTCCATCCCTATGACATCTGGTGTTGTCCCCCCTGCCGCCTGGGTGGGTGAAGGGGAGGTAGGACTTGAGCACAACACTCTGTGCTCCCCAGGTGAATACCCTACCCTCTAGGCCACTCCAGAACCCACCCGCCCTGACACCCCCAAGCTCTCATCCTCAGCCCCACCCCACAGTCCGCACTCTAGTTAAATTAGGTTCGGTTGCAGCCATCAACAATTCACTTCCACTGGGTCATGAGAAAAAAAAGTTTGAAACCCACAGGACCTGAGGGTGGGACGCCATCCACAGAGACATGCCCAGGCTGGACAGGAATGAATGATGGAGCTGTGCTTCTGCTCCTATTTATAAGGATGTTTGGGGTGGTGAAGAGAAGATGATTATAAGGCTTCCCGCCGTGCTTAGGGGCAAATATATTGTAGAACATAGGACATTTTTAGGTGTCACAATCTAATTGTTTTTTGTTTAAGCACCATCTTTAAGGGCCCAAAGTTAATCGTATGTGGTCTGGGGCAAAGATGCTACAGCAGCTGTACTGAAATCTGGGGCTAAGAGTTAGTGTTGGGGGTTGATAGCCATGCGGGGCTTCATTTTCTCTCAGCCTGACCTGAGATTTCAGGGTCTGCAATCAGCACAGGGTGAAATAGTCTCTCTGGAGTCTTTAGGGAGACGTTTGCCAAATCCAGGTGCATTTTTTCCATCTTTTGTCTTGGCTTTATGTTCAATAACGTCAGATTTTCAGACCCTGTTATTGCAGCAGTACTGCCCAATCCTCAGTCCTTTCCCAGCCATGGAGTGTCAGATTGGACACCTGAGTAGCAGAGCTCAAGCCCTGTGTAGGATTTGAATGTACTTAGCTCAAGCGCTTCAAATCCTTTAGGGCAAACGTGGCCTGATTTCCTAAAGCATTGAGCCCCCGGCAGCTCCTGCTGCCCTCCGAAGGGGCTTGCTCAGTGCTCAGCACTTGTGACCATTGGATCCCATTTTTGGGTATCTAAATATGGATTTGGGACTGTGAGGGGCAACTCATCCATGTAGGCTAGTGAGTGGGCCTCGTGAGCGGCCTGCGAGACTGTTGTCACCAAGACGTCCTCCTGGGATAGGCCAGTGTTGCTCACTGCACTTGCAGACCTAGAATTTGCGGGATGCCGCTGGAGCCATTGCAGCGCTGGGATTGGCTGCAGAGGGTGTGCCCGGCTCTCCCAGTCAGTGATGCGTGCAATCAACCCCCCCCTCGTGTCACTTGCACTTGCTGGAGGTGTGTGTCACTTCATTAATACCGGTAGGAAAAAACCTATGTGGATGAAGACCAGAAGAATCTGGCATCCCTGCATGTGGGCAGCAGTGAAACAAAAGGTCTCGTGGGCCACACCTGAAACCCCAGTGGGCCGCAAGTTGCCCACTACTGATTTAGGAGCTCAACTGTAAATTTTTAGCTGTAAAATCTGAGCCCCAAGGTCACCCCATTGTGGGGACTGGGGATAGGAGGGGAAAAATTCCCCTGCTTTGAGCACTATACACCAAGCAGGACCCTGGTTGTGGGTGTGAGCTGATCTTCCCCTAGGACAGGCTTGTGCGAACAAGTGTCCTGCTACTAGCAGTGTGGCAAGATCCCGAACGCTGCACCTGGCTTGATTGAAAAGGTGCAGATGGCATCAGTCCCATGTGCAGTACAGAGGGGCAGCGCACACATCTTAGCCAGCTCCCGAAAGTCTGGCTCTGCAGGTCACTGTGAACCAGCACATACTGCAGCCTCTGCTGCTTGTGGCTCTGGAGGGCAGAGGGTGCTGCATGGGCCGGGCAGCGTTCTGACTCTCCCTGTTGAAGAACCTGAATATTGTCCTCCCCGGTGCGGGGCTGGAACCGCTGTCTAGCAGCAGCATAAGGAATCGGAGAGATGGGAGCATTTCCAAAGACCCAAAGTGACTCTCCATGGGATTTGGCCTTCTGTGTCACTGAGAGCAGGGGCGGGCGCCAGGAGAGATTCAAACGCCACCCAGCCCGCAGGGAAAGTCACTTCACTGCACTAGTCAGGCACATCTTTTCGGGATTTGTACTTTACTCAAGCCCTTGATCTTGGTGAGACTTTGACTTTCACTCCCGCAGTTTTGTAGAAACTATCGTGCTGTGCACTCCACGCCCATTTCTGCAAGCGCTTGCTCGCTCGCTGCTTCCAGCACCCCGCTGACCTCGGGCAAGCCAGCATTCGGATTGGCCGGAGCACAGCCGCCTGCGCAAAGCACCCAATCATCATGCAGTGATGGGCTTTTTAAAATAACCAATCAACAAGCACTGTGACCCTGCCAATGAAGAAGCCTTTTACTGGCCACATTGACAGCTTTTCCCTCAAAGCCAGTCTCTGTGCAGGGCGGGGAGCCCCCAGCCCCCCGGGCCAGATCCGGTGTCTTGGGGAGAAGCGCCGCCCTGCCCCGCCCCGCCCCCGCTCACCCTCCCCCAGCTGGGGGGATGCGGTGCTGGAAACTGCTCCTGGGCGGGTTTCCCTGCTGCTCCCATAGGCCAGAGGGAGCAATGGGGAGCAGCAGGGAGCACAGAGCTAGGTAACCCCCCCCCCCGCTCCCCTCTTAGCCAGCCCCTGCGTCCCCATCTCTCACCCGCACCCCATTCTCCCTCCCAGTTCTCCCAGCCCTGGTCTGCTCCTGCCCCCTCCCGCCCTTCCAGACACCCCACCCTCCGCCTGCTCCTGCATCTCTCCCCGGCCAGACCTCCACTCCCAGCCCTTTCCAGCACCCTACCTCCTACCCAGACCCCCACCCTCACCCCCATCCCTATCCCATTCCCTGGCAACCCCCTCCTGCACACTGAACCCCTCCTTTTGGCCTCACCCCAGAGCCTGGGGGCTCTCAGAATCTACTGGGACCCCAAAAGAGTTCATCTGGCCTGTGGAAAGCCTGAAGCTTGGTCCTCCCTGCCGCCTCTTTCCCCTCCCCATCCCGCCATGGGGCTGGGCGCCAGGGGAGCGAGGTATCTCTGTTGGGAGCCACATCAGTGAGGGTTTTGAGGGGTTTTGTTTGTTTTTGTGGGGTGGGGGAGGGTTGCCTCTCACTTGTGTGGCCCCCAATTGATTTTTCTGTAGATCAGTGGCCCCCGACCCAAGTGATAATTCGGGTGGTTAATCTCAGATTTCCATAGGATGGCTACTTTACACTTCTGGATACTTGGTACAGTTAAGATGCGATACTTTTGTACTTTTACTCGAGCAGTTTTCCAGAAGGATACTTTGACTTTTACTCAATTATATTTTTTTCACAGTAGCAGTACTATTACTCTAGTAACTTTTGGGGGTACTATTTCCACCGCTGCATCCAGCTGATTAGCAGAGCACTCACAGACAACAGCATGTGTTCCTACTGGTGGTGCGCCTTCGCACATGCCTTGATGCACATGACAACATTTATTCTGCACATGGATGGAGAAAACGAGAGGGAACGCTAGTGAGTACTGGAGTGATCTGGCTGCTGTCCAGAAGAGCGCAGCGGCTGTCTGTGCTGAGCTGAGCTGAGCTGAGCTGCCGGGCACTTGGAGTCAGGGTGTGGCTGCGTGGTTAGGCCAGGCTGACTGTGCTGATGGCCTTGGGAAAGCTGAGGGAGGGGGCAGTAAGGTACAGGAAGAAGGGCCCCGGGGTGGTCCGAAAGAGGAAAGGGGGTGTGAGGCTACTCGAAAAGAGTAAAATAGCTGCAGGGGCATGTTTGCACTGCCCCAGGTCTGGACCCACAGTGGTCTGGAGACAGATGTGCACTGGGCATGTTTGGAGGGGTTTTTGTAAATGTGTGTGACGTGGGGGGGGGCTATCCACTCTGGTTGGTCGTCCACTGGTTGCTAGGCTTGGGCTGGGGGCTGGGGGTGACCCCTACTGGCCTGCGTCTGTAAGCACTGCCCAGCGGGCCCTCGTCACATAGACCATGGCCCAACCAGTTCTCACCTGACCAGGGAAGGGGTTTGAACAAAGGAAGTGGGTGGCTTGGAGAAGGGGCAGTCTTGGCTGGGCAAACATGAAGAGACTGAGCTGAGTGCTAGAGGTTCAGGGGCCTATGTCCCCCTGCCCCAAGGGGTCTAAGGCTGCCTGGCCCTGACTCCTATATCCACATCGTGTCTGTGCTGTGCTGTATCCTGGGGAAGCAATAAACCCTCCCTATTCTACTGGCTGGAGTCTCATCTTGCTGCAGATGGGGTGCAGGGTCGGGGGGTACCCGATGCACCGTCACAATGTGTAACCGCTTCTCCCCCCCGTTGCTGCCTTTACCAGCTCCTGTCTGCTGTTCTGTCCTCCCCGCCCCCCCCAGTGCTGATAGAGGCAGCAGCGCAAGTGGGGGGAGAGGGCCTTGCACGTAACCATGAAGTTGAACCATTTAAACATGCGTACTAACACATCCCTAATGGGTCTGGGGACTGAGCGCACTGGGCTGAATTTCAAACCCACACCCATGTCCAGTAGGAAGGGGATCTCCCTGCCAGGGTTCCCTGTCAGCTGTGTGCGCCTGTGTGACTACTCAGGAGAGAGTCACATGCTGCCCAGCTGATTAGCAGAGCGCCCACAGCTAGGTTTTGTTTGTACCGGTGGGGCACATGCACAGGCCTCGGTGCACATCACACAATTGATTCTGCACGTGGGTGGAAGACAGTAGCGAGCGCGTGGGTCCCTGCCTCACTGCCTGTCTTGTTTTGGCTGCTGCAGATGTCATGGCACCCTCAGTACCGGAGTTCCAAATTTCGCCACGTCTACGGCAGGCCTGCTAGCAAGGAGAAGTGTTACGACTGCGTCCCCATCACCTCCAGCGTGCACGACAACCACTTCTGCGCCGTCAACCCCCACTTCATTGCTGTGGTGACAGAATGTGCCGGGGGTGGGGCCTTCCTCGTGATTCCCATCAATCAGGTGAGCAAGGGCACAGGCTGCCCCTTCCCGAGCTATCCCATGCGGGAGTGCGGAAGGGGAGCAGCAGGGATCCCAGAGGGTTGGGACGACAATGGAAATGCTGGTTATTGCTGCTGCCTGTTTCACAAAATGCCTGCTAGGGCCAGAGGTTCTTTGGGACAAGGGACCATCAGTTACATGGTTGTACGGCACCTATCTGGTTGTAACTTAGGGCCTGCTGTAAACAATTGCTTGGGAAATGCGTCTTGGGTGGAAGCTAGAGGCATGTAGGTAAGTGTAACAGTGGGTTGGTTCCGGTACAGAGTAGTGGAAATGTGGCCGTACAGCTGCACATCCACCAACGTGATCTATGCCATCAAGTGCCAGCAATGCCCCTCTGCCGTGTATATTGGCCAGACTGGACAGTCTCAATGGGAGAGGATTAATGGACGCAAATCAGATATCCGAAAAGGCAACACACAGAAACCTGTTGGGGTACATTGTAACTTGCCCGAGCACTCGCTAATGGATCTAAAAGTGACGATATTACAAAGCAATTTCAAAAACCTGCTGGAGGGAGTAGCTGCAGAATTTGGTTTTATTGTTTTATTTACAAGTTTGACACCTGTAATCAAGGTCCAAACAAAGACCTGACCTGGATGGGTTCTTACATTCAACCCTAATGGCATAAAAAGCTAAGCACTGGGTACTAAGATCCCACTCTATTAGCCTCATTTAGCATGGATACTCTAATTGACAAGATTTTTTTCTCAATTTTTTTGCCTTCTCTTTCCCTTCCCATCCCCTCTATTTCTCTATTTGTACTCTGGACACCTTAACTCCAGTCATCTGAAGAAGTGGGTTGTGCCCACGAAAGCTCATGACACCATCTACATGTTTTGTTAGTCTCTGAGGTGCTGCAGAACCATTTGTTGTTTTTTAAGTTTTTTTCTGTTACAGGCTAACATGGCTACCCCTCTGGATCCATAGCATAAGACTGTCCCACATCATGTGGAAAAGTTGAAGTCCCTGTGTTGTTCTTTTGTTCTGCTTTTTGTTTCTGGGGGGATATTATCAATACAATGTCACCATCTTTTTAAAAGAAGAACACTAAAAAAAATGTAAACATTACAAAGCAGGTAATGGCGGTTGAAAATAGCAACTCAGCCAGCTTTTGTTGCTCAATTCCATCTTACTGATCCACTGTAATTTGTTGTAAGGAGAAGTATTTGATTTTGGAGAAAGAATGTAACAATCACCCAAGTTGAACTTGAGCGTGCTGGTTCCCATCTGGAAGGCAGGTGCTAGATTCCCTGTCTGAGTATTAGATACACTTCATAGAATCATAGAACACTAGAACTGGAAGGGACCTGGAGAGGTCATCGAGTCCAGTCCCCTGCCCTCATGGCAGGACCCAGTACTGTCTAGGCCATCCCTGATAGATGTCTATCCAACCTGCTCTTAAATATCTCCAGGGATGGCGATTCCACAACCTCCCTAGGCAACTTATTTCAGTGTTTAACCATCCTGACAGTTAGGAACTTTTTCTAAATGTCCAACCTAAATCTCCCTTGCTGCAGTTTAAAGCCCATTACTTCTTGTTCTATCCTCAGAGGCCAAGATGAACAAGTTTTCTCCCTGCTCCTTGTGACACCCTTTTAGATACCTGAAAACCACTATCATGTCCACTCTCAATCTTCTCTTTTCCAAACTAAACCATCCCAATCTTTTCAGTCTTTTTTCATAGGTCATGTTCTCTAGACCTTTAATCATTTTTGTTACCCTTCTCTGGACCTTCTTCAATTTCTCCACATCTTTCTTGAAATGTGCTGCCCAGAACTGGACACAATACTCCAATTGAGGCCTAATCAGTGCAGAGTAGAGAGGAAGAATGACTTCTCATGTCTTGCTCACAACACTCTTGTTAATGCATCCCAGAATCATATTTGCTTTTTTTGCAACAGCATCACACTGCTGACTCATATTCACCTTGTGGTCCACTATAACCCCTAGATCCCTTTCTGCCGTACTCCTTCCCAGACAGTCGCTTCCCATTCTGTATGTGTGAAACTGATTGTTCCTTCCTAAGTGGAGCACTTTGCATTTGTCTTTATTAAACTTCATCCTGTTTACCTCAGACCATTTCTCCAGTTTGTCCAGATCATTTTGAATTATGACCCTGTCTTCCAAAGCAGTTGCAACTGCTCCCAGCTTGGTATCATCTGCAAACTTAATAAGCTTACTCTCTATGCCAATATCTAAATTGTTGATGAAGATACTGAATAGAGCTGGTCCCAAAACAGACCCCTGTGGAACCCCACTTGTTCTGCCCTTCCAGCATGATTGTGAACCGTTAACCATTCTCAGAGAGTAGTTATTATCCAGCCAATTATGCACCCATCTTATATGAGACCCATCTAAGTTGTATTTGCCAAGTTTATTGATAAGAATATTACGTGAGACCATATCAAATGCCTTACTAAAGTCTAGGTATACTACGTCCACTGCTTCTCCCTTATTCACAAGAGTCTTTATCCTATCAAAGAAAGCTATCAGATTGGATTGACATGATTTGTTCTTCACAAATCCATGCTGGCTGTTACCTATCACCTTATTATCTTCCAGGTGTTTGCAGATGAACTCCTTAATTACTTGCTCCATTATCTTTCCTGGCACAGAAGTTAAACTGACTGGTCTGTAGTTTCCTGTGTTGTTCTTATTTCCCTCTTTATAAGTGGGCACTATATCTGCCCTTTTCCAGTCTTCTAGCATCTCTCCCGACTTCCAAGACTTTTCAGAGATGATAGCTAAGGACTTAGATACCTCCTCTATCAGCTCCTTGAGTATTCTAGGATGCATTTCATCAGGCCCTGGTGACTTGCAGACATCTAACTTTTTTCTAAGTCATTTTTAACTTGTTCTTTTTTTATTTTATCTTCTAAACCTACTCCATTTCCACAAGCACTCACTATGTTAGGTATTCCTTCATCATCAGACTTCTCGGTGCAGAACGAAACAAAGAAGTCATTAAGCACCTCTGCTGTTTCCAAATTTCCTGTTACTGTTTCTCCCTTCTCACTGAACAATGGGCCTACCCTTTCCTTGGTCTTCCTCTTGCTTCTAATATATTTATAGAATGTCTTCTTGTTACCCTTTATGTCTGTAGCTAGAGTGAGCTCGTTTTGTGCCTTTGCCTTTCTAATCTTGCCCCTGCATACCTGTATTGTTTGCCTATATTCATCCTTTGTAATTTGTCCTAGTTTCCACTTTTTATGAGACTCCTTTTTATTTTGAGATCATGCAAGATCTCCTGGTTAAGCCAAGGTGGTCTTTTGCCATATTTTCCATCTTTCCTATGCAGCAGAATAGCTTGATTTTGGGCCCTTAATAATGTCCCTTAGAAAAACTGCCAACTCTCTTCAGTTGTTTTTCCCCTCAGTCTTGCTTCCCATGGGACCTCACCTACCAGCTCTGAGCTTACCAAAATCTACCTTCCTGAAATCCATTGTCTCTGTTTTGCTGTTCTCCCTTCTACCATTCATTGGAATCATGAACTCTATGATTTCATGATCACTTTCACCCAAGCTGCCTTCCATTTGGAAGTTCTCAACCAGTTCCTCCCTATTTGTTAAAATCTAATCTAGAACAGCTTCCCCGCTAGTAGCTTTTCAATCTTCTGAAATAAAAAGTCTCCAGTGCAGTTGAAGAACTTATTGGATAGTCTGTGCCCCACTGTGTTAGTTTCCCAACATACGTCTGGATAGTTGAAATCCACCACCACCACCAAATCCTGTGCTTTGGATGATTTTGTTAGTTGTTTAGAAAAAAGCCTCAACCACCTCTTCCACCTGGGTAGGTGGCCTGTAGTAGACCCCTAGCATGACATCACCCTTGGTTTTTACCCTAACCCAGAGACTCTCAACACATCTGTCTCCTACGTCCATCTCCACCTCAGTCCAAGTGTGTACATTTTTAATATACAAGGCAACACCTCCTCCCTTTTTCCCCCACCTGTCCTTCCTGAATAAGCTGTACCCTTCTATACCAGTATTCCAATCATGCGTATTAGCCCACCAAGTCTCTGTGGTATCAACTATGTCAGAGCTGTGTTTATTTATTAGCACTTCAAGTTCTTCCTGCTTATTACCATACTTCTTGCATTTGTATGTAGGCATCTAACGTACTGATTTGATCTTGCCTCCCAGTTCTGCCTTGCGCCCTCCTTTATCTCTGCTATTATAGCCCATGTTCCCTCCCATTTCTGACCCCTCTCCCGGGTCTCCATGTTCTTCACTTACCTTTGGTTTTGGTTTGGAAAGGAAAAGCCCATTTCTGCTCCTGCGACTGTGGAAACAGAATATTGTACCTAGGGCTGCCCTGGCCCTCTCCCTTTTTACATTCATCCCTCCCGGCGGCACCACACACCTCTCTTGCGAGGCTTCGGACAAACATTGTCCACTCCGCCCACCCAATTCCTTCTTGGGGAGCTGCAATCCCAGGCCAGCAGCGCCCCCGTCCAGCCTGGGAAGGACATCTGTGGGTGTGATCTGGGCAAAGCAGCCTACTCCCTGGGCACACCCGTTCCCCGCTTCCAGCACCAGCTCCCCATGTACAGCCTGGCTACCGCTCCCCCCCTTTCTCCCCCTTCCTTTCTGTGGGAATGCTGGGAAATGTAGTCCCTGGCTCCAGAGCCTGCTTTCTAGGCAGGGAGCTGGCCAAGGAACTACAGCTCCAAGGCTGCCTTGGGCTCCCCATCACGCCCTGCGGGCTCCCACTGCACAGTGCTGCAGTGGGGAAGGGAGAGGTGCGGGGCCCTTCTGAGCTTGGGCTGCTGCCAGGGAACGGGCTGACTGGCGTGGCCAGGCAGGAGTGCTCTGCCAGCACAGCCCAGCGCCTCTGCGGGGTACTTGGCCTGGTCTCCAAGAGCATGTGCAGCTCACCAGATTCTCTGGGGCAGGCTGTGCGCCCCCTGGCAGGGCATGGACGGGAGTGAACCCCCTGCAGCGAGAGGCCTTCCCTCCTCCCAAGGGCATGCCAGGAGCAGGCTCCTCCAGTCCTTGAGCACCGGCTCCCAAAAGTCTCTTGAGAGTGACGGGCTGGCAGTGCCGCAGGCTGAGGGAGCACAGACTGGCTTGGCAGGAGACGTGCAGGGACAGTGCATGGCTCTCGTTTCCTGTAGTTCTCTCATGCCAGTCACCCCGCCAGCCTGTGAATTGCATGTGCTCCACAGACCCTCCCCCAGCCCATCCCCTCCAAGCCAGGGGCAAACGCCAGCGTTCCCTGACTGAAGGCCGGTGAAGCTGGGCTCATCTGGTCGCCACAACCTCTCTCCCCGCCTTCAGTGACCCAGGAGGGCCATGCTCATCAGGGCAGGGCCAAGCACTGGCTCGCTAATCCTGGTTCTGGATCCGATTTGGTCTGGGTGAAGACATGGCTTCCCCAAGCAACAGTGATCTCCAGCTCGAGTGCCCTGCTTCTGACAATCGCCGACTTCCCCCATCCCGTAAATCTGTGCAGCGTTAGTAAGGAGAGCAGAGTCCCGAGCTGCCGGGGCAGATGCAGCCTTCCCTGTTGTGCGAGGTCCATGCAGTGTGAATGAGTGACACCGCTTCCGCTGAGGAGACGCCTCAGCACACACGCAGCAGAAGCAGCATTGCAGGCTGCGCGGCAGACACAGCCTTCATTCGTGCTGGATACCCTGGTGAATCCAGACCAGCAAGGGGCTGTGTCTGCCCTGCGAATGCATTGCTGCCGTGTTCCCAATGCGGGAAATGCACAGACAGCAGGCCGGTCAGCCCCGGACTCTCCTGTGGAGCTGCAGTCCCTAGTCCTGCAATTGTGAACTGAGCAGCCTATCAGCAGCTCCAGGCACGCTCTTGGTTACTATGTGCTGGGTGATTCCACAACACTCCCAGTCCCGGTTTTTCCCTCAATCATGTGTTCTGCACTGTTCATCCTTCTGCTGGACAGTTCAGGTATTATGGGGCCTTTGCTCCTGTAAGGGGTCAATAGCCAACAGTTTGGGTAACTACAGTTAAAGTCACAAACAGCTCAGTTTAAACACAGCACGGAGTTAGTTTAGATGAACAATTCAAATGAGTTTATTTAACAACAAAGAACTAGATCAGCTATACTGGGGCGTGTTCTTGCCCTTCACTTTTATATTCTAGACCCCTTTTGGAGCAGATTCTCCTGAGGTTTCCCCTCAAAGCGGTTTATTCAAGAAGTAAGACGGTGATGTTGGAGTGAAGGGCTACGGCTATGCCACATGCTTTGCCGAAAGACGCATAAGGATCTTGCGCAAAAAGGAAACGTCCACACTGCTTGTTTTTGCATAAAAACGGAATGAAAGAGTATGTAAATGAAGCCCGAGAAAATGCTAATCTGCCCTTCATTTGCATTGCCTCTTTCGGCAAAGCATGTAGTGTAGCTGTAGCCAAGGTGACTCTTAGCTTTTTCTTCTCTCCCATGTATGCTGAGAGGCAGATTTGCCGTGGCTCCTGCCACTTCCCCTTCTTGCTGTCTTAAGGACTCTGCTTACAACTTATATTTTGCCTAGGCAGGGTTGTGTGGGTTTGAACATGCGCTAACAATGTCACGGGGGAATTCATAACGTTACATATAGTGTGGTAGTTCACCCTACGATAACTAACCAGTGAATTAGTAGTTACCAAATGATCTCTCTCAGGACATGTTCTGCACAAAGATTTTATACTGGTGTGCATACAGGAGTGTATTTGGCCACAGTGTGAAGATTCTGGCACCAGTCGACCTTTGGCCTGCCCCACTGTGGCCATGCTTCTGTTGACTACTGACAGCCTTTCCTCTTCCCTTGGATTGGCACTGAGCTGTAAAGTCTTCCTGACACTCTATGTCTGTAGTCAAATCCATTACAGCCCCCTTGTGGTGACAGTTGAATCAGGTCGCTTCTTCCTCATTATTACTCTTAAAAGGGTACGTCTAAACTACAGCGCAGATTGAAGCTGCCGCTGTCGATCTTCCAGGGGTCGAATTAGTGGGTCTAGTTAAGACAGCTAATTTGAAGTGAGAGGGGCGCGCCGGTCGATGCGGTCATCCTGCTGCCACGAGGCGTAATGGAAGCCGAAGGAAGAGTGTTCTCCCTGCAACTTCCTGCAGTGTGGACAGCGCCAAAAACTGAGCTAAGCGACTTCCACTTCATCGGCGCAATTAACGTAGCTGAAGTTGCGTATCTTAATTCAAGCTTGTCCCATAGTGTAGACGTACCCTTAAAAGCAACAAATGGTCTTGCAGCACCTGTTTGTTGTTTTTTCATTTTTTTCAATTACATACTAAAATGGCTACCCCTCTGAGTCATTAGTACTCTGTGAGGCATAGCCAGTGGCTCTGGGTCAGGGGTGGGCAAAAATTTTTAATGGGGGGCCACTCCAAGATTTGGTAAATGGTCAGGAGCTGCACGTCTGGGACGGAGGTTGGGTGCAGAAGGGCGTTTGGGATAGAGGACTGAAGTGCACGAGGGGATGCGGGGTCTGAGAGGGAGCTTGGGGGAAGGAGGGGGCTGTGATCTGGGGCAGGGTCTGGGTGCAGGAGAGGATTGTGACCTGGGGAAGGGGCTTTAGGAGGGGGTGCAGGGTCTGGGAGGGAGTTGTGACCTGGAGGAGGTGGGGAGGGAGGTACAGAGGGTTTGGGGCGGTGACCTGGGCCAATGGGAGCCGAGAGATTTTGTTGGGGGTGGGGACAGTGTGCAGAGTCTCTCCCCAGCGTCCAGAGCAGAGAGCAGCCAGCTGTATAAAGTGGCGTGAGCTGCTCTGTGGTAAGGGTCCCAGCGAGGTGACCAAGGGCCAGATCTGGTTTGCTGGCCACGTCTTGCCCAGCCCTGCTCTAGATGCTGCCCTGTTCCTTGGCACGGCTCACCCCTACGAGTCTCTTCTCCTGTAGGATGCAGCTGTGCCACTGTGGCACTTCCTATGGAGACACACCCCCAGGGACTTAGTATGTGTACACTACCACCCTAGTGGAACGAGGTGTACCGGTAGTTCGAATTAGAGATCCTAATTCGAACTACCTACTCCGTGCCACGTGTAGCTGCGGGCACGGAGTTCGACCTAAGGGGATTTAAAAATGGCGCCCGCCCGGCAAGATGCAAATGAAGCCCGGGATGTTTAAATCCCGGGCTTCATTTGCAACTTCGAATGCCTACATTAACCACCCTAGTTCGAACTAGGGTGGTAGTGTAGACACACCCTGGCAGAGAGCTCTCTCCCATCTGCTTAATAACTGCACCTCTGCGGGAGAGGAGCGGTGCCAGCAGGAAAAGCTCTCCTGGCCACAGAGCGCTGTCTCCGCCGCTGGTTAAACATCGGGGGAACAAGCTTGCGCAGGGGTGTGGCTTTTCCACACCATGAGCCAAGTCAATAGCACAGGCCTGCCCTGAGCTACGGGGTATGTGGCTGTAAGGAGAGCGTGGGCCCATTCTCTATAGACAGAGCGCTCCAATAGCTGCTGTGCATCGTGCCATGTGAGATGCCAAGGAGCGTAGCTTGGGTCATCTGAGGCCACCTGCACAGAGACCCCTGCTCTTCGGTGGCCAGAAGTGGCCTGCCTGACCTACCCCGACTTGCTGTGCTTTTCAGACTGGCAAGCTGGACCCTCACTACCCCAGGGTGTGCGGGCACAAAGGGAATGTCCTCGACATCAAGTGGAGCCCTTTTGACGACTTTGTCATCGCTTCCTGCTCTGAAGATGCCACGGTAAGTCTCCCGGCTCACGCGGGTCTCTGCTCACGAGCACTTTTGTGTGGAGACGATGCGCACAACACCGAGCCAGGGCCCCCGGGTGAGGGGCTCGTCTCCCTGGGCAGAGCTACCCAACAGTGTCCTTCCACGGAGGACCTCCTGGTTCACACGGAGTCAGTGGGCGTCCATTTGAACAAGAGACGATCCGAATTCTGAGACCCGGACCTGACAACAGCCTGTCTGGGTGATTGCTCCATGCCACAGAGCTCAGAGCACCAGCTCCATATGGCCAGGGCGACTCGCTTCAGAAGCTTGGCAGCGGCTGTTCTGCTGTGGATGCTCTTCCGATGGAGGAGTGTTGCTACTCGCGGCCGTAGGTGCTGACTGTGGGCACTCTGGGGCTGGAGCACCCGTGGGGAAAAGTTAGTGGGTGCTGCTCGTGCACTGGCAGCCAAGTTCCCCTGCTGTTCTCCTCCCCGCCGCAGGGCCTCTTGCCTGTTGGCGGCCCTGCTGACCACCTCATTCCTCTCCCTCCCAGTGCTCCCAGTGGACAGCAGCTTTGGGGGGGAGGAGTGGAATGGGCGTGGGGCAAAGGCCAAGCAGGAGCAGGAGGAGGTGGAAAAGGGTGGGGTAGGGTCGAGTGCTCCCCAGCGAGATGGAAAGTCCGCGCCTGTGCTTTCAGCTGCTCTGGGTTAACAGGTAGAAGAGAGGTCAAAATCTAGCCCAAGCAAACACAGAGATAGACTCCTCGCCACCTTCTTATTCCCACAGCGTTCCTTGAGAAGCCCCACTGAAATGAACAGCGCCACTGGAGGAATAGAGTTTGACTAGGGGACATTAAAATGGTTAAAATAGGGATTGATAAATTCAATTCCAATGCAGGACAACACTTTTGCACACAGCCCAGTTAGCCTGTGGAACTCACTGCCACATAATCCCAACTATATGTATAATATGATGGGGACTAAATGTAGCTGTTAAAACTCAAGAGAGACATTTTGGAGTCATTGTGGATAGTTCTGTGAAAACATCCACGCAGTGTGCAGCAGCAGCCAAAAAAGCAAATAGAATATTAGGAGTTGTTAAAAAAGGGATAGAGAACGAGAGAATATTTTATTGGCTCTATATTAATCCTATGTGCAGATGTGGTCGCCTCATCTCAAAAGAAGATCTCTTGTGATTGGAAAATTTTCAGAAAAGGGGCAACAAAGATGAGTAGGGGTCTGGAATGGCTGCCATATGAGGAGAAGCCAATAAGACTGGAACTTTTTAGCTTGGAAAAGACGACTAAGGGGGATAGGAGCGAGGGCTCTAAAATCTTTACACTTTCTGTGTAAAGAAAGTGACTAAAGAAAAGTGATTTACTTGTTCCCATAATGCAAGAACTAGGAATCACCAAGTGAAAACACAAGGAAGTTTTTCTTCACGTAGCTCACAGTCGACCTGTGGAACTCCTTGCCAGAGGATGTTGTGAAGGCCGAGACTATAACAAGGTTCCAAAAAGGAGCTGGATAGATTCCTGGAGGACAGGTACATTGATGGCTATGAGCCAGGGTGAACAGGAATAGTGTCCATTGTCTCCGTTCGTCAGAAGGTGGGAATGACCAAAGGGAATGAATCGCTTGATTCTGTTCATGCCCTCCAGGGCATCTGGCATTGGCCACTGTCAGCAGACAGGACACTGGGCTAGATGGACATTTGATCTGGCCCAGTGTGGCCGTCCTTATGTAAATTAATATGTTTGAAAATATAAGAAAACCTCCAGAAACATAATACATTTCCGATTCTGTTATTTAACAGTACAATTAAAACTGTGATTAATTGCAATTAATTTATTTGAGTTAATTGCATGAGTTAAATGTGATTGACAGCCCAAATACACATGCACGCACGCGCGCATGCGTGCGCATGCACATGTGCCCAGGTAAGTATAGTCACAAAATCACTCACAAGCAGCTCAGTAGTGTTAATAAAACTGATTCCTTCCTCTTCATACTGTCTTCTGCTGTGCACCCCAGAAGCAACTACACCAATACACTGTCACTGTCAGGAGGGTGTCCTCTGCGTATTGGGACGGGTGCCCTGTACACGACAGCTCAGGTTGGCTAGGGAGTTGACTAATTTCAGGTAAGCCTCCCTTTCTTGCCAGCGTAGTTTTGAGCCAACAGGTTAGTGAAAGGGTGAGCCCAGAGCCAGAGGGCAAAAGGCTTTCACCGGACCTGGGCGCTGCAGGAAGCCAAGAAAGATTGATTTTAAACAAAAATCTGCCAGCTGGATCCCTTCCCTTCAGGATTTGATTTCTGAACACAGCGGGGCAGCCAACCCTAGCCAAGCAGAGGAAAGGAATGAAGGGGAGCTGAAACCAAGCTAGCTCCACCTTAGATCTTGTAGTAAGGGCTTCATCCCAGGAGGCATGATGTCCCACTCCCTACTGGGGCACATGATCATGTCTCCTCCCATCCCCCATTCCATCCTGCACTTCTCCTCTCCTGCCTCTTCCTTGGCGGTCTTCACCTGCACGAGAGGGGTGGGCTACTACAGAGCATCAAGAAAGAAGACGGTTGGGTAAAAACAAGCCCTGACTCGTGCTGCTCTCTCCACAGTGCACCCGGCTTTAGAATGTATTGCACATCTCCATTCCACGCCTGCCGAGTATGGTGTGTGTTTGGTGTACAAATGAATGCAGGAAGGAAAGCCTGGAATGGATTTTATTAACACTATAGAGCTGCGTTGCCTTCTTTCTGTGACTGTGACTGTAGTTGGCTCTGGTGATATTTTCTGGATTTGTTGCTGGTCGCTTATTTTCCCTCTAGGGAAACCAAACAGTTGCTAAATCTAGTGACAGATGAATTAAAAGTGGCTAACTGGCAGATCACAAAATGTAACTGAAGAGTTATCAATTCATTGGTATGTTTCCACCTTATCTTGCTACTATCCTGGAACCAGCTGGCTACACTAACACTGCATAAACCATTAGCAATCAGGCCCTAGAGTGAGAGATTCAGGAAGCTTGATCCATTTAGCTTAATAAAGAAAAGGCCAAGAGATGGCTTGTTTGCTGTCTGTAAGTACCTACATAGGGGACAACTATTAAATTATGGGTTCTGCAGTCTAGCAGAGAAAAATATAATATAGTCCAATGGCTAGAAGTTGAAACTAGACAAATTCAGATTTACATTTTTAACAGTCTGAATACTGATCATTGGAACAGTTTACAAAGGCATGTAGTAGATTTTCCATCACTGACCACTTTAAATAAAAAAACTGGAGGTTTTTCTTTCTGTGCTAGGAGTTACTCTGAGGAAATTCTCTGGCCTGTATTATACAGGAAGTCAGACAAAATAATCACAATGGTCCCTCTGGCTTTGGAATCTCTGACTAAAAGAGATGAAAGTCTCAACCGTGAGTAAATTATATGATTCTTCTTATATGACCCTTATGCAGATTGCGTCTTTGGTGTGAGGAGCTGACAATAGTTGGAAAATGCTGTATCAGGCATGAGAGAGCTTTCCTTTGCTGTGAGTTGTGTCTCTTCAGCTTGAGTTTAATTACATTCCCCGGTGTGTGTCTCACCTATGGGCTCTAATGGCTTTTAGTTCTGAGAGGAATCAAAGGTTTGGAATCTGCACAGGGGGCACGAAAGAGTCATATAATGCAGGTTTCGTTCTCGCCAGGTGGTTAAAAGGGCAGAAGGAGAGAAATTGTGAAGGCCTATTTAATGTCTGTGCATGTTACAGTCGTAATATCGCTGTGTGCCTGCAGTACAATGGATTCCTTCTAGTTGCCATCCTCTGAGAATATCCACAGCTGGCTGCACTCAGACGCACTTGGCATTGATCTTGATGACAGCTGACTGTGGAATAGCTGACAGAGACGCTGCTGCTGTCTGCTTTACAGGTGAAGATCTGGGACATCCCCAAACATTTACTGACCAGGAACATCGCCAGTGCGAGGAAGGAGCTCCTGGGCCACACTCGAAGGGTGGGACTCATTGAGTGGCACCCTACTGCCAGCAATGTTCTCTTCAGTACTGGTTATGATTACAAGGTGAGCCAGCTTTGCCCTTGGGAGCAGACCCTCGTCTCCAGCCTGCTGCAGACGCTGTGGGGCAGAATGTGCAGCTGGGGTCCAAGGGAGGATGCTCATTGTGTTTGTATTTCTCCATGGAGTTGCTTGCTGCGACAGGCCCTGTAACAGGGTAGCGCTCGCCTCTTGTGAGCACCCCCCGTTGCTGGAGTGCGTGTGCCTGCACGCTCAGCTCAGCCCTGCAGCCGAGTCACACAGCAGCAGTGTGACGCACACAAACCCCTTCCAGGGCACACATCTAGCAGGGCCCGTCTCAGTGCCCTCTGTCATGTCCCTCCAAGCCTGTTTCCCACTCCGAAAGAGGATGTGCCCCTCCTCCTGGAGACAGCACCTTCACCCGTCCCCTGGGCTTGATCTGCAAGTCCCACCACAGTAGTTCTTGGCCCACTGCTGTGCGCAGTGCTGCTGCTCTCTTGGCCAGCCCCTCGCCTGCTCTGCATGCCCGTTGACTCCTGCAGCTCCTTTATAGCGCCAACGTTGGCTGCTTCCTCTGCTGCAACTCTAGCCTGCTTGGCGGACTTCTCTGTTGCCTTTTGGGGGTGTGGTGTGGTAGGACCACAGGGGCTCCTGCAGGGGACCTCAGGACCTGGCCCACCCTGTCAGGTCCTTAAAGGTGTATGAGGAGATCCCTGCTGGAGTCAGCACTGCCATGAGGCAGAAAACATAGAAGCAGGGTTTATACCACGGATGTAGAATCACCTGTAAGAGGTTAATTGAAGCTTAACCAATTAAGGGGAGCCCTTTGCTGCGGCCAGGCTGGAGCGGCCCCTGCCTACAGCCCCGCTCCCAGACGGGGGCTGCTCTGGACGCCCACAGGGGACATGGAGCTGCGGCAGCCCTGACTGGTTGACCTTTCCCAGACACCTGCATGGCTGGGCCTGGTTGCCGGGGCAAATGCTGGGGTTCCACACGCAAGGAGGATGGGACCTTGCCCAGCCCAGGCTTGGGGAGGGAAGTCTGGCTCCTGGCTTTCCACCAGGCTCTCTCTCTCGAAAGAGTAGGGCAGGCAGGGAAATGTTTTCCCCAGGGCAGCCATGTTGTAGTTGTAAGCTGGGGCAAAGCATGCTGGGAAATACAGGAAGTCCCCAACTTATGAACCGGTTGTGTTCCAAACGTTCGTTTATAAGTTGGCTGTTTGGAACTCCGAACACGTTTTCCTGTCAGTAGGCAGGTTCCCGGGCTAGCCTGCAAAAGCCTGTTTAACGCGCAGTGTAGCTGAAATACTGTCTGTTTGCAATGAAAAATAGCAGCCGTCGTTTTGGTTGGCCCTGGAGTGCTGGTGCTTGCGGAGAGGCAGGCTCCCTCCCAGCAGGGTGCGAAGGAATGTGGAGATTCTGAAGGGACTGCCCTCCCCTGCGGCCTCGCCCACCCCTCTGCGGGTTGCACCCAGCCCCCGCTCACCGGGAGGTGGCAGGCGCAAGGGCTGGCGGACTCTGGAGGAGCCGGGGGCAGCTGTGCCATCTAAGCCTCTTCCCTTTTTTTCCTCCAAACTGACATTTTTCTTTAAAATCAGCCCAGTTTTGCTAAGTGTTTTGAAATCCACAGCCCCTACGCCTCTCGCGTTCCTCCGCCTGCTCTAAAACGAGCTGACGTGTGTGTGTTCTGTGGCTCCTTGGTGTGCCGCTGTGGAGAGGCTTTGAAGGGCTTCGAGTCACCGTGGGACTGCAGGCAGAGGGATGTTGTGATAAGTGCCCAAAAGGAGCCTTTTGCAGTTCCCTGACTTCTAGTGCGACCCTCTCCTCTTCTCTCATCTCCTCTAAGAGGCTGCATGTTGCATTCGGGGTGACTGCCGCCCTTACAGACACATCCCCTGGGCAGCATGTGGCTCTAACATTTGGGGAGCCTGGCCTGAGCCTGTGGCCCCAAGGTCCTGCCTCTGCTTGGTCCCCTGCCGTGAGGCCCTCACTGCTGCACTCCCATTCTGACTTGGCCCCTCCCTTGAGACCCTACTGCTCACCGAGTCCCTTCTCTCCTCCACTGTCACCCCCAAAGCACTTGCCACCCCCCAGCTCCTTCAAGACCTCCCCCCCCAAGTTCTTTCCCTCTGTCTGCCCCTTGCGGGTGGAGATCACAGCAGAAGGAGGGCGGGGGAGAGGAGGGAGATGGGAGTGAGCATGTGCAGCAGAGAATGGGGGTGCGGAGGCGGGGGGGAGAGGAGTGACTCAGGGAAGCCTCCTCAGCCCATGTTTCTGCCCCTGGAAAGCGGCGGGTTGGCAGCTGCAGTACGGGGGAGGTCCCTCGCCTGGCCCCCTGCACATTGCCGCTAGCGCTGGTCTAGGCAGGAGTGTAGCCCCGTAGCTGTGGAGCTGAGAGTCCGGGCGAGCTGCCCAAGCGTAGGCCCTGGGAGCCAGGTCTGGTCTCATTGCTGTGGCGTGGCAGCCGCTGGCACGCAAGCGGGGCCAGTCTGCGGAAGCAGCAGTCCCCTCGCTGGGTGCGGTGCAGAAGCCGTGAAGGAGTCACGCCCCGGTCACATGCACTTCCCCATAGACTGACTGTGGGGCTGGTTCATGCTCGTTCGTGTCCATGGCTGCTCTTGACTCTGCGCTTCTCCCTGCACAGTGTCTCTGGGCCCGCCACGGGCCCTGGAAATGAGACCATCTGGGCACGTGCCTCCAGCCCACCGGTAAGGCACTGGGCTGAGCCTGTCCTCACGGGCCCCGGGAGGCCTTAGTGCTGATGCTGTTTCTGTGGGGAAAGGGGCTGAGAGTTCCCTGGGGCACACTGCACTCCAGCCCTTCCCTCCCATCTGTGTGGGGAGCAGCCCTGGGGCGTGTGCCCTTCTACTTGCTGACGGCCCCCGGGTGGGCGTGAGGTGCTGAGATTTGTCTCTTTGTCCCAGATAATGGTCTGGAACCTGGACACGAAGGAGCCTGTCATTCAGAATCCAGTGAAGATAATTGGCTGCCACCAGGACGTGATCCTCTCCATGTCCTTCAACACGGACGGCAGCCTGCTAGCCACTGCCTGCCGGGACAGGAAGATGAGGCTCCTTGACCCGCGCTCAGGAGCACTCCTACAGGTACGCAGGGTTGAGTGGCTCGAGCCACAGTCCGATGCCTTGAGCTCTTCCTCCTCCCAGCCCCACGTCACCGGCGCTGCCCTGGCTGCAGCAGGGGGAGCGGCCTGGCCCCACGTCACCGGCGCTGCCCTGGCTGCAGCAGGGGGAGCGGCCTGGCCCCACGTCACCGGCGCTGCCCTGGCTGCAGCAGGGGGAGCGGCCTGGCCCCACGTCACCGGCGCTGCCCTGGCTGCAGAGAGCCGTGTGTGGCGAGGCCGATGCACAGTATGATCCTTGTTGGATGGGCCTTTGGGAGAAGGGCTCAGTTATTTCCTTTTCTGCTCAGCAGACTGACGCCAATGAGAGTAAAGTCTCCCTGCGTGCCCACGAGACTAACGTGTTGTGTGTCTCCTTGCAGGAAGCCAGCTACAAGTCTCACCGAGTGCATAAAGTTTTGTTTCTAGGAAACATGAAAAAGCTGCTCTCTACTGGAACATCCCGCTGGAACAACAGGCAAATTGCATTGTGGGAGCAGGTGAGTGAGAGGCAGCAGTCAGTCATAGACAGCCTTGAATTTCTCACCACACTGTCACTGTCACCCTTGTGCCTGCCCAGATACACACAAGTTCATTTGTAGCCAAGTTGCAGCGAGGTTTGTCGAGCTGAGAACTCTTAGTTGTGTCCTGGCTCTTATGTCTTGAATGTATGGAATAGAAATGAACCTGAAGCAGCAAAGCAGGCAGACAGTGCGGTAAGAATTCACCCAGACACGGGCACAGTTTTCTACCATCAAAGAGGTGCTGAGTGCAGGGGCGGCCCGTGACCGCCCGGGGCGCCCTATGATGACGTCAGTCCATTGACAGCCCTGCAGGCGGGGGCGCCGATTGCGCATTCCGCCTGGGGCGCCAGCTGTCGCAGCCCACCTCGGGCCGCTCCTTGCTGAGTGGAGAGGTTTGACAGGAGCTGTGTACCGGCAGCAGGCAGATGGGAGCAGCTTGTCTACACTCCATACCCGCAATAAGAAGCGTAAAGGGACATCTGTGTATCCCTCTTTGCATGACTCTGAGCACAGGGCCCTTCCAGAACTACCGACCCCTCAGTCCAGTGGGAGCAGCAGTGGGACTCACGTAGGGTCAGATGTTGTTGGGCACTAAGATTCTGAGAGTGGCTGTTTCTCTCTTCTTTGACATGCTCAGGGTGATCTTTCTGTGCCTTTAGTTGAGGAGGATCTGGATGGCTCCTCAGGGCTGCTCTTCCCATTCTACGATGCTGACACACACATGCTGTATGTGGTAGGCAAGGTAAGTGCTGTTTCTTTGAATTCTCATTAACACCCTGCATTCTGGTCCTAGTTACACTGCTTTTATGCCACTGCCTTCAGTGGAATTACTGAATTACTGGCCCCAGGTGCCAGACAGTGGGGGAGGGGGCGCCACTAGGACCCAGAGTGTAGGAAGTTGTGTCTGCTGCTGGTGCAGATGTATTCTCTCCGCTCTAGATGCACAGAGATGGGGGAGTGCTGTGCTGGAGGAAGGAGGGCACAAGAGACATAACAGGCAGGCAGGAGAAAAGGGGGCATGGGGGCGTCATTGGAGCTCCCCGCCTCACGTGCCAAAATGTTGTGGGCCAGCCCTGATAGCATCAAAGGATTTCAGTAGAACCACTGCACAAGCAGTCCCTGGTCCAAGATTCAGAGACGAAAGGAAGCTGGAATAAACCTGTCAGCTAAACCTGCTAGTTCATCTGTAGATGGGCGCCTTTTGGTTCTCACAAAGATCACAGGAAACATACACGAGGCTCATCACACCTGTTTGCAGCACTTGCCCATGTAACCAGGAGATTTTGCATGATCTAAAAATCAAAAAGGAATCGTATAAAAAGTGGAAACTAGGTCACATTACAATGGATGAATACAAGCAAACAACACAAGTATGCAAGCAAGATTAGAAAGGCAAAGGCACAAAATGAGCTCAGACTAGCTACAGACATAACGGGTAACAAGATGACATTCTACAAATAATATCAGAAGCAAGAGAAAGATCAAGGACAGGGTAGGCCCATTGCTCAGCGACAAGGGAGAAACAATAACAGGAAACTTGGAAATGGCAAAGGTGCTTCATGACTACTTTGTTTCAGTCTTCACCGAGGAGTCTGATGATGAAGGAATGCCTGATGTAGTGAGTGCTTGTGGAAATGGAGTAGGTTTAGAAGATAAATTAAAAAAAGAACAAGTTAAAAATGACTTAGAAAAGTCTCCAGGGCCTGATGAAATGCATCCTAGAATACTCAAGGAGCTGATAGAGGAGGTATCTGAGCCCTTAGCTCTCATCTTTGAAAAGTCTTGGAAGTCGGGAGAGATGCTAGAAGACTGGAAAAGGGCAGATATAGTGCCCATCTACAAAAAGGGAAATAAGAACAACCCAGGAAACTACAGATCAGTAAGTTTAGCTTCTGTGCCAGGAAAGATAAGGGAGCAAGTAATTAAGGAATTCATCTGCAAACACCTGGAAGGTGATAGGGAACAGCCAGCATGGATTTGTAAAGAACAAATCACGTCAAACCAATCTGATAGCTTTCTTTGATAGGATAACAAGTCTTGTGAGTAAGGGAGAAACGGTGGACGTGGTATACCTAGACTTTAGAAAGGCATTTGATACGGTCTCGCATGATCTTCTTATCAATAAACAAGGGAAATACAACTTAGATGGGGCTACTATAAGGTGGGTGCATAATTGGCTGGATAACCATTCTCAGAGAGTATTTATTAATGGTTCACAATCATGCTGGAAGGGCCTAACAAGTGGGGTTTCGCAGGGGTCTGTTTTGGGACCAGTTCTGTTCAATATCTTCATCAACGATTTAGATATTGGCATAGAAAGTATGCTTATTAAGTTTGCAGATGATACCAAGCTGAGAGGGGTTGCAAGTGCTTTGGAGGATGGGTCATAATTCAAAATGATCTGGACAAACTGGAAAAATGATGTGAGGCAAACAGGATGAAGTTCAATAAGGATAAATGCATAGTGCTCCACTTAGCAAGGAACAATCCGTTACACACACACAGAATGGGAAGTGATAGTCTAGGAAGGAGTATGGCAGAAAGGGATCTAAGGGTCATCGTGGATCACAAGCTAAATATGAATCAACAGCGTGACACTGTTGCAAAACAAGCAAACATGATTGTGTGATGCATTAACAGGAGTGTTGTGAGCAAGACACGAGAAGTCATTCTTCTGCTCTACTCTGCACTGATTAGAACACAGTTGGAGTATTGTTCTGGGCACCACATTTCCAGAAAGTTGTGGAGAAATTGGAGAGGGTCCAAAGAAGAGCAACAAAAATGATGGAAGGTCTAGAGAACATGAGCTATGAGGCAAGGCTGAAGGAATTGGGCTTGTTTAGTCTGGGAAAGAGAAGACTGAGGGGGGGACATGATAGTGGTTTTCAGGTATCTAAAAGGGTGTCACAGGGAGGAGGGGGGAAAATTGTTCTCCTTGGCCTCTGAGGCTAGGAAAAGCAGCAATGGGCTTAAACTGCAGCAAGGGAGGTTTAGGTTGGACATTAGGAAAAACTTCCTGCCTGTCAGGGTGGTTATACACTGGAATAAGTTGCACAGGAAGGCTGTGGAATCTCCACCACTGGAGATACTGAAGAGCAGGTTGGACAGACACCTGCCAGGGATGGTCTAGATGGTGCTTGGTCCTGCCATGAGGGCAGGGGACGGGACTCAATGACCTCTCGAGGTCCCTTCCCGTCCTAGTGCTCTAGGGTTCCATGCAATGAGTTCAGTGGCTGTAGCAAAGGAATCCGAATGTGGGTCCGCATAGGACACTGAAAGGTTTCCATGTAGCATCCACTTATTCAGAGGAGCTTAGTTTAGTCAGGGGAGTGCTGACGGCCCCTGTTGGTAGCGAATGGGAACGGTGCTTCTTAACTGACAGGCGGAAGTGAGGGTGCCTGTGCAGTATCTAGTGTGGTGAGCACTTGGGGATCTATATGTTCTCCTGTCTGGCTCATTGTAAAACAGGCAGAAAAGCAGGCATACTTTCATGTATTGACCTGAAAGTTCCCTACGTGCTCCTCTGTCTAGCTATTGAATCCTCCGCCCGCAGCCCTGACCCTGCACAAACTCGCCTAGCGCTAGGCAGGTGAAATGCAGCATGAGCAGGAGTGCTCGCAGCGTCAGGGCCTAGTGTGTCACGGCCTGTCCGCTTCTGTTCTCTCTTCCTTGCCGAGACAGAGCCAAGCCGTGGGGCTGTGTCTCGCCACGGCACGCCCAGGCAGTGGGCAGCCCCCGAAAGAGGCGCTATTGGACATCTAGGGATGGAAGGGAAGGGCCAGATACTAGACTATCGGTATTTTTCCAACCTGTTCTTAAAACCGCCAATGACAGGGATTCCACAGCCGCCTTTGGAAGCCTGTTCCAGCTGAACTACTTTTCTAATTGGAAAGTTGTTACTAATATCTGCTCTAAATCTGCCTTGCTGCAGACTACACCCCTTACTACTTGTCCTACCTGCAGTAGACATGGAGGACAATTAATCAGGTTTTTTGGTGACCACCCTTAACATGTGAAATCTGTTATCAGGTCCCTCCTCAGCCTTTCGCAAGAGTGAAACACACCTGGTTTCTAAAGCCTTTCCTCACAGGTCAGGTTTTCTAACCCTTTGTGCGTTTCTGTTACTCAGAGAGCGGTACCCAGAGTTGCACACAGTACTCCAGCTGAGGCCTCAGTGCTGCACAGAGAGAGACCGCTCCCTCCTGTCTTACACATGATGCTTCTGTGAATATATCCTGGAATCAGGAGTGGCCCGAGGCCGGCTGCGGCAGCTGGCGCCCCTGCCTGCCCGGCTGTCAATGGCCGTGACGTAATCACAAGGCGCCCCGGTGCCCCGTGACGTCATCATTGGGCGCCCGGGCCGGCGGTGCCCTAGGCAATTGCCTAGGGTCACGGGCCGCCCCTGCCTGGAATACTGGCCTTTTCCACAACTGCTTCACAGTGTTGACTCATATTCAAATTGTGATCAACTGTAACCCTGCTGATCCATTTAAGCAGCAGCCATCATTCACCACCTTGCCAGTTACTCACCTCTTTGTAGTTGTGCTTTTGAATTTTCCCTCCTAACTACAGTAGTGTAAATCCACGATGCACCTTCACCTAGAGCACTGGGTTCCATTCCAGTCACCCTCTCTTTAGAAGGACATCACAGAAATAAAAGGGGTTCAGAGACCAGTGGAGGAAAAATAGATCAGAAGCCTAGGAAAGGCTTTGATACGGAAGAAGCTGGAAAGATTGGGATGGCTTAGTCTAGAGATGAACCAAATCTAGGGTGATAGGATAGAGCCTTAAAAGCTCAATGGACATTACAGAGCAGGTAAACCAGGTGACCCACCTCGGGTTCCCCCTCTCCTGCAGCAGGGGCTAAGCAATGTCTTTTGCTCTCTCTTGTCATCTCTAGGGTGATGGGAACATACGGTACTATGAGATAAGTGCCGAGAAGCCGTACCTGAACTACCTGATGGAATACCGCTCCCATCTGCCACAGAAAGGAATCGGTGAGTTGGCAGCATGTATTTCTCACCTCGCTGTGAGCCCGATCCTACACCCAGAGGGAATCCACCAGGAGTGCGGGACTGGCCCACAGTGTCATGGCGTTTGGTGAGAAGACTGGGGACCAGGTCTACACTCACCCTGTATTACATGGCGTAACACGCTGACGTCAGTACAGCTACTCCACAGAGTGGCGAGGTCAGAGCTGAGCCTCAGAATTGCATGGTTTAGGCTTTGGAAGCAGTTCCTTTGACTCAGGAGTGTAACAGGAATGAATTTAAACAAGTGCAGTGTTTGCCAGTGGAATCCACAAGCTCCATTCCTATGTGATTTAGATTTCTAGTGGCAATATAGGTATCACAGATCCCTAAACGCCCAAGCTAGGAGAGGCTTTTATGACCATCCATCAGCTAGTTTTTGATCTGTTCAATACATGCCATATTGATTTTGTAGAGTGCTAGCGTTTCATTAGAAAAGCATTTGGTACTAAGTGTAACACCTCGCACAACTTCCAATACACCAGCACAATTAACTTTATCAGCCTAACTTGTAACCTCATCAAGAAATGCTGTCGCACTTCTTGTCAGTACCTTCATTGCAATGCTCCCAAATCTCGTCCCCTGCCTGGGGGGAGCACACGGGATGACCCCAAAGTCAGCTCAGTGTGTGAGACAAGGAGCAGTCACCTTTCAAATCAGATCCAAGGCACATGAGGCAGGAGGATTTATGAATATGGACAGTAAATGAAGCGACAGTTCTCCAGGGCCAGAGGGGGCTCCATTGACCGAGGCCCATGTCCAGCCCCAGCTGAACGAAGGCAGAGCCATGCGGCTGTGCAGGTGCCAGCCTGCCCCATCTTGCTGCTGGGGGGTGTTTTTCTAGTCACTCCCTCAAACGGCTAGTAGCTGCCTGTGCCTGGCATGACTATTGCACTCACCCCGCCCCTGCCCCTCTGCTGTGGTCTGAAGCAAACCAGGACCTGCTGTGCGGGCTGCTGCTTGTTCTGCACTGCCAAGGAGGGGAGGGGTGGGGCGGGGCCCGCGCGATTCCGCACCCCGCGGGCTGGGTCGAGCCTGTGCACGTGGGGTGGGGTACAGACTGACCGGGCTGCTTCATGGCTTCCTTTGAGCCCGCTCTCTGCTCCCTGGAGCACTGCGTGGGTCTGAGCCTCCGCTCATCAGCCCCCACAGCTCTGGCACAGCCGGCTCAGGCCATCACCTCTCTGGTGCGCAGGGCCGGGCGGGTTCCTGTTCAGCACTCAGCCGCCGCGGGAGTTTTGTCTTCTGCACCAAGATTGCATGAGGTCACATGCGCTTCTTCGGGGGGTGCCACCCAAGTTCTAACCCTCTCCCTTCTCCCGCTGCTGCCCCCTACCCCTCACCCTCCTCTGCTGACCTGGCTCCTGCCCCTCAGCCCGCCTGGGACCTGCCCTGCTTCCCCTGCACCAGCCCTTCTCTTCCCCCTGTGCCCACCCCTCCTCTAGGCCCCCTCCCCATCCCCTCTCCTAACACCTCCCTCTGCCCACCTGCCCTGCCTCTTCCCTCTCTCCTCTGGTGCCCGTCCCTCCCCTCCACGTGTCCGCCCTTCTGCTTCACCCCCACAACCTCCTGGCACTGCACCTTCCCTTACCCTGCCCCCTCCTCGTGCCTCCCCCTTCCCTCACTGCCCCTGACCTCCCAGCACCTGCCCCCTTGCCCTCTTCCTCCCCGCTGCCCACCCCCTCACCACCTTCTGCGCCCTCACACATGACTTGCTCCAACCTCTGCCTTCCTCATGCCCACCCCTCCTTTCATCCCCTCTTCTCCCGGCACCCACTCCTCCCCTCTCCTCTTCCTTCCTCTTGCCCCCAGTGCCCCTCCCTCTCCTTTCCCAGCATCCCCCTGTCCCCTCCCCATCCCATCCCCAATGACACCTTCCCACCCCCGCTCCTCCTGCCCTTTTCCGTATTGTCTCCTCTTGGCCCCCTGACATTTGTCTCTCCCCCACCCCGCCCCTTGGTGTCTGCCCCTTTCTTCTCCTGCCCTGCCCCTCCTCCCCCCAGCACAAGCCCCTTTCTCTCCTCACCCACCTTCCCCTTAGTTCTGCCCCTTCCCTCACCTTCTGCCATCCTGGCACCTGCACCTGCACCTGCAGGCAACGCTGCTTGGCAAGCGGCTGCTCTGTGTGCCAGGACTCGAGCCAGGGCCACGGTGCTATTTTTAGTACCATGGCCCGGCCCGGGAGCAGCTGCACCATGGCCCAACTCGAGTCCTGGCACACGGGGCAGCACGCTCTGTGTGCCAGGACTCGAGCCAGGACCCCAGTGCTATTTTTAGTACTGTGGTTCTGGCCCCAGCAGCCACTCCTGGGGTGCACAGTTACCCGCCACCGGGACAACTGGGGCTGCAGCTGTGCAGCTCTGCTGAGGGGGTGGGCGGGAATGAAATTCTTGATGTGCACTTGCATAGGTGTGCACCTTCCAGGGAGCCTTGGTGCCAGGTGCTGGCTGCTGTGCGGGGATGTTGAGCGCCTTGACCTGAATGTGCTGTCATGTGCCAGGTGCAAATCAGGGTGTAATAAGAACATAAGAACGGCCGTACTGGGTCAGACCAAAGGTCCATCTAGCCCAGTATCCTGTCTGCCAACAGTGGCCAGCACCAGGTGCCCCAGAGAGGGTGGACTGAAGACAATGATCAAGCAATTTGTCTCCTGCCATCCCTCTCCAGCCTCTGACAAACAGAGGCCAAGGACACCCTTTCTATCCCCTGGCTAATAGCCTTTTATGGACCTAACCTCCATGAAATTATCTAGCTTCTCTTTAAACTCTATTATAGTCCTAGCCTTCACAGCCTCCTCTGGCAAGGAGTTCCACAGGCTGACTACACGCCGTGTGAAGAAGAACTTTCGCTTATTAGTTTTAAATCTGCTACCCATTAATTTCGTTTGGTGTCCTCTAGTCCTTATATTATGGGAACTAATGAATAACTTTTCTTTATTCACCCTCTCCATACCACTCATGATTTTATATACCAAATGCCATTCTAACGATTGCAATGGCACCAGTGTAAAACAGATGAGTGAAAGGCATCATCCCGAGGTAGACACACATTTACAGGTTTGCATTGGGACCCTTGGCCAGAGTCCCTGGTGAAAATCTGGCGAGGCTGAAAGCAGGGCCAGTCTCAGTTACTCTGGTGAAAACAGGCCGATCTGTCAGTGGACTTGTAGCTCATAAAGTGCTCCTGATGCAAGAAGGGGCAATGCTTACAGTGGCAGCAGACTGTGGTTCTGTTTCAAGGCAGTTGCTTGAAGCGAAGTCAAGGCTCTGCCTCTGGGCTGTGTCTGGCAGCAGGGGCCGGACGCTGCCATGGGGCCTGTTACAAACCCCGCCTGCCATTTCTTCTGCTCTCCCCTCAGGAATCATGCCAAAGAGGGGCCTTGACGTGTCGTCATGCGAGATCTTCCGGTTCTACAAACTGATCCCAGGCAAAAGCCTGATTGAGCCTGTCTCTATGATTGTGCCTCGCCGGGTAGGTATGCGTCAGCAGCCCCTCGCTCGCCGCTGCTGTGCCCCAGAGCGCACGCCTGGGTGGGACAGGGCAGAGTTCCTTTGCAAGCTCTGTGGCTGGAGCCTACCAGAGAAGGGAGCTGGCTGGGAGAGGCAGTGCCTTCTTTGCGGAGGAACGCTGTGCTGTTTGGGGACATTGGGGCATAACTGGGGTATGCTGGGAGATCAGCCTCTTGGGAACCCTCTGGGCAAGGCCTGAACAGTCACTGGGCTCGGG
Organism: Pelochelys cantorii; assembly: GCA_032595735.1. Lineage (NCBI taxonomy): Eukaryota > Metazoa > Chordata > Testudines > Trionychidae > Pelochelys > Pelochelys cantorii. The sequence continues at coordinate 132,186,974 of CM064330.1, forward strand.
GTCACCCTGACCAAGAGCGCTGCTTGCCGAGGGGGGCCAGAGGCCCTGGATAAAGCCAAGCGTAGGGAAGGAGAGTCCTGCCTGGGCTGCTGTACTTCCCTGGGGAGCAGGGAGTTTGTGGAGGGTGGTTGCTCCCACCGATTCTTAGCTGAAAGGGGCTGTATTCCGAGGCGGGGGCAGAGCAGCTTTGACTCTGGTCTGTCTGTGTGTTTGCAGTCGGAGTCCTACCAGGAAGACATTTACCCGATGACAGCTGGAGCCCAGCCAGCACTCTCAGCACAGGAATGGCTGAATGGAATAAATAAAGGTCAGGCTTGCAGCAAGTGGACAGTCAAACATTGATTGGATTTCCTGGTATATACAAACAGTGCCCTGAGCTCAGCGGGGAGGGAAATTATATCAGTACAAAATGAGTACTCATGAGTCAAAGCCATCTCTCATGTGCTTCTCTTGAGACTGATTATTTGAACCTGCAGCTTTCTTGTGTTTTGCTCAGTACTGATATATATGCTCTGTAGGGCTGCTAACCATTCACCTACTTGCCTTGTAGGTCCCATCCTAGTATCTTTGAGACCAGGTTCCGAAATCCTGAGTTCCCTGCCACAATTTCCCGAGAGAGAGCCATCGCTGCAGCCCGCAGAAACAAACTGGTACCGGGACAGGACAGAGAGGATGGCAGCGAAGGAAATTCAGAAGCCGAGTGGCATCCAAGAAAAGAGAAGCCAGAGAAAAGTGGCAGAAAGACTACAGGAAGACAGACACATGCAACTTTCCAATGGCTTGGACTTATTCGAGTGCCCTCCACCCAAAACTGAGAATGAGGTCTGGCTGCGGGGAAGTGTGAGGGGTGTGGGGAGAACTGCATACTGCTGGCAGGGAGTGCAAACTGGGAAATGCAATGCCAAGGGGCTGCAGTGAGAGCTCTGGGTGCATTAGCAGAGCTAAAGAAACCCACCACTTCAGTGCCAGCATACCAGGCACACAACTAGCACTGGCCTAGGCTTGTCCATGGCCCCATGCCCAGGCACTCACAGACAAAAGGAACGGTTACCATCCCCAGTGGGAGCTGCGGCGCAGAGAGGCTGGGCCTGGTCTTCACTACAGAGTTAGAATCATAGAATCCCAGAGCTGGCAGAGACCTCAGTAGTCATTGAGTCCAGCCCCCTGCCCAAGGCAGGACCAACCCAACTAAATCAGCCCAGCCAGGGCTTTGTCAAGCCGAGACTTAAACACCTCTATGGATGGAGATTCCACCACTTCCCTAGGGAACCCATTCCAGTGCTTCCCCACCCTCCCAGTGAAATAGTTTTTCCTACTATCCAACCTAGACCTCCCCCACTGTAACTTGAGACCATTGCTCCTTGTTCTGCCATCCGTCACTACTGAGAACAGCCTTTCTCTGTCCTCTTTGGAACCTCCCTTCCGGAAGTTGAAGGCCACTATAAAATCCCCCCTCGCTCTTCTCTTCTGCAGACTAAATGAGCCCAAATCCCTCAGCCTCTCCTTGTAGGTCATGTGCTCCAGCCCCCTAATCATTTTGGTTGCCCTCCGCTGGACCCTCTCCAATGCGTCCACATCCTTTCTGTAGTGGGCGGCCCAGAACTGGACACAATACTCCAGATGTGGCCTCACCAGAGCCGAATAAAGAGGAATAATCACTTCACTAGATCTGCTGGCAATGCTCCTTCTAATGCACCCTCGTATACCATTAGCCTTCTTGGCTACAAGGGCACACTGTTGACTCAATCCAGCTTCTCATCCACTGTAACCCCCAGGTCCTTTTCTGCTGAACTTCTATTTAGCCAGTCGGTCCCCAGCCTGTAACAATGCTTGGGATTCGTCCATCTCAAGTGCAGGACTCTGCATTGTCTTTGTTGAACCTCATCAGATTTCTTTTGGCCCAATCTACTAATCTGTCTAGGTCACTCTGGACCCTATCCCTGCCCTCCAGCACATCTACTTCTTCCCCCAGCTTAGTGTCATCTGCAAATTTGCTGAGGGTGCAATCCATCCCCTCATCCAGGTCATTAATAAAGATGTTGAACAAAACCGGCCCTAGAACCGATCCTTGGGGCACTCCGCTAGAAACCGACTGCCAACCTGACATCGAGCCGTTGATCACTACCTGCTGGGCCCGACCTTCTAGCTAGCTTTCTGTCCACCCTACAGTCCTTTATCCAATCCATATTCCCTTAACTTGATGGCAAAAATATTGTGGGAGACCATATCAAAAGCTTTGCTAAAGTCAAATTATATCACATCCACTGACTTTCCCATAGCCACAGAGCCAGTTACCTCATCATAGAAGCTAATCAGATTGGTCAGGCACGACTTGCCCTTGGTGAATCCATATTGACTGTTCCTGATCACTTTCCCCTCTCCAAGTGATTCAAAATGGATTCCTTGAGGATCCCCTCCATGATTTTTCTGGGGACTGAGGTAAAGCTGACTGGTCTGTAGTTCCCTGGATTGTCCTTCTTCCCTTTTTAAAAGATGGGCACTACATTTGCCTTTTTCCAATCATCCGGGATCTCTCCCGATCTCCACAAGTTTTCAAAGTAATGGCCAAAGGCTCCTCAATGACATTTGCCAACTCCCTCAGTACCCTTGGATGCATTAAGTCCGGACCCATGGATTTGTGTATATTTAGCTTTTCTAAATAGTTCCTAACCTGTTCTTTCCCCACCAAGGGCTGTCCACCTCCTTCCCATGCTGCGTTGTCTAGTGCATTAGTCCGGGAGCTGACCTTGTCCGTGAAGACAGAGGCAAGGAAAGCATTGAGTACTTCAGCTTTCCCCACATCATCTGTCACTAGGTTACCTCCCTCATCCAGTAAGGGCCCTACACCCTCTCTGATGACTCTCTTATGCCCAGTTAAGTTGGCATAAGGCAGCTTACATTGTCCTAACTCTCTAAGCAACTGCACTGCAATGCAGCTCCTAGCAGCATAGGTTGCCACCCCACTGACTTCATAACTCCACCTCCGTGAGAGGCACAGTGCTAATGTTGATGTAGTTCGGGGGGGGGGGGGCAAACTTTCTGGCCTGAGGGCCACATCTAAGTAGGCACATTGCAGGGTGGGCCGTAAAAGCTTGTTGACCTGACTCCCTGCGGCAGATGAGTGATGAGGGGCTCCAGCCAAGTGGGAATCCTTGTGCTGCTGCCAGCGCCACCCTGCTCTTGTTTGAGCCTGAAGAGCGGTGGGTGGAGTGAGGGAAGACCCCGACTGCGCTCAGGGGCTGGAGGAACAGCTCGGATGGGCTGATGCAGATGCAGGCCGTAGTGCTGTACACTGTGGTGTAAACGCTGTGTTACTTGTGTTGCCTGTTGGCTGTCAGCCCTGGGCAGCACTCATAACTGGAGCCCCTCACCAACTCCAGAGCACACAGCCCAACCTGTCAGCTCTACCCCTGCTCAATTTCACACCAGGGAACCTGCCAGAAGTGAAATTGACGTTCTTGTCAGGCAGAACTTCAGAGTCTCAATGCGTGGATGAGACGATGGTGCAGGGAAGAGGGGTTTAGATTTATTAGGAACTGGGGACACTTTTGGGGTAGGGGGAGCCTATACAGGAATGATGGGCTCCACCTAAATCAAGGTGGATCCAGACTGCTGGCATTAAACATTAAAAAGGTCGTAGAGCAGTTTTTAAACTAAGAGGTGGGGGAAAGCCGATTGGTGCGGGGGAGCACCTGGATTGGACGGAGACTTCTCTTACACGAGGCTCCATAGATAGGGATTCCCTAGAAGTTAGTCAGATAGGGAACGTGGGAAATAATATATGGGCAAGATCAGATGGGAAACAATCGTGCATAAAAAAATCCAATGTGTCTGTGAAAGGTGGACATATAAATAGTGGTAGTTTTCTAACATGCTTTTACACTAATGCTAGGAGTCTGTCTAATAAGATGGGTGAACTGGAGTACCTCATATCAAAGGAGGAAGTTGACATAATAGGCATCTCAGAAACATGGTGGCATGAGGACAATCAGTGGGACACTATCATACCGGGATATAAATTATATCGGAAAGACAGAACAGGTCGTGCGGGTGGCGGAGTGGTACTATATGTGAAGGATAATATAGAATCAAATGAAGTAAAAATCCTAAAGGAATCAAAATGTTCCATAGAATCATTATGGATAACAATTCATTCCTCTAATATGAATATGGCATTAGGAATATATTACCGACCACCTAACCAGGACAGTGATAGTGATGCTGAAATGATAAGGGAGATTAGAGAGGCTACCAAAATAAAAAACACAGTAATAATAGGAGATTTCAATTATCCCCATATTGATTGGGTGCGTGTCACCTCAGGACGGGATTCAGAGATTAAATTTCTTGATGCCTTAAATGACTGCTTCTTGGAGCAGCTAGTACAGGAACCCACAAGGGGAGAGTCGATTCTCGACCTAGTCTTGACTGGAACGCAGGATCTGGTCCAAGAGGTAACTGTTACTGGACCGCTTGGAAATAGTGACCACAATATAATAACTTTTAATATTCCTGTGTTGGGAAGAACACCGCAGCGGTCAAACACTCTGGCATTTAATTTCAAAAAGGGGAATTACACTAAAATGAGGAAGCTAGTTAAACAGAAACTAAAAGGGAGAGTAATTAAACTAAAATCCCTGGAAGCTGCATGGGAACTGTTTAAAGACACCATACTAGAGGCCCAACTTAAATGTATACCCCAAATAAAAAAACACAGTAAGAGACCTAACAAAGAACCACCATGGCTAAACAGCCATGTTAAAAAGGCAGTGAGAGAGAAAAGGGCAGCTTTTAAAAAGTGGAAGTCAAATCCTAGTGAGGAAAATAGAAAGGAACATAAACACTCCCAAATTAAGTGTCATAATGTAGTAAGAAAAGCCAAAAAAGAGTTTGAGGAACAGCTAGCCAAAAATTCAAAAAATGATAGTAAAATGTTTTTTAAATACATTAGAAGCAGGAAGCCCGCTAAAAAAGCAGTGGGGCCCTTGGATGATAAAGATATAAAAGGAGCGATCAAGGAAGACAGTGCCATTGCGGAGCGATTAAATGATTTCTTTGCTTCAGTCTTCACGGCTGAGGATGTTACAGAGGTTCCTAAATCTGAGCCAGCCTTTTTAGGTGACAAATCTGAGGAACTCACTCAGATTGAAGTGACATTAGAGGAGGTTATGGAATTAATTGATAAGCTGAATAGTAACAAGTCTCCGGGACCAGACGGCATTCACCCAAGGGTTCTGAAAGAACTCAAATGTGAAATTGCGGAGTTATTAACAGTGGTTTGTAACCTATCCTTTAAATCCCCTTTGGTACCAAATGACTGGAAGATGGCCAATATAACACCAATATTTAAAAAAGGCTCTAGAGGAGATCCTGGCAATTATAGACCGATAAGTTTAACATCAGTACCAGGCAAATTAGTAGAAACACTAGTAAAGAGTAAAATTGCAAGGCACATAGAAGAGCACGAATTGTTGGGCAAAAGTCATCATGGTTTCTGCAGAGGGAAGTCGTGTCTAACTAATCTGTTAGAATTCTTTGAAGGGGTTAATAAACATGCGGACAAGGGGCACCCAGTGGATATAATATACCTAGATTTCCAGAAAGCCTTTGACACGGTCCCACACCAAAGGCTTTTACGTAAATTAGGTGGTCATGGGATAGGAGGAAAGGTCCTTTCATGGATCAAGAATTGGTTAAAAGACAGAAAACAAAGGGTGGGAATAAATGGTAAATTTTCACAATGGAGGAGGGTAACTAGTGGTGTTCCCCAGGGGTCAGTACTGGGACCAATCCTGTTCAACTTGTTCATCAATGATCTAGAAAATGAGGTAAGCAGTGAGGTGGCCAAGTTTGCAGATGACACAAAGTTGTTCAGGACAGTCAAAAGCAAAAGGGATTGTGAAGAACTACAGAAAGATCTCAGCAAACTGAGTGATTGGGCAGCAAAATGGCAAATGAAATTTAATGTGGGTAAGTGTAAGGTAATGCATGTTGGAAAAAATAACCCAAATTACACGTACTACATGATGGGGTCAAATTTAGCTACGACAGATCAGGAAAGGGATCTTGGAGTTATAGTGGATAGTTCTATGAAGACATCCACGCAGTGTGCAGCGGCAGTTAGTAAGGCAAATAGGATGTTAGGAATTATTAAAAAAGGGATAGATAATAAGACAAAAGATATCATACTTCCCCTATATAAAACTATGGTACGCCCACATCTCGAGTACTGCGTGCAGATGTGGTCTCCTCACCTCAAAAAAGATATATTGGCATTAGAAAAGGTTCAGAAAAGGGCGACTAAGATGATTAGGGGCTTGGAAAGGGTCCCATATGGGGAGAGGCTAGAGAGACTGGGACTTTTCAGTTTGGAAAAAAGGCGATTGAGGGGCGATATGATAGAGATATATAAAATCATGAATGGTGTGGAGAAAGTGATTATAGAAAAATTATTTACCTTTTCCCATAATACAAGAACTAGGGGACACCAAATGAAATTGATGGGTAGTAGGTTCAAAACTAATAAAAGGAAATTTTTCTTCACACAGCGCACAGTCAACCTGTGGAACTCCTTGCCCGAGGAGGCTGTGAAGGCCAGGACTCTATTAGGGTTTAAAAAAGAGCTTGATAAATTTTTGCAGGTTAGGTCCATAAATGGCTATTAGCCAGGGATAAAGTATGGTGCCCTAGCCTTCATAACAAGGGCAGGAGATGGATGGCAGGAGATAAATCACTTGATCATTGTCTTCTGTTCTCCTTCTCTGGGGCACCTGGCATTGGCCACCGTCGGCAGATGGGATGCTGGGCTCGATGGACCTTTGGTCTGACCCAGTATGGCCATTCTTATGTTCTTATGTTCTTATGTCAGTTTCATGGCTGCTATGATTTCACATTTGGTCTCTGGCTGTCAGTCCTTGAGGGTGGGGAGTGGGTGGGCCTCCAGCTGTGAGCCCTTTGCAGCTGTCGGTGCCCCACATTATTTGGTGCAAGCTCTCCTGCGGAGGGCACGTTGTCATCAGAAGGCAGGTAGTGCCAAGAACCAAGTGAATGTTTGCAGAGGCTGTAGGTGGAGCTGACAAGTTGACGTAATTGTGTGGTGTAGCTCTGCCCTCAGTGGAAATGCAGCTCCCTCTGATGTAACTTGCCCACTCCGCATCCGTGAGAGTCATAACGCTACAGTTGAGGCAGTTAAGCTGACACAGTGTCAGTGTAGACAACTGCATTGCTTACATTGACCATGGCTGCCTTGTAGAGATGTCCCACAATGCCCCACATGGGCTGTTGGATCAGTGCAAGTGCTCCTGGTGAGGATGCATACCACCTTGGATATTTACAAGTGATTTAATTTCTTGAGTGGCCGCACATTTACAGAACATAGGTCGACTTAAATGTGTGTGTTTACTTGCCCTGAGTGGATTACTGTCACCTTGGCTGGGGGTGGAGGGTGGAAAGAGATGCATATTCTTTCCTTTCCTTTCCTGTATGTTAAGGACACAGGGCTTTGCTGGGACAACGACTGGGGCCTGATGTGGCCAAGGGGCCTTGTCAACGCTGTCAGGTAGAGGCAACAGTTTCTAGGTGCAGTGTGAGAGGCTGGGCACCCTGTTGTATGCTGTAGATCAGTGTTTCTTAAACTGTGTTCCGCGACACAGTCAGAGGTGTGCTGCAGAGAACAACAGAGTTCAAAATGGCCACCCTTAAAGGGGCAGGCAACCTTTTTTATTTTATTTTTTTTCCTCAATAACTTCCCCCCCGACCACCCCGTCCCCCTTTTTTCCCCTCAGCAAAAAATCCTTGGTGTTCCCCGTTTAAAAAAAATTGTTTGGTGTTCCTCGGTCTTAAAAAGTTTAAGAAACACTGCTGTAGAGCCATTCAAGTGCATTATGCTTAGCACAACAGAAATGGACTGGATGCTTTTTGTTTTACAGCTGTTGCAGATGTTTTACCGACAGCAGGAAGAAATCCGGAGACTGCGCGAGCTGGTTAACCAGAGGGACGTCCAAATCACACAGCTAGAACTGGAGATCAAAAACATCCACATGGACTCGGTCAGGCGCTGAGGGGGACCAGCCCATGCTGCAGCCATGGCAAGCATTGTGCCTGCAGTAGTCACCCTGCTGCCTCATGAGAACAGCTCTTGGAATGGTTTGCATGGGGGAAAAAGGAAGTGGATGCAGCATAAACCTACCCTGGTCCCAGATCGCTGCTTGCCTGCTGTCCTGGGTGCGGCATGAGGATCTGCTTGGCTGCTCCACCACGTGCTGCCAGCCAGTTCTCTTATTGCAGCTGCTCCCAGGTTACAGGGGCTTCTAGAGCTGCACCCAAGCCTGAGGAGACTGAGGCTGTTTCAGTGCAGGCCAGGTTCTGGTCTGCAGCCTCCATGTGACTTGCCTGGGTGCTGCGGGCATGTGGCTATAAGCATGGGACTTGCTGCTAACTCCCTAGGGCAGCCTGTGCTTGGACTGCAACTGCAGTGGCCCTGCCCTTCGTGGCAGCTGGGAAGGCTGCCGGTGCCAGACTGTCTGGAGTGTGGAGCCCTTACCTCCAGGGAACCGTCACGATGCTCACAGGAAAGCTGGTCCCTGCTGCACCTCTTCCCCTGGCCTCCAGACACACCTCCCAGGGCACCCAGGCAACGAGGCTGCCTGCTGTCAGTTTAGGGCTCAGGTTCCCAGAGGATTGGGAGTGTTAGTGAAGGCAGATGGGCACTGAAAATCCATCTCTGCCCCCTGCACAAGGGCAGGGTCAGGGAGTGTCCCAGCCATAAGGCCAGTACCAGATACCTGGGCAGGCTCTGCCTAGCTCCACAATGTTCTCTTGGGTGTCTCCTCAACCTCCACCTCTCTAAAGCGAGGTTAATATCCCCCTGCCGCTCCCCTCCTCTGGCTTCTTATTAGCACTCACATGCCGCTGTAGTACTGCACTGCTGCACCAGGCTCTGTACCACTGCATTGCACTGTAGCGGATGCTGTAGGCCCACACTGCACCGGGCTCTGTACTACTGCACTGCACTGCACTGTAGTGGATGCTGTAGGCCCACGCTGCACCAGGTTGTATACGACTGTAGTGGATGCTGTAGGCCCACGCTGCACCGGGCTCTGTACCACTGCATTGCACTGTAGTGGATGCTGTAGGCCCACGCTGCACTGCTCGTGGAGCTATAGGCCTGCATTGCACTGGGCACCACTGACTTGCACTGCATTACACTGCACTGCACTGCACACAGGGAATAAGGTCATAAAGTCACATTACTTCCAGCATAAATCTTTGGGCCCAGCTGGAGACTTGGGCCTGCTTTCCCCAAACAGCCTAATACTGGCTCCAACCTTCCCATTAAATAAGCTTGCAGCCCTGGCCTGCTTCTGCCTGGTCTCTTCCCCTCCTTGTGCAGAGATGGCAGCAGGTTTGGCATGTACAATCTCAGCGTTGCCCGTCCCTCTTCGTTTCTCTGGTATGTGAGAGTTAAAGAAGAACTGCAGCATCCCCCTCCCCCCCTTTAGCTGTGCTGCAGGGAGAGTTCACTCAGCCTCATGCAGCTCGAAATAAGTACCCATAACCGCATGTGCTAAAGCCAGTCACATGCTTCCTAGAGTCACTGTACACAGGTGCAGGGGAGCAGTGTTCTTTGACTAGTGTGCCTAGAATGCTCCACTGCACCTTCATATGCACCTCCAGCCATTGATCAGCGATTTTCCATTAGCAGTGCCTGTCTGACTGCCTGTGTGCTCTCTGCACCTTGTGGAGTGAGCACCCCCACGGCAGGTAAGGCTGTGCCGGCTCAGTTCCTTCTCTGCCACTATGGCCTCAGATGGATAGCTGCCTTGTGCATAGCTTATTGTGCTTACTGAGGGTATGCCCACATTACAAAATAACCAGTGCAGTAATTAAATCAGCTGTTGGCGTCCAGAGCATCCTCCTTCTGTGTGTTCTCACCAGGAGAACTGGCACTGACCAAAGTGGGGCATTGCGAAGCAGACACAGCTGCATGGAGTTGATCACCAGGAGCTTCCTGTCCCAGAGCTGACAGCTGGAGAACAACCATCCCCAGCAGAAGCCAGAGTGGAAATGTGAAATAATAGCAGCTGTGAAACTGACGAGAATGTCAGTTTTACTGCTGGTAGGCTCCCTGATGTGAAATTGAGCCCCAGGGAGACAGACAGTTGGGCTGTCAGCCCTGGGGTGGGGATGGGGGCTCCACCTGTGATCTCCACCCAAGGCTGACAGTCGACAGGCAGTGTATTAACAGTTTGCACACACACCCCATGTCTTCCTAATTACATCGGCATCAGTGCTATGCCTCTCATGAAGGTAAAGTTATTAGACTGATGTAGTGGGCGACTGACACCTGTGGGAATGCCACTGAAGTCTAGACTCTTACAGAGTTAGGTCAGTGTGAGCGGCCTTATGTTGACCTACCTCTGTAGCATAGACTAGACCCGATATACTATTCGTATGGAATTAGATAGCTGTGAGAGGTTTAGCTTTTCCTTTTTCTCTGGGTAATTTATCTGGCCTAGCTGGGCATGCCTGGCTTGGCAAGTTGCAAATGTTGCCGCCCTTGTCGAAGCTAGCCTGATCAGCACCATCAGACACTCTTAAGTGTGCCTATTGTTTAGGAGCACTTATCTCCCAAAAGTGTAATTTGTTCTTGGCTCTGAAATCTAGAGCACAGAAAACTCAGTGGACCAAACTGAAGCTGCTGCTGATTGAGCTGTCCTTTGGACCTACCTCTTAGGTCAGGAGACATCCCATCCCATGCATCTGTCTCTGGGCAGATCCAGTGCTCCTTCAAATTTGGCAGAGGTCTCTCCTAGGAAGGGGAAGACCTTGGAAGGTTCCAAGGAAGCTCCAAGAAGAAGAGGTTGGTCTGCCAGCCCAAGCTAGCTCCCAAGAAGTCCTGAGCTCCCACTAGGTCTCTAGTATCAGATGCCTTGACTTCTTGACTCAGTATTGTGGAGGCGAAACACTTCCTTCACGGAGAGATCCTGGAGCACTTCAAAGAACCCTGGCTCCCAGCAGGGCTCCAGTACCCTCTGTGAGAGACAGGGAGCTATGGGACGTATGCTGCTCCAGAACAGCACCATCCGTGTTGGACTTGCTAATGGTCACGTCCCACGTGGCTCAATTGATGCTGACAAAACAAAAGCCTTCAGCACCAGGGCTCATGTCTAAACCAATAGTCCTGTCCGCGCCCCTGGAGCAGCAGCAGCAACTCACTCGGTGTGGAGGAATTCCATTCTGCCAGGGATGTGTCAGAGCTGGACAAGCCAGAGTCCCCACTGCTTATGGGTATGGACGACTCAATACAGAGACCCCAATCTTGGGATTACCATCCCTTTCCAGGACTACAGGATTCTCCACCCCTCCACACACCCCCAAATCCTTTGCAGGACATTGAAGAGGATGAAAGAGACATTCAGTTGGTCTTCTCCTTATCGGTGCAAGGAGCCTATCTGCAACAGCAAAGGAACCCAGACTTTCACAAGAATCCTTGCCCATGTCAGGCAAAGTGGGATCAGTCCTGGGAATCATCCCCTCTCCCATATGGTCCTCCGCACTGGCCAGACTGGCATCCTTGGTGACGTATTGGCAGCAATTTGTCTGACCACCAGTTCCCCCCATTAGGAGATTAAGGCCACACAGCCCCCTACACCAAACCCTGACACAGAGAGACCTTTGAGGAACAGGAGGCTAGAGTGGAGGAGCCTCCAATTCTTCCTTTTCATGTTTGACTTCAGATGAGATGGTCGTGCTGTTCCCACCACCGAGGGGTGGTGATTTGTGCCCGTCCCAGGTCCTGGGGAAGAGGGTGACTGACACCCTCCAGATTCTTCTTGAGGAGCTTAAACATGCAACACCATCTTCTGGACATGCTGCAGTCAAGATTGCACCCACCCAGATTGCACTACCCATCAAGTAAGCATTCCTGGATCAGCAAAGACAGTGTCGGACTTCTGCCACCATCCTGCATTTTTGTTTTCCCACTGCCTGGTTCCCTTGTGACGAATGCTGTAAATGAGATGGGTAAACAGCATGATTACAGGTCTGCTCCTAATGATGAGAGGCAGGAAAGGTTCGACCTTTTGGGATGAAATGCATGTCATCTGCAACTCTTGAGCACTGGACTGTGAACTATCAGGCAATTGTGGCCAAGTGTGATTACACAAATTACATGTATCCTCTACTGAAGGTCTATCTTACCCAGGAGCATAGGGCATGCTTCCAGGCCATCATTACATAAGGTCAGTAATCAGCCAGAACCTCTCTTCCAGTGTCTTTAGGTGCTGTTGCTAGATCCATTTGCATGCAGGGTGTTGTGACTCTAGCTGGGGTTTCTGAGAGAGATTCAGAATATGTAGAGGCCTCCCACTTGACAGTCAAAAGCTCTTCTTGGGAGCTCCAGACAAGTCCCTGAACATGCTGAATGATCCCAAGATGACATGGAGGTCAGAGTATATATACCCCCTTACAAATGAGAAGAGCTTTAGCTGGTCTCAAATTGCCCAGAGATCATACCCAGCTCAGTTCTCTAATTTTCACAGAACCACCAAACCTGCTAGAAAAAGACAGGGGTTCCAGAGGAAACAAGCATCTTGAGTACCCAGTCGTCATTAAAACAGTTCAACCTCCTCCCTCAGCTCTAGTTTGCAAGCTAGCAAATGTTTACCTCTCTCTCCTTTTTTCAAGCCCAACCTCCCATTTCAGACAGACCTCGTGGCGTGTTACAGACAGTTGGGTCAGGAAGGTTATAACAAATCAGGATATTCCATCCACTTCACCTCAGTCCACCCCACCCATCTTCAGGGACCCCTTTCACAAGACTATAGTGAGCCAAGAGGCACACTCCCTTCTTCATTCAGGAGCAACAGAACATATCCCATCCCCTCATGGGAGGAAAAGGGTTTTCCTCAGTCTTATTTCATGCCAAAGAAGCATGGAGGTTGGGGACTGACCTCAGATCTAAAGATAACTGACCCCATTTATAAAGTCTCAAAAGTTCAGGTTGGTGACACTGACAGCAGTAATTCCATCTTTAGAGGCAGGAGATTGTTTTCAGCATTGACCTACAAGGATGCCTATTTCCACATGATGATACATCCTGCACACAAGAGACCCGTGTTTCCATGATGGGACAAGATCATTTTCAATTCTGAGTACTTCCCTTTGGCCTCTCGTTGCCCCCCGGGTGTTCTCAGATATTCTAGCTGTAATGGCTGTTTACCTTTGACAAGAAGCAATTTTAATTTTTGCGTATCTCCACCTCCACCAGAGGTGGAGCTCTCTCTCTTGCAGCAGTTGGGTTTCCAGCTACCATGAAGCAGTCCAATTTAGCCCCTGTAGAGAGAATACAATTCATAGGGGCATATTTACATTCAGCTTTCTTTCCCAAGGACAGAGTCATAATTCAGTATCATCTGTTCAGGATAACTCAAGGCGATCCCTGTACCTTTGGGCAGCTCCTGGATTGCATGGCAGCTTGCATCTCGTTGACCAAGTACATTCGATTATGCCCCGGCTGCTCTCAAAGCTGGTTCAGGGGGCCTCTTTCTCAACCAAAGAAAAGACAAGTGACAGTCCCGCTCTAAGTACAGAACTCTCTGGTCTGGTGAAAAGATCAACTCAGTGTCTGTGCAGACATCCCTTTCCTCCACCCAGCTCTGACACCAGCTGTGACAATGGGTGCATCATGGCAGGGTGGGGTGCACACCTCTACCCTCACAGCTTGGCGCAGACAGTCACTTCAGGAAGTGGGTCTCCGGGCAGTTAGGAATTCCTGCCTTCCATTCATGCCCTTCATCAAGGGGTTCCAGGATTATGACAGACAGTGGCAAATCAATCAGGATTATGACAGACAGTGGCAAAATCCCCTCCTTGTGTGCCAAAGCTAGAACGTGATGACACCAGTGCACAGCCCATCTGAGGCATAGATCTCAGTCATTTCCCTTCCTGGGGCCCCGAATTTCACAACTGATATGCTCAGCAGGTGCTTCTCCAAGGACTATGAAGAGAGCTGGACTCAGCTTCTTCACAGGACATCCAGAGATGGAGACTTCCCAAGGTGGACCTGTTCTCTACAGTCAGCAGCAAGAAAGTGCCCCCTTTTCTGCTCAAGAGGAGAGTTAGGTCACCTCTCTTTGGGATACGCTTTTCTCTTTCCCTGGATGAAGGGCTTGTTTTATGCATCCCTCCAACAACACTAATTCTCATTCCAGATTAACAAGATCAGACAGGACAAGTACAAGGTTTGGAGATTTGATCAAGGCAAGCTTGGTGTCCTTACTTGCTTCATCTGCGTGTGCAACTGACATTCAAGCTTACTGCTGTTCTTCCTCTCCCAGGATGCAGGTGGGATGCATCACCCCAACTTGCAGACCCTCTGTCTCCAGGCATGATTCCCAGATGGTTCCCAGGATTAGAATCCACCTGCTGGGCAGGCGTACAGCAAGCATTACTAGCCATGTATGCTCAGCTTCAGAAGTCAACTCGAATTACAAACCTTCAGAAATGGGAAAGGTTCAATAGCTCTCATCAACATCACCTCCAGTTCAATGGCCGGCATCAGCATCACCTCTTCATGCCTGAACCTTTGCCAGTTTGTCATCTTGGATTGTTTGCTGGATTAAAATACATTGGATTTATCAGTTAGCTGCATTAAGATTCATCTGGTTGCTAGATCAAGTGTGCATTCCCCATTAGAGGGGTTTTCTGTTTTTGCTCCCCTAGTGTCTTCTACATTAAGGATTTTGGGAAACTTTACCTCCAGGTTAAGGATCCTGCTCTGTTTTGGGACCTCAACCTGATACTTAAATATCTTATAGGACATCCATGTGAACCTATGGCATCCTGCTCCCTCATTTATCTAGGAAGACAACCTTTCTAGCAGCTATCACGTCAGCCTGCAGGGTAGGAGAGATGGGAGCCTTTAAGGGCAGACCCTCCATTTTCGGTATTTTTTCAGGGACAAGGTCTCCTTGTGGTAACATACAAAGTTCTCTCCTAGGTGCTGTCAGATTTCCATCTTAAACAAGTATATTCAGGTATCAATATTTTTCCTAAATCCAGAAGCCTCCTTTCATACATCAAAAGTTTTTCCGTTAAAAGCATTTGCGGAAAAGAGTGTCGAGATTGGCACAGACGCTTTTGTGCAAAAGCACTTTTTGCGGAAAAGCGTCCGTGCCAATCTAGACGTGATTTTGTGCAAGAAAGCCCCAATCGCCATTTTCACGATCGGGGCTTTTTTGCGCAAAACAAATCTGAGCTGTCTACACTGGCCCTTTTCGCAAAAGCTTTTGCGCAAAAGGACTTTTGCCCGAACGGGAGCGTCAAAGTATTTGCGCAAGAAGCACTGATTTCTTACATTAGAACATCAGTGTTCTTGTGCAAATTCAAGCGGCCAGTGTAGACAGCTGGCAAGTTTTTGCGCAAAAGCGGCTGCTTTTGTGCAAAATCATGGCAGTCTAGACGCAGCCTAGGTGTATGTAATAGTCATTCCCTTTTTACCTGGATAGGACCAAGCAATTTTGGAAATCACATAAATTGTCTGTCTCCATCAATCTAAGGGGATCCATGATTTCTTCACAGAGACTGTCGAGAGGGATCTCTGGGCATATTGTTGCTTGCCAGGATGCAGCTGGTGCTTTGGCTCCCCAGACCATAATAGCACACTCTGCAAGATCACAAGCAAGCGTTGTACTCTGCAACATGCCAGTATCCAAGAGATACTATGTGGGCATCAGTGCATACCAGTAGTGTACACTACGCCTTGGTCCATGCCATCAGATCAGATGTGGCTCTTGATTCTGCTGTGCTGTCTTCAGTCTTGGGCTTGATTCCAAAATTCCCTTGTTCGGGAGTCCCCAAAGTAGAACACCGATCCTATAAGGACATTACCTGCAGGAAATGTGGTTCTTTGAGTGGTGTCCCCCTATGGATGCTGCACTACTTGTTCATCCCTCTGTTCCAGAGTGTTCTTTGCTGGACATCGGCAAGAGAAGGAACTAATAATGGTTTGCCTGCACTGCTCTATGCATTCTTGAGCGTGTGTCAACCCACAAAGTAGTACAGAGCGCTCACAGGCTGAACGACACTGCTAATGGAAATTTTCCAATCAAAGGCTCAAGAGGCTTGCAACCCCTAGTGACACTCCCCTTAAGGAGCCAGTTAATGTGCAAGGTGAGTAATCCTTTCTTCATATGCTACAAACTGCTTTATGCTTCGCTTTCTCATCTGTCTCTCCACATGATACTTAGTCATGCTGACAGCTGTTCTGTATAGAGTGACAATTGTAGAACAGCTTCCCTGCACTCTTCAGCATCACCATTCATTACAACAGTGGCAGTGAAGTAGCAGCCACTGCAGAGATGGATATTTCCTCCTGTGACGAAACGCACTGGATTTGGGCACCGCTGAGGGCATTAGCTCAGTGTGAATTGCTCAAATCCAGGGCTACTTACAGCCCTCAACTGGAGACCTTCCCAAACAGGCCCCAAGCCAGTCACACCGAGCGCTCCAGCTGCCGATCTGGCCAGCAGGAAGCCTCACGAGCAAAACCCCTCAGACACCCCAGCTCTCCCTGTGCCCCAGTCAGCCCCGGGGCCTAACACACAGGTGAGAGGTTATAAAACCCGATCTCACCAACTCCGAACAGATCCTCCCGGTCCCAAAGAAGCAGCCACAGTCCCAGGCCAATTTACACTTTAGATCTTACCCACAAGATCATGCTGGGCCAATCCTTTAGAATCTACAATCTAAAGGTTTATTAATAAAGGAAAGAAAAAGTTGAGAGTAAGGTTGTTTAAGGAGAATACATTACATCAATCACCCAGTTCTCGCTGCAGGCTTTCAGCAGAGATGTTACAAACTGCTAGCTTAAAAATCTCTGGTGTACATCTAATGTCAGAATGGGTCAGCAAATCCTTCCCAGCTCTCTGTCCTTCGCAAGGCTGCATCTGGAATCACTAGCAAGACTGAAGACAAAATGGAGACAGCCTCATGGCACTTTTATATCTCTGGTGTCTCCCAAACTGGAGCTGGTCAAGTGACCTGTCTGTGTTCCACATGCAAGTAGCCACATGCACTGGCTGGTCTACAGGCTTCCAGACGCATTCCTCACGTGTGTGTTGGCCACTCTGAGAGCCATTGTCCATGCAGTAGGGCTAGTCAGCACAGCCAGTCACTGACCAATCCTTCCTCACCGTAGGCAGTCCAGGCCCATTGCTCCCTTCCAAACAGAGAACATTCCCAGTTCCAGTACAGGGCCCATATCTATAACTCCACATACAGATATCACACAAGTACATGAGTAGCAGACATAAAATCAGTAGAGCATAAGCTTTCATTTGACACCTCACGTGGCCCCCTTTGTTGAGCATTTGGGGCAAACCCCCTCCCCCAGTGGGTGCAACAGTGATCTGTCTGCTCACTTTAAAATCCAATAACGTGACACCCCCCAAATCAGCATTCCCAAAGGTTAGGCTAACTGCAGCTGGGTGTACTTTTTTAACCAAAAAAATGTGATGTGTGTGTCATTTATCAACTCCATCTGAAAGCTTTGAAAATAAATTTCAATAACAGGCTTTCATGGAAACTTCCAGACATACTTTGTGTGATAAATAATCAATGTTTTCTGACCAGCTCTGATCAAAACTAGACCTGTCAAAAAGACAACCTTTTGGATAAAGTATAATGCCTTTTCATTGGGGATGTAATAGTGCAACTAAATTATTAACTGATAAACAGGTGCTTATCGGTTAATGCTATTGACTACACACAATACTCCCACCTCCTTCCCCAGCAAGTAAATTTTTTAGCAGGCTGGCTGAAAGGCTGACTCCGTGTTGGCTCATGCCAAGATCTGGCATCAGCCCTCCACTGGCTCTTAGTGCCTGTAGTACAGAGCTGCAGCAAGGGTAGTTGGCGGACCTGGCACCAGCCAGGACTGAGTGGTACCAGTGCTACCCTTATCGATTAAAATTTTTTGTCAACTACACAATTAATGAACTGCACACTTCTTAACATCCCTACTTTTCATGTCAGCATATTTTCTTTTCATTTTTGTGTTGTTTTTCATTCCAAATAAATGATTTAAATTATGTTAGCTAAAATAACAGGAAAATCATCTTGCGTCATATTATTGATTGTGCTTTTGTTTTATACATATGACCCAATAGTCTTGAAAATGATCAGGAAACATGGTTCTTAACAAATTATCCATGGACTTGTTGATTTCAGTGTTTACTTAAAAAGCAAGCAGTTGCATTTATTGTTTACGGTCAGCCTTTCAGAGAAAAACAACAAAAAAACCTGATCAGCACTTGAATATGATCTTTTAAATAATACCTCTATATGTCAATGTAGACATTTAAAGGCTTCATTCAGGAGTTGAAATATAGTTGTAAATCTTTTACAGAAAGAAACATGAAGTCAGACACTGGTTTATGCTTTATTAATCTGTGCCTAAATGTGTAAATGATAATTTTGACATTGTTTCTTAAATTCCTTGGATCTTTGTAAAACATGGGGGGGGGAGGGGGAGATGTAATCGTATGATGTTTAAAGCAAATATAACTACAGAATAAATAGCTGGCTAGAATTTTACTTTTCTGTATAACTGAGGGTTTGTTTTGCTAATGGTTAATTGATTTAAAGAATTGTCCAACCATAAGGACTATCTAAGCATGACTGGCAAGCAATGACCTCCTCTGACTTTTCCCTTTGCTTATATGAGTGGGTGGTCTTATATTAGTTGGAATGAACAGTGCATTATTGTAAAACTGTTTATCTTCCTATGGATCTTCCCACCTGAGTACTGCAGTTGGGTTGTCATCTCAGTACCCATGATGTTGTATAGTTGTGCTTAGCCAATTTCTAATTGACTAGATATGAGAGCGTTTATATTAAGGATGTTAAATATTGATTAATTTACTAGTTGAGTAGTGGATGGAAAGTCCATCACCTACTTGACTAATTGATAGGCCCTTCCACATTCCTCCTTTGTGCATTTCAAAGCAGAAGCGCCTGTATGGAGTCTGCTGTCAGTGGGGGACTCAGAGTCCCCCACTGACCCCAGGCTCCATGTGGCACTACCACTTTGAAAAGCCACGCAGAGCTGGCTGATCCTGGGGTCTGCGCAGCATTTCCACAGAACCTGGGGTCAGCTGGGGCCTCCCCCGCTGACCCCGGGGCTCCATGCTCTTTGAAATGCCACACAGAGCCCAAGAGCAGCTGGGGAGTCCCCAGCTGATCCTAGGTTCTGTGGAAATGCTGCACAGAGCCCGGGGGCAGCTGCAGCGGCATGTCAAAGGGGCAGTGCTGCATGGCTGACCCCAAGTGCCACACTGTGCTGCCCCTTTGAAACACATCCTGGGCTCTGGTTTGTGTTGCCACTTTGCTATCTGACAGAGGCAGCAAGGCGGGGGGGGGGGGGAACTCGATGAGTCGACTCACCTCTCCGATAAGCAAATACTTATCAGATAGTCGACTAGTCCTTTACATCCTTCATTTGTACGGGTCTGCCAGTCTGTCCATCAGTGAATGTTTGTT
The DNA here is from genome assembly GCA_032595735.1 of Pelochelys cantorii. Classification (NCBI taxonomy): domain Eukaryota; kingdom Metazoa; phylum Chordata; order Testudines; family Trionychidae; genus Pelochelys; species Pelochelys cantorii. The sequence continues at coordinate 132,206,516 of CM064330.1, forward strand.
CAAGAACTCGTCCTTAACAGTGAGAGCTAGGAGCACCAAATCGGAGCTCCCTGCTGCAGCCAGCCTGGGGGGAGCCAAACCCTTACTTCTGCACCCCCCAGCCTACTGCCTTAAGCCCCTCCTCTCCCCTCAACCTTCACTTGTGCATCCCTCCACATGATCCTCCTGCCTTGTGTCCCGCCCACCCCCAGCAACCCCCCTCCCCTCAGCCTCTCCTCCTGTACCACCACAACGCCCATGCCCGTCCCTGTGCCCATCCTCTACCCAGCCCCTCCTCCCCACAACCCAGATTCCTGCGACCCGCACCCCTGCCCAGAGCAGCCTGGCTGCTTCTGCTGCCACCGCCCCGCCCCCACTCTCAGGCAGGAAGCCGCCTCGTCCTGTCGCAGGGAGCCACACCACACAGGAACTATTATGGGCTGGAAAGCAGCGCCGGGCCGTGGTTCGGTTCCGTGACGGACACAGACCTGCCCTGGCTCGAGGGGCTGCCCAGGCACGCGCAGACCTGCAGCGCCGCCGGCTCCAGGCCCAGGACACAGGCAGGGAGCGGTAGCTACAGTCAGACGGTGCCATGGCAGCGGCACCACGCACAAGTTTGTCATAGCCGCGTGGAGGCAGCTCCCAACATGAGTCCAGCGCGGGGCAACAAGCAGCAGATCACGTGGTCGCTGCATGCTCCTGGGACCTCACGTGATAGTGACACGTGTGGCTGCAGTGGACAGCTGCGTCCCGTCCCACGGACCAGCAGTGACCTTTGCCTGGTTCGCGGCCTGATGGCAACCGACTGGGAACTGTGACCGGAAGCTGCCCGGGTACGCACTCTAATTGTGTCCCCCGAGAACAGGGCCTGGAGTCGATTGGCTCGCTGGAGCCGGGTCTACGAGTGGCAGGCAGAGGGAGACACGGGGCCAGGCGGGATGGGTTCAGACTCAAACCCAGCTAGGACAGGGACTGGGGTCGGGGGTTTCCTGCGGCTGCGCAGCCAGTGTACCCCCCCAGCTCCGGTGGCAGCGATGGAGGCCGGAACCGCTCCGACAAGGCGCCGCTCTGCTCCTGGCTCGGGCGAGGTGGCGCCCTGCTTCTGCAGCAGGTCCTGATGTCACAGGGAGCGGGTTCGCCAGGAAATCCTACCCTGGGCGGGCAGAAGAGAAGCAACATAGTGCATGTTGGGAGATGTAGTGTTTCCCCCAGCCCATAGCCTCCACAGGCCACTGCAGCCCTCAGGGCACCATAGGAGTAGCATTTCCAAAAGATCTGGAGAAGTGATTATTCCCTTTTATTGGACACTGGTGAGGCCACATCTGGAGTATTGCGTCCAGTTCTGGGGCCCCCCCCCCATTACAGAAAGGATGTGGATGCATTGGAGAGGGTCCAGCAGAGAGCAACCAAAATGATTTGGGGCGGGAGCACATGACCTATGAGGAGAGACTGTGGGATTTGGGCATCTTTGGGCTAGAGAAAGGTGAGGTGAGATTTGATAGCAGCCTTCAACTCCCTACAGGGGGGCAGATTCCAAAAAGGCTGGAGAGAGTCTGTTCTCCATAGTGCCAGATGGTAGAAGGAGGAGCAATGGATGGATGCTCCAGGTACCACAGGTAGCAATTCTGTAATGGAGCGACAGCCGGTGGGCACTTGCGATAATGGACTTAGCAATTCTGTAATGGGGCCAGAGGACACTGTGCTTGCATTACTCATTGCTGCCTTCACTGTGGCTCCATTTAAAGTATTGCTACATGAATTACTGTGACTGGCCACCTAGTGTTGCTGTTGCTCCAGGGCAGCAGCACTGTGTCCATTCCCCCTATTGGCCTGCAAGATCTGTTCTGCCGCTCTCCTTTGTGGTGAAAACGCTTCTGCCACGAGGTTCAACTTAACAAACAACAAATGGTCTGGTAGCACTTTATAGACGAACAAAACATGTAGATGGGATCATGAGCTTTCGTAGATGGTGGGGAACCCTGATGGGCCAGTGTGCATTCCACCTTAATCCTATGGCCCATTGGGGACATCAGTTGGTGGCTCCTTCACGGAGCCGTGAGCACGGGCGTGTACCTGGTGCGGTTCACCCCCATCCCAGACAGCTGTCCTTTCTGCGGCTTGAGGGAAAACCTGAAGCCCACCTACCTTGAATGCGCCAAATTGCAGCCCCTCTTCTGGCTCCTCCAGAACCTCTTATTGAGGTTCTGGCTTCACTTTTCCCCTCCCCTTTTTATTTATGTGCACCCCCATCTGTAGCCCCACAAAGCCGCAAGACCACCTCATCAACCTTCTCCTGGCCCTGGCAAAATCTGCCATATACTGCACCAAGAGAAGGAGGCTAGACGAGGGGGTGCTTTGCGACTATGGGGCCTATTTCTGTTCCTCTCTCGTGTCACGTATCCGGGCAGAGTTCCTCTGGGTGGTGTCCACTGGCTCCATCGACAGCTTTGAGGAGCACTGGGCGCTGTCCGGGGCTCTCTGCTCAGAGTCCCCATCTGGTTCCCTTGTTTTAAACCTTTGACCCACACACTTTGACTCTGTTTTGTCATTATTTGTCTCTCGGAATTTGTTGGACCTTGGTCATCCCTCCCACAGGGTTGGGGGAGGGGTTTTAGAAGTGGGCGGGTACGACCCCGCCCACCTCTAGAGCTTAAAATAGGGTATTTTCAAGTCTTTTGTCATTCTTAATCATCCTGCCACCCTCTTTTGTTAAACAAACTCCCCGCCCCAAAGGCAAAGCTGCAAAGGCTCAAACTCCACTGCAGTTAAAGCTGCCTTTGGAGCCAGGGCATGCAGCTTTAAGCAGACCTCAAGTATGAAATCTAAGGGTGCAATAACTTGGTACTTATCATTGCCGCCCCCTCGCCCCCCCACATGGCACCCATGCACATGTGGCTGTACTTTACCAAATCAGAATTCTCCTTGCACAAGTGTCAGCGAGGTGCTGAAAGCCGTGAGGAACTAACCGCTTCTGGAAAGGGTAATGGAGGAAAAAGTACAATAGTTTCCAAAAAAACCTACCTGAGTAAAAGTCGAAGTATCACAAAAATAAATGACTTGAGTAATGTACAAATACTGAAGAACTGTAGGTGAGGTGTGTACCCAGGTATTGCGACTAAGGCCGGACCACCGCTCCCCCGAGCGGCCCGCTGCCCCCCGCCCCCGCGGAATCGTCGAGTAGCCGGCGAGGAAACACGAGTCCATCGAGTGCTCCGTGAACCGACATTGACCGGCCCCGGCCCCACCGGCTCCGCTTTCCCTGGCCGGCCCCCGCGCCTCAGTTTCCTCCCCTGCAGTCACGTCATCACCTCTCTCTTGCCTCCAGCGCTCGCCCCTCCCCGTCCCCCGGATCCGGCCCCTGCCCCTCGCTGCCCAGCGGGACCGGGCTGCGCTTCAGCCCGGCCGGCACCACCCGCTGCCTCCGCCCGTCACCCGCGGGACCAGCCGCGGCCCCGCCCCCTGAGCTGCGCCGTGGCCGGGTGCTCCTGCCTGGCTCCAGCCAGGCGGGCCGTGGGGCGGGAGGGGCGCCCGGGAGGGCGGAGGGAGCCGCAGTAGCCTGTGGCAGATGGAAGCCGGGGCAACTACATCTCCCAGCAGCCATTACGGGGTCAGCAGCACGTGAAAGGGGCAGGGAGCGGCGCCCGCTCTCCCAGAGGCCAGTGCGGGGCGTCCCGATTGGGTGCGGGAGGCTTTGGCTCGGCTGCCAGTTACGGGAAAGAGGAAGTGACGTTGCCGCGCCGGACGCCTCCTGGGAGTTGTAGTTTCCTGCGAGCGCGCTGCCTTCCCCGTTGACTTTGTCCCCGGAACGACCCGGCCAGACCCCGCCCCAGCGCCTGGGCTCCGGCTGCTGCGGCGCGCCCCGCCCCGCCCCGCCCGTGTGTCAACGCGTGGGCGCCCGGACCGGCCGGGGGGGAGGAGCTCCCCCGCGCAGCGCGTCCCGAGCCCGGCCCCCGAGGGGACGTGTCCCTGCTCCCGGCGCCCCAGCGGTGCCCGTGACGGGCGGAGCCCTTCGCGTGCGTCTCTCCGCGCCCGGCAGCTCCGGACCAGCCTGGGCCGGACGCGGTCAAGGAGCAGCCCCCGGGGACGGGACGGGACGGGACGGGACGCGCTGAGGCGCCAGAGCCGCTGGAAATGGGGGGCGGGAGCGGCCCCTGGGGGGCAGGTCGAGGGGCCTTAAGGCACTGATGCGTGGGCGAGCGGGCTCTCGCCGGCGAAGGGGACGTTAACGGGCGGCTCTGTGGGCGAACGGCCTGTCGCGAAGGGGCGTTTCTTTCCTGAGGAATCGGCCAATGAGCTTTGCGGAGCGGACGTTAACGGACTGCTTTGTAGGCGCGTGGGCAGTCACTAAAGGGGCGTGTTCCGACTCCGCTGGCGGCCAATGGGCTGTCCGGGGCGAATGTGACCCGACTGCTCTGTCCGCGAATGGGCTGTGACGAAAGGGCGTGTTCTGACTCTGCTGCTTTCCAATAGGCTGAGCCGAGTGGATCTTAACGGCCTGGTCTGTCCGCGAATGGGATGTGACCGAAGGGCGTGTCTTGACTCGGAGGGGTCCAATAGGCTGAGCCGGGTGGATCTTAACGGACTGGGCTCTCCACGAATGGGATGTGATGGAGGGCGTGTCTTGTATGGGCTTGCGGCCAATCGGCTGTCCGGGGTGGATCTGAACGGACTGCTCTGTCAGCGAATGGACTGTGAGGGAAGGTGGGGGAGCGGGCTGGGGGTGGGCTGTCTGGCCGGGGGGAGGAGGGGGGCGCGAGGGAAGGTGGGGGAGCGGGCTGGGGGGGGGCTGTCTGCCGGGGGGAGGAGGGGGGCGCGAGGGAAGGTGGGGGAGCGGCTGGGGGGGGGGTGTCTGGCCGG